>JALXJV020000021.1:22894197-23268232 GCA_024633595.2 Lepomis macrochirus | reverse complement strand
CTCTCCTCTCCCTTCCAAACATTAGCTACCCTCCAGGCAGTCAATGGAAATAAAGTTGTTAGTACTGTGATGTAGAGACAGAGCTCAGTTAAAACTTTATGGATGAAAGATACGAACTGGTAACGGAAGCATATACAGCTTAACCGAAACCGTGTTCCGTGGCTAGTAGTCCTTAACGGTACTGCGCATGTGCAACTCCGAACAAAGATCTGGTGAAGATTAGATGTATCGCGCCATAGCTAAAACGGAGTGCTTACCACACAGGGTGAAAAGAGGAGTTGCAGCAACGTGCAGTATGACAAAAATATGGTGTTTTTTGAAAATGAAACCATGTAGCCCTGTTCTGGTACAACCCCTAAATAAAATGATGAACCTGAAAATGAGCATAATATGACCACTTTAAATAAATGTGCAGTTTGCACAAAAGTGCACTTTAAAAAAACAAACTCTTAGCAATTAGTACACTATTGGGTTATCTATGTGCTGAAAATTGGTCTTGCATCAGCCTCCTAATATTTGTGCAATTATTCTGCAAATAAATCGGAATGCATCCAGAATCAACAGATGGGGTAATGCATTATATGCTGTTAGCTGTGGCAGAGGGGTTGAACAGTCAGACTGAGGGCAGTAAATTCTCCTGATACATTTTTCATCCTCCCTCTCCTGCAAGCTGCCAGACTGCTGAAAGGAGTATTGACTAAACACAGAAAAGGTCTGATCTTGCTTATTTATTCCCCACCAATCTCTGGTGGAAATCAGAGAGGTCTCTGTGTGCTGGAAACGACACTGTGTGTTGTGAATTATACTTTACTCAGCCATAGGTATATTACATTACATAAATATTTATTACACAATCACTGCATCTGTTCGTCAGAGTTTTTCCCTCACGTAATTTTCTTCACTTTGCCCTTGCAAACTACTGGTCTATCATGCTATAATGCTGACTCCCTTCCGTAACGGAGGCTGGCTGCCACAAGAAGAACATACATATACTTAGGTATATTTCTGTGTTTGTGTTTCTTTCAAATACCAGAGAGAAATCCATGCCCACAAACCAAGGAACTTATCTGACCAGAAAATGGCAGTGGCTGTGATCCCAGAAGAGATCATTGTGTGACCATGACAAATAGGCTCATCTAAAAAATGGAAGCAATCAATGTAGTCACTACAATAGTAAATTTCATCTTGCTTCTTAGTGAATACTATTTTTTTGAAGGATTAGTCTCATCAAATTCCATTAAACATGATGACAATTCACAATGAAAGGACTGAGCAGTGATCTGAGCTGTTTAGTTTAATTATTTATAATATAAAAATATAATATAGTCAAAAATAAAAAGGGTAGAGGCTTCCAGGTACACGACCTAGCACTAACTATAATGTCCCTGGTTCAAATCCTGCTGGGGACCATTGTAGCATATCAACCTTATTTTTTATACATGTCTCCTTTCATTCTCACGTGTGAACTGAGACAATAGGCCAGTAAAGGGATTATAAAGTGTGGCTGACCAAAACCCCACAGTGTGTGTGGAAACAGAACAGAGGATATTAGCCAAAATGCTTGCAGCAAAGGGAAGTGCAGCATCTTACTGATCACCTCTTCTCACAATACTGGTATAACTGCAGCTGCCCTGCTCCAACTTTCAGATTTGAATGCCTGGTTTATCTGTGTATTTCTGCATATGTGTATCTGTGTGCGTGTCTGTGTGTGTCTCCTTCATGCCTTTGGACCTGGAAACTCCTGGTAGAGGAGCTTCACACGTTGATGATGAGAAGGTAAGACACATAGTTATATTTAAATTTCTGTCCTTTCATTTTCAGTCAGTTTATGTCTTCGCTAGGAACAGAGACCATGGCTCCTCATTCTCTTCAGCTGTGCCAAGCAATTGTCTGTATAGTTTGCCATCAGATCACTATCAGTTTAGCTGAAGGGGGGAGGGAGTCAGTCGCCACATCTGTTCACATCGAGGTGCTGAAACACATGGCTTCCCCCTGTTTCTTTATCAGGCCTGGAGATGTGTGAGGATAAATATTGTGATACACATTTTTCCTTCATAGCCTATATATTGCAATTTTTAGAGTCTCGAAAGATATTTTCTGCCAAATGCATTGGAGAAGCAGTGGCAGTTGAGAGCTGATATATCAAATGTGTTGAAATGGATATGTGTGTGTGTGCATGCACATGTGCAGGTAAGCGTGCCTGTGCTTATAAGTGGTTCGAGATTTACTTAAGTTACCCAGCGGAAGCTTTTGGCGAAAAACACATTCTCAAACATATACTCTGTCAAGACTTATCTTAGCCCTCCAGAGGCAGCAAGACAAAGCTCACATATTTTAAAGTCTCCAGTGAGTAAATGAGGCGTTTGAGGAATTGCAAATGCCGGGGAACACACACACTGACAGTTAATTTTTATAACCTTTTGTGAAAAGACTTACAAAGCAAACATTCAACCTGAGACAGACCCCGTCACTTGTGCCCCCATCCACCCACTCACCCCAGCAATATTATGCCAGTCCATCAGCCCACACAAGACCAGGGAATACAGCTAAGACTAAACCAAACTTTATCAGTGCTTTTTCACCGGTGTAATGAAATCTATTTTCAACATTATTTTTCTTACAGAAGTGTTAGCAAGTATGTTAAAATGGTTAAAATCAATATTTTTAGATTAGCAATGTTTCACAGGGCTATTTGGACATGAATTGGGTCATTCATAGTGACAAACCCACAGACAAATGTCACCAGAGTCTGCAGTTTCTCTCAGGTCTATTGAGCTTTATAGTGTCTTTCAGGTGATTGTTTTCGTTTTATGGCCTGCTACTTTACTGTTTTGGTTCAGTCTCATGGATTTTATCAGCGTCATTTCCAGATGCAGACAGCTGTTTTCATTGAAAATGCTCTGATAAACCCGTTGTATTAATGTGGATTGCAGTTTTGAACTTGATCATTTTATCAGCAGTTGCATATTGTAGTTTAAAATGTGTAATAAGGGACAACATGATGGTTAACCTTTAGCACTGACCTGAACCTCAATGCCATATCCAAGGTAAACAGTAACCAAGTAGTTACACTCCACTCCAGAGTCAAGTTGGTGCAGGATTTCGATGTTACCCTCAGGGTCAGTGAAATTCAGACTGCATGGCTCTGTGGGAGACAGAAAAAAAGACAAGTGATTCACTTTTTCCCGGACCACTGATCTTTCTGACAGCCCACCTGTGTCTCCATGGCCCCATAACCCTCTAACTATCTCTGCAGATTTCCTCTCCAACACTGCTCGTCTGGGCCTTCAGCCCTCTGTGGCCAGCGGAAAGGACAGGCAGGACACATCAGGGAAAATCAAATTGTTTTTGACACATGAGCAACTCTGTTGTTCCTGGTGGAGAGATGAATAGCGGTGTGCAGCATGCAAAATGAACAGAAGTGATATGGATGTGATGACCTGATGCTTAATTATCTTGTCCTCTGGGATGGATGTGTTAAATGTTAGGGGGAAGGTACTCTGAATTTGAAATTTTCATCTGTGAAGTTATTTGGATGCCGCTGCTATTTATTTCACAAAGTCGAATGTTCTGCCAGTACATCTTTGAAAGTCAGAGAAAACATGAGCATGCCTACCTGCTGTTTGCATGGTGGTGATGGTGGTAGTTGTGATAATGGTTGTGGACGTCGTGGTGGTACCCTCCTCTCGGGATGCTGAAGTTAGGTCAGGGAGTGGATGATCAGGGTTGGCCTTGTTTTTTAGTGTTGTTTCCCTAGCTTCCCCTTTCTCCCTCCTCATTGAGGAATAAGCAAGAGTAGCTTCTGCAGGAAAAGTACTCCAACTTTGAGGCCGACTTCTCTGCAAGGACAGGGAAGCCTCTGGGTTGTTTTTACTGACTGAACCCCTATTATTTTGTGTCACATAAGTGGTGAGAGAGTCTGTTGTCGGCTCTACCTTGTCTGCCCCCCTAGTCTTCTCCTTAGAGGACTTTTTTTGAAAAAGAGACATGGGCGGCCTTGGTGTTGTGGGAGAAAATGTGGTCAGTGGGGAGGTGGCAGCCGCAGTGGCTGTAGTGGCAATGTCTGAGAAGGCTGGCGCGTCCTCATGGGGCACCAACTGAGTGACAGGGTCTCCTGAATCGGAGGCAGACAAAGAGCCTGGAATGGTGGAATATGCAGCCACAGAGCCATCCCTCCTAAAAAAGTGCTGGTCCCCCTGGAAGTCCCTTGTAAGTAGGTGCTCATGAAGCAGCAGGCCCTTGAGGACATGCTGGTGGTTGGCTATGTTCATTGGAGAGGCGGTGGTGACAGAGTGGATTTCGCTCTCTGTGTCCTGTGTTGATGAGTCTGGACCCAATGTCCTCTTACTGATGCCGTTGCTTTCCTTTGGACCTAAGAGTAAAATAAAAAAGAGAATATGGTTGTGTTCAGCAAAATGTCACATGCCGGTAAGCTACAAAGGCAACATACAGTACAGAAGAACAGTACGTCTTGTTGACAGTTTCATTATAGAATCATCACGTCTGCCAGCCTATAATCTACCAAAATAATGCCTAATGAGGTGGGACTGCCCTCTTGTATAATTCTTCCACACATATTTTGTTTTTATTTAAATCAGTTCATCATGCACATGTATGTGCGTGTGTTTGTGGGTTGACATATGTAGGTCACTACAAATAATGCACAGTACAGCATGATTTGATAGTATAGTATATTATGTACTTTTAAAAAAAAACATCCAGTTTATCTTATTTATAAAGTGCATCTGTTAATATTGGATCTTTTCATTCAGTACTTGACATAATATGTTGTCCATGTCATTGAACCTACCATGAAGGACATTCTTTTAAGGTTCCTGATTAATACTGACATTGGTGAAAAGCAGCTTGCAGAACACCAGTTTATTATCAAAGACAAATTCCACAATCACACCCCGCAGGCAATGGCATCTCAGAGCAGAGAAACACTGAGCAGAAATATTTAGTTACTTGTAGGATAAAACACATATTTTTCTAAGGCATTCCTCTGTAGGCTAGTATTCTTATTCCCTCTTATTTTTTTCAATCTCACACACACACGCAACTCAAATACAGTGCAGGCACTGTCATGCACTCTACCAGCGAATCGTCAGTAAAACACATAAACAAATCTCAATGGATGAATGAACCTGTGGGTGTAAACTACAAATTATTCATATATCCAGGTTTAAAAGATTACAATGCACCTGTATAATAACAAATACACTCAAACAACAAATTACAAAAATGAATTCCTATATATTACTATATATCAAATTTGGCAAGAAATTTGGATGCACTGTGTGAGAAATTGTTAAGAGTAGAAAATGGCATTTCCTTTTTCCATACTTATCATTATGGTGCACAACAATTGAATGATACAGTTAATGTGATCAATTATTTCAAGTCACAGAAGACACTTGGTGAGACAAGTTTAAACATTGAACGTTTATATGAAATTCTACAGTGTAAAACCCAAAATAGAAAATGTTGTCTACTAATCCATTTAAAAGACAGACTGAGCTCCAGTTTTAATGATATAGTTATATAAACACAGTTAGACTTTAGACAGATGCATGCATTTAATAATGTGTTAAACAATAACTTAACATAGCAACAAAAAATAATAAATTAATTCCACCTCTGGGAAGAACACAACACCTGAATATTGAATTAAAGACTGGAAGGATTAAGGCTGCACATATTGGCAACACATGTCTTTTCAGCCTTAATCATTGTGTAAAATCATTTAAAGTAAAAGAGGCACCTATTTGCACTTAATATTCTGCTCTCAGCTACAGATCCTTCTTCACATTAAGTGACTTATATATAAAGTCCAGTATAAAACTCCTTATTTACTCACCTCTGTGCCAGTTTAAACATCAGCATATTTTTTAACAGCTCAATATGGACAGACCAGTGTTTTATGTAACCAGCAGATGATTGCACCATGAGTCTAGAAGTGCCATATTTACCCCATTATCTGCTACATTTTCCTCACATCAGTTGTTTGGGGAAATCTGATGAATCAACGCTTTCTACCTCTGCAAATCCTCAGTGTAAACGTTAGTCTTTGCATGTCTTTAGTGGCTGCAACAGGACAGTTATCCTGAAATGATCAAATGATTTCCAGCCGGCTGCTAGTTATACATGCTCATATGACAACAAAGATTTTTGCCTCATTTATGAAGCTTTACGTGTAAAGAGTTTTCTTCCAGTTTTGGAAGTCTAGTGCTGACTTGCTGTTTTAAGCTGTGCTGGCAAGACTCCTTTCTATCTTGTTAAGATAGAGGTGGAAAAACTGAATTTCTTTGGGTACTGCTGGACATAAAAATAAAACATCTATGGCAATCACCATCCTTTTAGGATGGTGAGATGAGCTGACTAAAAATACCACAGCTGACTGTGAATCTGTGAATTCCTGCTTTCATTTTGGCATCAATGAAATCTTAATTTTTCTTTTTGTACCTACTTCCAGCATTTCACCATGCATCTTTACTCAGTGCAGCTGCACATAGCTAGTAGAGAAAAAACACTAAACATATATTTTTACCTAAATTTAGCAATATTAGCATAAAGTAATTACATGGGTGTTTTGTATTAAATAAATTAAAGCAGCTATGAAAACTGAAAACAATGAAGGACTTCAAATAATCCTCTTATGTGTCTACATGAAACAATGTTGTCTGCTGACACCTTAATTAGCTTGCATTCAGGGTGACAGTTTTGTGAGGCAGAAAAGCTGCCAGCACACATTTCATGCTTATGGATGATGTTGTTGACACAGGCAGCAAATGAGTGAGATATCCTCGTGGGGAGTTTCTATTAGCTACAGCGCTCCAAGAGGATGAAGGGGCCTCAGCTGGAAGTCAAGACAGATGTGAGATTCTTTTTTAAACGGTCTGTAGGTGATGTATGTGTCCATTTTAAATGTCTTGTAAAGTACAGTAGTATGTCATGGGTGAAACAGTATAACAATATGCTTTCAAATGCTTTCAAAGGTAGGTGTTTTTGACATTTCCTTATAAATGTTTGTGCCAGATTATCAGAAAACACTGCGGCTTGACAGTTCATGGTGAGTTTCACAGCAAGTCTATTGTCTACACCTGTTTAATTCCCATGCGATAAGTTCTCAACATCTGATTAAATTATAAAGCTTGCACATTCTACAATTGACTGGTTAATTTTGGGTGTATTGATTACATGCACCAGTTGCTTTTCCTGCATATGAAATAGATGCTTAAATCTCCTTGTCAGGAGGCACACGTTCATGCTGGGTAACTGACTTTGTCTTTATTGATTCCATAGGGATCCCATTAACAGGAAACATACATTTAGGTTTTAAATGAGAAATGGTGTCAGAATAAAATTTACGGTGCTACGGGAAAAGCTCTGCTTTGCTCATAAAACTTGTTGTAAGCCATTGTAACATTTTGCTGATGCAGAGTAGTTTTACCCTCATCCAGCATGCTAATAAAAGTTTGATCAGCCTATTCAAGCAGAAGAGTAAACAATTTTGTTACAAAGCCTCTCCCAGGCTGACAGAACTGACACATGGTTTTACATTTTACTGGCATACGCTACAACGCCACATTTATCTTTCTTGGTGACAGAAGCAAGACCTTTTTGATGTTCTAAGATGGAGGAGAAATATTTCCTTGTAGCCTTATTCTGTCACAACAAGAGCATCGAAAGCTGCACTATAAAGGCAAACTAAGCATATTTGACATGTCTCACAACTAGCTAGAATAAAAGTGCAAAGGGAGGTCTTTATGTATGATTGAAGTAAATAAGGCTGCCCCCTCCTCATAATTGCTTAGTATAAAAATCTCCAACACACACATACTACATGGTAAAGCTGGGGAATAATCCTTAGGCCAACATTACTGTTACTGCTGTATTGAAATGGTAATTGAACCCTGCCTCTTATTTCCTTGCATTTGTCTCCTTCTCTGTCTCTATCTGTGTTGGTCAGCTTCTGATCATACATTTGCTGCCCTTCAGTCAGAATATCGAGTGAAAGCGGAGAGTGAGAATGGGGAACTGGGTTAAACCAGAGTTTCTCATACACAGATCAATACAGGATCAATGTGTACAGGTTGAAGACCTCACTGTGGTGATTACAGAGTAGCTACTGCTATCATGCTGTTCTCATCTTTGAAGCTTAATTGGGTGTTTCAGAGAACAGAACTGAAATCTGAATTTTAAATGTAATTATTAGTGTATTAGTGTAATGTAAACCAATAAAGACAAAACAGGAAATAACCAATTACACAGTCTCTGTTTCATGCAAGTCACATTCCTTGGTTGCAAATATGTGTGCACAGATGACCAATTTCTTTTATATCGCAGTCTATTAATCTTTTCTGTAAATTATGTGAAATGCCTTACATCTCAGCTAATGATAATCCTGAACGAACAGCATCTTAAAAATGGATCTAGGCTGGGAAAATGCATAGTACTCAATACACAAACTACATGATTGTCGAGCATGTCAATAAGATTAGATCATTTTAAAATGTTAATTTTGCATAACACGTGAAGGCTAACAGAACATTTTGAAAATCATTTATTAAACATAGCTTCTTGCCAGGGGCTTGATCGGGAGTGGCATCTGATATGCCAACCCTGATGCCTCCCCCTACCTAAACTCAAATGATCAATCATTTAAACAATAAACCTATCCATCAATCAAACTTCATTCGTATGGCACCTTTTAATGCAATTCAAAGTGCTTTCCATATGACTGACAAGAGATAGATTTGAGACTAATGCACAACCGAAATAAAAATTATGAACATTTTAAAATAGACACAAGGGAGTAAAACATAACAGGGTGTTTATTGTTGGATGATGGTGTTATATTCACCAAGAATATTCTACATACATTAGCAGAGCTGGCTCAAAAGACACCAGTATGTCAGGTTAGGCTTGTTGATTGTTTTACAGTATGATAAATGTGTACCTTCAACACATGTCCTTGGCATGCACAGCTACCCATTCATTCTGTTGCTGTCTTTCAAAAAATAATTCCTTCTTTCAAATATTATCTGTAGTACATTAATTCCATATTGTGCCAAAAAAAAACACGACAAGTTGTAAGATCAAATCCAGCTTCTGTTACTGTAAGTGTTACAAAGCCAACAATTCTTATGCATTCCACTTGGGAGAAACAGGCAGGCCAATAGCATATATTTACAGCACAAAGAACCTTTCTTAAAATAGCTATTTTATGCTGTTATTAAAAATAAAATAATTTTTTGTTTAGCAACAAGCTACAGTGCAATGCCAAAGCTGAAATTATGGTCATTTGATTTGTTATCCAGCCATGTATTGTATAAGTTGACAAAATTACAATGTTTTCCAGACCCTGATTTTCTATATAGAAACACAGGCAGGTCCTGTTCTCACCTGTTTCCATCCAGAGTTAGAAAATCACACTCTACTGCCAGCCAATTTAAATTTATTGTGCTTGAAGGACTCCAATCAGTTATAGATGTACGGTAATGTGCTGGCATAACCAGTCTACTGTCAGAACAAAGTGATCGTGATGTGCTCTGTCAGGTTCACAGAATGGGCGTTATAATATTTAACCCTTCACACACCAGTAAGTTGCATCAAGTCACAGGCAATGAATAATCACAAAGAGATGATAGGTGTTAACATTTGTGCAAGTTGCTGTGCATTGTGCTGTGCTATTAGTGGTCGAAAGGCTTTGCTATAGGCTGAGTGCAAGTGATAGCAGACATAGAAGTTGATTTGAAAATATAATATAGCTTGTTACACTGCATAGCATTTAAACTGAATTTACTGATCCAGATCCAACAACTAAAAGTAAATACCATGCTGCACACTCAAGAGGTTATGCGTGTAACTACATTACATCACACCGCAATGAAGCTGGTTAATTAGAGCTAATTCATAAATTAGAGGTGGTAATTACCATGACAGAATGAGATTGCTGTTATCTTATTCTGAGCAGTGGCACAAATACAATAAAATACCATTTATTGTCCTTAAGGAAATTTAGTTAGTGAAATGTTCTGTGTGCACATTTAGGAGAGCACATTTAGGATATGTCAGGGTCTCAGAGGAAGCCAGAGGTCTTAAGAGTGTGAAGAACACAAGTTCACCTGTTACTAAAGAAACTGATTGTGCTTTTATGCACAATCATCACATCCAGCTGGGTAGTGTCACACTAACCCTCAAGTAACATTCAACACTGCTTTAAAGCTGAAGCTAAATATGCAGCCATTGTAATCAGACATCTAGTTACTGATGTAGAAAAACCTGACTTGACAGTAGAAAATTACCTTAACAAGCCTGGATGGTTCAGTCTGCGAGGTCAAGCGTGTTGAGTTGTCATGAAAATGAACACACAATACTTCCTGTTATCTTCTGTCAAGGCATTTTTTACCCTTTAAATATTGTACCGGGCACATGTTTAAAAAGGTGCAGTCCTACCCTAAATATTTAAAATAATATCTTGCTGGAAGAAGAATGAACTGGAACAGGATGGTCTGCCATGGGATCAAGTTTTCATTCATCCCAGTGCAGTGCTCTTAGTTTTAATAGTATAAACAGCCATTTAGTTCCTCAAACAATTTGGCATTTTATTTTTATCTTAATTCTTCTAGTTACTGTTTTCCTGCTTTTAAACAATTCATTTTTTCCTGAATAGTGTGTAATAGTACCAGCACTTCTAACTCACTTTTGAAATGTCTTATTTGTGTTATTTGTGTTTTTATTGTGTTTATGTTTCATGTTTTTGTGTTTTATGCCGCCTTGCTGAAAAAAGATTGTGTTCTAGTGGGACGATAGAGATAAACTGAATTGGACATCTTAACTCCTCATCTGTTTTCCAAATGAATGCATTAGAGAAGGCAAATATGGTTTGCAGAAGACTTCTAAAGCTACAAAGCATGCTTGTAGTCCTATGGCTCATCTCTACTGACCAGATTATAATAAAGGACAGCTAGCCATCTTGATTATGTTGACATTTGCAGTAGAGGTACTTTGCCCTGATATTCCATGGATTCGTGACAATCTCTCCGTCTACACTGACTAAAATGACAGAGTGAGCAGTCATTGGGGAATCCTCCTCAAGACAGCCTCCTCTTCTAGTTGCATATCAATAGAGTCATCAACGAACACTCAGTGCATGGAGGGAGAGAGCTAATAAGATGGGACAAGCCACACTTGAGGCAGGCTGCTGATTGACATCAATCTCCTTATATCCAGGGGCTTTATTTCCTTATTATTACAGAGAGCCACTAGATAAGCAAATCAATAAGCAGCTTCCGCTGGGCTCAGATACGAGGCCTTCAGATCACTCTACATGACTCCTTTTAGGGTTCTCAGTGGAGGTTTGCACTCAGATTCATTCACCTAAGGTGAAAATTTCCTGGTAGTGACTTCTGCAGTACATGCAGATTCTATACTTGTTTGTATAAAGCGATAAGGGAAGATTATAGGAAGTAATGGAGTGAAACTGATAATTGAATTTATTAATTAACTTAATGAATTGATCATTTAATATGGTTTGTATGTGTTGTGAAAAGTGGAAATAGTATAAAGTTTTTTTAAAAACAAAGCTAACAGGAAGGAAATTAAATAGTTAGCACTGGAAGAATATGCCTTTCAAAAACAAACAAAAAAACAAAAGGTTACAGTTTCATTCTATTCACTGTCATTTCCAGTCAAAAACAAGAATAGCGCATCCATGAATGTGCAGAAATTCCAATTTCAGAGCATCACATTTTCCTTTTACTGTCTGTCTGGTCTTTCAGTCGTGAGGATAACAGCATATTGAGATGAGACACTCTTATCCTCCATCTGCCCTTTGACTTCATTGAGCGGAACCATAACTTTTCCCTTTCATTTATTACGGCCTGCCTGTGTTCCGGTTCGTTGAGCATTGTCCTTCAGACAGGCTTTAAACAAACTGTGTCTTAATGGTGCTAGGAAGCTTATAAGACCTGACCTTTAAGCTGGAGCAGAATAAAAACAGCCATTTGCATGAAATCTACTGTAAAGCACTAAAGCTGCAGGGGGTAAATCAGCCAACCTTAAACAAATTTAAACTCTATGGTTTCTAAGGAATGAATTCTATTTCCTGTCATTTTGTTAACTTAATCAATTTGCATTCCCTATGCCACACTTATTCTTATTTGGTCTTCTTCTGTGCATTCTTTGTTTTTCACCTTTTACATTATGTTTTTACTACTACCAGAGAACGAAGGAATGAATGAGTGCATGTCTTTTTCTACAAATGCCTGATATTAAAATTACATAATTCTCTGCAATCATGGTAGAATCTGTGTCAGATATAGATGTAGGACCCTAGCTGACTTTCAATTTACCAATGTGCTGCATCCTAGAAAATACTGGGAAGAATATCTGTTTTCACACTTCGTTTCCCCCCATTAGAGTAATTTATCTTTTCATTTTCTCCTCATTTACGCCATGGTGGAGTCAATTAAGAACAGAACTGTGGGTGAAACAAGATCTACAACTTTAAAATCTGTAGCAGATTAGTATATTGTAGTGTATGTGCCCAACATGTTTTAACAATAAGTGTGAAGTAGTTCAAGATCTAGATTTAAAAAATAATTTCATAACTATATTTAGCATTGCAATAATACAACATCAGTATATGAGAGAGAGAGAGAGAGAGAGAGAGAGAGAGATGTGCACCTAAGTAATCATGCTATACTTTAACGAGTATTCTCTTACACTGCAGGTTATACATCTGGCTCTCCTCCTGACAGCACAGACATTAGTAGTAAATTTAAAAGCTACTTGATTGATGTCACGCTCTCCGCCCCTCTTCCAATGATTTCCCAGCCCCATAACAATTCCATCAGCTCAAGGAAAATACCACTAAAGGACCACACTAGCACTTTTCAACCTTATCTGTGTACTTGTCATAGACAGACATGCCTATGTATGCTATTACACTTGTCAATACTCTGTATCTCCTAGGGAGACTCTTGTTATAACACTGAATCAGTCACAGGCAGAAGCAAGAAAGACTCATTTCAGTCTCAAGAACTCTTTAATTTTCTTTATCAGACAGCAAAGACCATCTGAAACTAGGAAAATTGAAGTGCCAACAAGACACATCGAGGATCGTCTTTGTTTTTTTCCATGTTTTACCAACATGTTAGCAACAAATAGAGTGCTCTTGTGTTCATGTGTATAAAGCTAATTTGAAAAGAACTGAGCACTGCCAATGGTCAGTGCAAGCATGGCAGTATTTGGCATAGAGATAGAGATAAGGTTAAAAGTCAGTTGGTTGGGCTTGGCACTATTTCAGAATTTGAATACAGAGAATCCATATTTTTGAAAGAATAACCTCATGGTAGCTTCCATAATATCTTTTGTGCAGAATAAATGCAGCATCAGGCCATAAAATTGTTTCCCCGGACACTCTTGCAAACTGGAAATCTGTCGCCTCAGTCTTCTACTCTGTGGCAGTCCATTCCTGCAGAGTCACCTTCCCCACCTGGCATTCACAGTGAAACAGACACCATCACTGAGTCTATTTAAGTCCAGACTAAAGATCCAGTACATTTTACCTTGTGCCTTAGTTTTCAACTAGCCAGCTGTTGCATTAAGTCTATCCCTTTTAAAGTGTGATACACAGTACCACACCTGTGATCTGTGCTGCCTGCTGCACTCACACATGCAGTACACTCACAGTTGGATAGTACAGACACACAGACACAGACTCTAAACCCTGTTTTAACACAATACTCTATAGTTCCCTTGTATATCCATCAAACAGTCACACTCACATTAGACAATATGTAAACTGAATTGTATCTCATTACTCAACAGCATATTCTGTAGTCAGTGATATCCCATGAGAGGACAAGGCACGCCATTAAAATAGTCATGCTGAGTCATGTTTCAGGATGATATCAGAGACAGCGCTTTATGCTGCATTTGTCTGAAAATGGCTGAACATCTGGCGTGATATCTCAAATTGTGGTTTTAGTTTTCCAATCTCTTGCTTGAGGCTGTTCATTTCCTCATGTTGCCATAAGGACCTTGTTAGGTAATCTTGACATGAATATTATATTTCATCAGTGTTTTCTGAGATGGCTGCAATGCTATCAGACACTGAGCAGGTCTATGGTTTACAGGGAATCAGCTAATAATTTAATCTACAAAGCAATGTTGTGCATGATGACTGCATGTTCTAAAATGCAAATGTGAATGTCCATGGATAGTAGGGAGTTCACTGTAATAGCGCTGGAAAGGAGAGCAGAAGTGATCTTATTCAATTGTGAACCTTGACCTTTATGTATTTACAGGATTGGTTCGACGGTGGTGGATGAGCAGACTTTCAGACAACAATCACTTTGGCACTTACATCTGCCAGAATCAGGGCAATGTGAACATTATATTTTCTGTGCACTCTGTTGAAGCAAGCAGGCAAGCAAAATACAGTATAATTGGTCAAAGGGACTAGAAACGAAGAGAAAAGTCAGAAGGAGCAGAGAGACAGTGTGTTTGAAATTGTTGGATGTTTTAGACACTTGATGGTTGAATCTCTTTTGAGGAACGATAGGTAGGTAGAAAGACCCACCATTAGGTTATTATTCCTCAAAGTTGTTATTTTCTTCCCTCTAAACATAACAGACACATACTGGAAAATAGAATCTAAGTGGAGTGACCATTAGGACTACAGACTCATTTCATAAACAAAAATGTTCATCCTTCCTTTTGAAAGTTGCAAAAAAAATTTTTCTGGTGGATACCTGGTACTAACCTGGTAGAAAGCTGATGTCTGTCATGAACCTTTTCACTTTACACTTTTTTAAACTTTTCGACTAACCACTGTGGTAGGGCATTTGATTGTAGCAATAGTAGTAGAATTGCACTTATAAATCATTTTTTAACAATGAAAAAACAATTCAAGTATTTCAAAAATGGAATCGATTACAGCAACTCTTGTCACCTTCCAGTTGCATCAAATCTCAGCAGTTTAACAGAGAACTTTTTTTTCAAAGCAGTCTTGAAACAAGAAACAGAATATAAAACACAAACAATAATAAGCTAAATCCTGGAGGGAGTGATGAGAAAGAACAAGAAAGAGAGAGAAAGATGTCTTCGAGCAGAGGCATTTTAATATGCTGGCTGCATGTAATGTTGAAATTAGTTTTATGCGTTTTGGCAGGGGGATGCCAGAGAGCAAAGCCAGGTGAGGGCCTGTGAGTATACACAAGTCTGAAAACATAAATGCTGTAAACCAAAACACAAGCTGCCTATTGGGAGGTGAGGGGAAACAATATTAACACTGACAGTGATGGATGATGCTGCTTCCTGTAGAGGTCTGATAGATAGAGGCCCTTTTAAAGCAGAAAAGCTCAATGTTCTAGTCTAGGTGCATCCCTGTGTTTTGCATACACAGGTTAAACCTGCATTTTTAAGAAAAAAAGTGTACAATACCAATGTGCTTTTTTGCATGAAGATAGATGAGTTTGTTCTGAGCTTTTTTATTTATTTTTGCCATCTAGACTGTTACAATAAATATTAGATATGCCTAAAAGCATGTTCATACTGTACAGCAGCACTTGCATTGCCTTTGAGCCCCACTTCTAATAAGCAATCAGCTTGCACATCTGGTATTCTGGTATGCTTCCTGCGGGTTTATTTTGAGCTTGGAAAATGTGTACACCAAACACATGGAGTTATCTGAAAAACATTGTCAAGTTCGACACTCTCACTACCCCTGGACAATTCGAGACTGTGATCTTGAACAAGTTCACCTCAGTGTGCAATGTTTTCACATTGTTTGTCCTCTTTTGAATATTTTAACTCTGTGTATTTCTGTGTATATTGACTTTATTGCAATTGAGAACAAAACCTCAGCGATCCCCGTTGCTTCCCACCACGTTCACCTCCTCCTGATGATGGTTTTTAATTAAAACCACCCTACACTTGAAAAAGCAAACATGCTTTTTTGAAATTTTGATTCTTTAGAACTCATTGTCAAAGTAATACATTACTCCAAAAAAAATGATTTACACATAAGCTGTAATTTAGTTTGCTAAATACAGTGTGGGTACCAGTGTGAAAAAATGCACTCAAAGACATTGATCAAAAGTCAATGATTTGTCCAAGCAGCTGGTGTGTTTACGTGTGTGTCTGAATGGTGACCACTGGTATTAGTTTTCCTTGGCTATCAATTATATGACAGCAAGCAACTAGGGTTCAACCAGTACACACAAATGAAGTCCAGATCAGTTTACTCCCTCTCAGAAGAACAAAAGCACCTGAAACAGGGATCAACAGCCCTCCAAAAATAATATATTATATTGTCTTCTGCTGCTACTCTCTGGAGCTCAAATTAATGTTACTCTTCACCACAACAGTTCTATTCAATATATCAGTCAGCCACTTGTGGTTTTTAAAGCAACCCCCTTAATATTCTAATCGCATGTATCTTAAATGTCTTTTTACATCATGGAAGAGGTTAAAGGAAGATGGCCCTGGAGGATCAAATATAACATGAAATTGTCAGTGATAAGAAAAATGATGACTCTGCTAAGCTGTCAAGCCTTTTTGTCCTGTTTTTGTTGTTAAATGGATTGTGCAGTTTTAAGCACATTTTCAAAGTAATTTTAGTACTCTTTATAGTATTCAGCCTATCCTCACCAAAAAAACATCCGTATAGGGCAGTATGGCAGTAGCAAAGGAAGGAGTCAGGTGATGTAGTATAAAGAGCAACAAAGTCCATGGTGGTTATAAATTAAATAACGTTACATACAGGATCATAAATCATGTGAGTTAAGACACCTGACTTCTGTTACTATTGTAATTTTAACCCAAACCATGATCTCCTTCTAAACCTAACCATACTATGACAATTTCACAACGTTCGTCATGTGTTTAATGTCACATACGTAAAGTCTGGTACACCTGTCACTGGAATGGTACTTTCCAACAGTCATCTATGTTGTTTTGGGAAAATTGGCAAGCAACTTATTTTGTCATTCAGTTATGAGGACGTGTTCTATTAATTGTAAGACCATTTTTCCACGCTATGACCAATGATGCTGACCAATGGAGGCTTCTGTCATTGATCTATAACTTAATAATTCTGTCTCCTACATGGCACAGTAATCATTCTTTACATCAAGGACAGGTGAAATACAAACACATATAAAACTTGGAATGGAAATTGCTTAATATTTGAAGTAAAAAAATGCCTGTGATAACAAAAAAAATTAACACGTCACTGTGGTACAACTCTGATTAATAAAAGAAAAAAATCATCGATCATATTGGCTTGTAAAACTCTGTCTTTTCCTGTTTCATTAAATCAATCAACCACTTTACAGTCGGAGGGTGCTTTCCCTCAGAATAGCTCTTCCAGAACTTGTTTTAAATAGCTGCAAAATCACAGCTTCTTAACAGCTTACTGCTTTAATAAACTGTGACTGAGAGAGCAGTATACTTAGGAAAGATTGAGGGACTGCAAATATTCTGCTCTGATCTTATTTAAACTGTTCACAAAATAGGAGGGCTGGTCTGCAATGGGCCTGCAAGAGCAGGTTATTATGAAGTGCAATAAATTACCACACAAGGCAATTGTAAAACATCAGTAGAACCAATAAAGTTGAAGCACTGGCAGATGGTAAAAACTAAACCCAGATGATGAACAAGTGTCTTGGGAAGCAGCTTATATTCTTTGGAAACAAACTTTCCATTAGCATTGCTGATTCCATGTGTACAATCCCAAAAACTCCACTGCACTAAAGTTGCAAAGTTGTTTTCCATTGGCTTGTGTGTCATGAAAAGAATCATCACAGTTTATAAACTTTTTATTTTATATATTTTTGTCTGTGCTTTATAGCTTCACCAAAATTGGATTTCAAGCATGGCTACCCTAAGAGGATCTACAAACACATGTGGTGCAAGAGTAAATCTGTGTGGAAGAGAGTGAAAAAATAAAAGAGTGAAAATTAAAGTGGTTTAGGCTGAATGGATTTAAGTTGCTTGAAAAGAAATTTTAGCGCCCAGTCATTCATCCTTCTTATATCACTGTTGATATACATTTTTAACGGTTTGTCTGTTCCAGCTCAGCAGAAACCTTGAAGCATTCATCACTCATACCTGTTTCATGCAGCTAAACTGTCGTGTGGGTGGCATTAAATTGTTGCATCATTAATCCAGCTCTATTAATTATAGATCCCTGCAAGCAACACTATTGTATAGCTGAAGAAAAAACATAAGGTGTCAGTATGCTTCAGAAAGCGTTCGAAAACCTCTTTTCCCCCATTACCTTACCAACTTCGCAATTAAGAGGTTAAAGGTAATCTGATAAGCTTGATGAGCATGCACACTTCATGTGTGATTTCACACTTCACACATGATTCATCATGTCTCGCCACTTTCTATGATGGTGATGATGGGATTTTGTCCCACCTTCCGCTGTTGCTATTTGGAACAGGTAAAAACACTTTTCTAAAATATAAATTCTTAGACATGGTTGGCCGGCACTTACCAAGTTAAAGTATACTGAGCCCTTTACTATTTTGCATGTATCCAGGGAGAGGATACTTGGACAAACATAAACAATGTCAAATGGCTGACAGAGAGGATGTGAAAGGTTATCATCTATACATTATAAACAGTTGATACATATTAGTCCTTAAAGCCCCTAAAAACCTGGTTATAAAAAAAGTATTATTCTAAAAATTTAAATGTCAATGACTAAATAGAGGTAGGTGGCAAAATCTGTGGTTACTGGTGATAATGGCAATTGTATTTTAACAATAACAATACATGTCTGAGAGTTGAGTTTGAAAAAAACGTGTATCGACCACTGGGGGAAGCAAACACATCTTGAGCTGCTGCTTTGTCACAATTGTGACATTAGAAAATGACATTTGTGTCCATTTACCATAGACAGTATACAGTATTACTGGACGAAGCCACCCCGCTGATTTGAATGGAGAGAGATGGATACTATGAAACACTACTACAGGCCTACTTCCTGTTGGCACCAGCTTCTACTGCACATGATTGCACAGCGTAAGTGTGGTTTTATGACGTAGAGCAATGGCAGAAACACCGTAGTTCTCGTAGCTGCATTCCTGCACAAACAACAGTCTTATGGCTCAGTGGGTTTGTCTGACTCCGATCGCCACTGTTTAATCTGCCCACCTACAGGGCTCATCTGCCAAACACCAAAGCAGCATCACTGATGGCCAAATATTTTTTTTAGATTCGCTGAGAGTTTATGATCTAACCAATGCAGTTACATTACTCATGTGGGACAGTGTGTCGCAGGGTTTAGACGTCATTTTTGGGCCTACATGGAACCCTCCATACAGGCTTTGGTGGGCCTCACTTTTCGATCTCTGGCTTACCCACTTGCTTAGTGTCTATTAATGGCATGACATAGTTTAAAAGAAGAACACAAAAGAAGCTGTAGGTACAGCTCCGGAGGACTATATACTCTATACAAGGGCACCGCAAAGTTATGTCCTATGCTCATACTGAAAGTAGTGTGTGTCTTTTGATGTAAATATGCTGTATTTCCATGTGAGGGACTAGATGATTGATCAGATGCCATCTGGACTAACCTGAACTGAAAGAACTCTAGACTGAGCATTAATTGGTAGGTGAGCAGTGATCCATACCTAGCTAACATCGCTCTAACAATGAGGGAAACAGATCCGCTCATTCCCCCCTTTCATGTCTCCTTTGTATGCTCCTCTTTGAAACCTGTCAAGAATCTAGCATAGCTCCTTAAGGTCTCTGAAGACAGCAGGTGGTCACAACACCCACGCCAGCACTAACCCTTGTACCATTGCACATAAGAGACATACATCAAAGCTGATACTCACATCTGCAGCTGTTTGTTTATTCCATAGCAACGCAGCAAGATGGGAGATGAACAGCTCTTGATTTTAGCATGCTGGAAACATTAGTTCCCTTCAGCATAAACACACACACACACAAGTCCTACTTTCAACTCCTGCACCATGATCATCTGTGTTGTGTTATTGTTATTCTGCAATATCAAATGTGTCAGCTACAAAACTGCATTGTAGTGCAAAACAAGAGGGTCTGATTTGCCAAAAATAAACATTGTTCGTTGCCATGTAATCCTTTTATCAACTGGGTAGCCTTTCAAGAATTTCATACTCTCCAGCATAACTTCAGGTTTGTTGTGGTTCCTTTCCAGATAGTGAATCTGTCCACCAGGAGCAGTAAGTCAGATGGAGAGCATCTTTCTGTGACAACTTCACTATGATGTTCGCTTAGCTGCCCAATATCTTTTATGTTTGACCAGTTTTGCTATCATTTGCTTGCTACTGCCGTTTAACGCTACACTGCACTGTCATCGACATCAACTGTTCATCGACAGTTTGTTGAAATTGAGTTCAAGCTCGGATAGATTTGACTGGAAAACAGCATTCCCTAGAACTTTGTGGCCGTATGACAACAACATGGAATGGATTTCAAACCTTACTTCTCACTCAGATCTGTTTACATTTGAAGTTTAACAGAAAAGTTCAGACAGTAGCAAGAACTAAAAGAAATTGAAATTTGAATGACTTTGTGTCCATATATAAAAATGAAAAACCTTATCAGTGCAGATCTCTGGCAGGTTTCACAAACATGACCCAAAAACCTCTCCCTTATCTGTTTTCAAAGTGATGTGGACTGACAGTTGCAGTATCATGCATGAAGCAGGGTGAATAATTCAGTATATTTTTTAAAAGGACAAAATACTAGGGGAGAGTGACAACTTGTCAGCGGGAGATAAACTGGGCAAATGAATAAGAGATGAAGAAAATAAAAGTGTGCCAGCAGACAACCCAGTGCTATCCACTTTTCTGCTGCGTCCTTTTATATGTGTTGATAGCTTTACCCTTCCTCTTTTTTCCCCTTTTGTTGTTGCATGCGTTAAAAAGAAACACACCGATTTGTGCCCGTAAATTCTTCTGTTGCTGTGTGTTACTGCACAGGGATTTCTAGTTCAAAAGGGGAGAGAGGTGAAGAGCTGTTTAATGGTGACTAACATTGGCTGCTAATGCCTCTGGCCACAATGTGACTCAGTTTAGCTCTAGTCAAAGTGAACTCTGACCAAGTGTGTCCAACACGGCAGCCATGCACGGGTCTGAAGGGGAGTAAAATGGACATGACAGGAGGGAAAGGGTGCAGAGCGTAACTAAGGGAGTGGCCAGGAGGCAGGTTCTGCTATGATTTGACAGTTTATGGTCAGTGCATTTATCACAAATGTCATCCTTCATCACTGCTGGGTGGTACCACATAATATGCGTATAAAGTTTGAAATACATAGTAAAGGTCTGGATAAAGACATTGTTGAAATGAAAAGTGCTGGAGATGGAGGGAGTATTTGAAGATATATTTTTTGTAGACATATTGGCAATGTATTTGCCAGTGATGAAAAGCAGTGAATTTTGTAAATCTACAGGACTACTATTCTAACATGAGCTGATTTTCTTTGTGTAACAAGAGTATTTCTGTGCAATCCAGGCTGCAGAAAGCCTCCTATTCAAAACCCAAGTGAAGTGTTCTGTGGTGATTAGTTTGGGAATCATGCATGGTGTGAAAAGTTTGTTTGAGAGGCCTTGAAAAAGAGGGGTTTTTTTAGTGTAAACAAAGGGCTAATGCAGCGTGATTTTAACGTTAAGGTAACTTAACTGATTGTTTTCTTAGGTCTTCTTAAGTTCCAGCTTAGTGATCTTTTTCTGTGCATGCATTTTCACTGACTGCACATCTATTTATCAACCATATATTACTCCCCTGACCTTAGGATTTAAAAGGGCAAGAAAATGCATGTTTTATTATATTGGATTTAAATGTTTTATTAAGCCATAAACAGATTAAGTTGGATATTGGTATAATCACATATGACTTAAATCTGACTTAAATCCACTGCCTTGGTTATAAATTGAGTTGTAAGGGGGTTTGTTTTTGATGCCACTGCAACTTAATTGTGCGTTCCACAGTCACAGAGCACTAGAGCCCAGTAGGCAAAAATACATGTTAAGAACATCAAAATGCCAGCGTTATAAATAAAAAGTACATTTGAAAAGCACCTACTGTTAGGAAATGATCTCTGGTATGACATGAAGCACATTAGTGCATGAGGTACTAATTAAGTAAGGAGTCATCTCAAGAGCCTGGATTATGAAAGAGCTATTATCTTGAGGATCAAATAATTTCTGTCTTTGAATTTCTTATTGAATTCCATGGAGGCAGCACTTTTCATAATGGATACATAACATTTTGGAACAAAACCCTTAAATTAACAGTGATACCACCCAGTACTCCATTTCATCAATTTGGAGTGTGAGACAATTAGACTGAAATGCTGTGGAACCATTTTTTATGCTGATTTTAACTTGATCATATGTTAAAAGGGTCTCTCCTGCACTCCAAGCATTGTTATACCATGGCTTATTTCTGTGAAATATAGTAATGTTAAATTCAGGGACTGCATGACAAAATATATTTTCCATGTATTTTCCAGTACATATTTATTAGTACTGTATGTACATACATTTACCAGGAAGTGGAGCAGTAAACGCTTATTGTCCCAAAGTAAATCTGAAAAATGTGTACATTTGCTGGTTAATCGGAGTGGGAAACGGTCATCACAGTAGTGCAAGGTTAAGCGTTCTGTAGCACCATGGAAAATACAACCCCGGTCTAATCCCCTAAATCCTGGCAGAACTACCAGCGCAGGGAAAACATTCTAGCCAGCATTACTGGAAACAGATACTATGTGACACACATTGTCTCATTGTTAAATGTTTGATTAGCTCGGCCGCCTGTGAAAAAAGCTTTCTCGTTTGGTTGCCTGATATTAGTCCCATGTTTGGCAGGAATTAAGATAAATAATAAAATGGACATATAATTGCATTTAAATTATTATATTGCCCCAACTGTTCAGTAGAAGGAAACATTTCAAGTGAACTTTCAATTAAATTCTGTGTGATTGCAAAATTGAGTGCTCAGCGTTTAATAATATTTGACAAGTGACTTTGCAGTCATGTATAAGGCCTGAGGTCTTAGTGGCACCAGTAGCCTGTGACTTACATACTTAAGTAAGAAAGAGTCACTGCTTAGTGCCTGTTACAGCATCAGCTGTCGTCACTACACAGTTTGCCAGCACCTTCACAGGGTACTAGCTACCTGTCTGCTCTGTCCCAAAGGGAGGTGAATAAGCAAGCGGTCCGACACATCAGTGTGTCAGTGCTGCAAGCGGTGCCAACCACAAGGTTAAAAGGACAGCAACCTCTTTGTCCAGCTGTTCGCAGAGAGGTTATGCTAATTCTGATCTTAATTGAGTCTGAAAGAGTTGTTCATTTTTATAGCAACATATCATCATTCATTATTATTAACATAGTTTCATTACTTCTCCTGGGAAAAAATAAAAATGAAACAAAAGCAGAGATTGAAGCTGACTTACAGGAGAGCCTGAGAGCATCAGACCTTGTCACCCTTATTTTAATATTCTGGATCCAAAACACAAACACATACACACATTCCTCTCCCCCTAAGGCAATCATTTGAGGTAGATGGGTTTTTTAAAACAAAAGGAAAAGAAAAAGAAAATTAAAAATGAACATGCAAATGTGCCACATTGACTTGAGGGATGATGAATCTAAATTAACTATAAAAAAGTGAAGGTCTGTAGGTGTTTAAAGAAAAAAAATAAGGTTAACTAAGCCTAAAGTTTGCTAGGTTCGTATTTATTAATTATTCATCAATCAAACAGTAAGAATAAAATATAGATTTATATATGCTACACCAATAAATCTGAGATACTTTCTCTCATGAAAGAAATTTTGTTGTTTTTCAATTGGGATTAATTAAACCTGCCTGGAGCATTTGCCATTGGATTTGACAATTTTCTGTGGCACTTTCCTAAGCCAGACAACTAGCCACTCACTCTGCTACACTGGAGATTCTTCAGTTGATGCTCTCTGCCATGACATATCCATCAAGCTTAGTGGATGAGGGACATGTCACACAGCACCAGAGTGGTTTTCAACTACCTGTTAGAAGGTTCATCCAGGGAGCAGAAGCACCATAAACGACTGTTCAAACATCTGACTACAGTAATAAAATAAAAAGATTTTTAATAAATTAAATTGTTGTTCACCACGCTCAGAGCAGTTCATTTACTGCCAAATACCGTATTATTGTTCAACTGGGCGGCCAGGCAGCCTCATTTCTGCTCTTTTACATGCTGCGCAGTGGGATACAGTGGCAGCCATGACCTGCCAAATTGCCTGTAAAGTGGTCTTCTTATCAGCTGGGATTTTATGTCAGCATGTGTAGTGCAATAGCTACATTTACAGATAAAGCCATCTATCTCTCTCTGTCTGATGGCTGAGGACAGAGAGTTTAGGTCATGTTGCTGTTATAGCAAAGAGGTAACTGATGGAGCGATGACCCTACGACGTCACAGAGATTGGCACAGACAGAGTTTTATGGCCCAGAAAAGGTCACTGAAGCCATAAACAAAATATAAATGAGGCAGAGATTCATTGACCAATCACATCATCAGTGTAACTCAGAAACACAGGGTAGTTCCATAAGGTGATAAAGTGGATAAACAGCTGACATTTGAGGCAACAAGTACCAAAAACAGAACGAAAAAGACAAAATTAAACAGACAGGAACGATGGCACCATTTCATACTGTCTGAATTCTGGTCCAATGCACAGCTTGCGAAACGGGGTAGATTACTGTCATCAAAGATCTTTCAAAGTGCAGACAGCTGAGCTTCACTGAGTTGGCAGCATTGCCTTCTGACAGATTTAGATAAGAAACTGATCGCTTTGCAGTATTTTTTCGACTGTAGTCATTCTGAAGCAAATGTCCAACCAATCAGGATTCCATCTATAACAAACACTTTCACTTTAGATATGGGTGTGCAACTAATGAGAGTGAAACAAGAATGTCTGTCCAGAGAGCTCATGTTCCTCATCCAGAGGTAGCAAATAGATTTAATTTAGCAAACTGAGAGGTGAGATACAGCAGAAGAATATCATTATGTTTAATATAGTGTTGTATGGTAATTGTGTGTGTGTGTGTAAGAAAAGAAATTATGTTGGCAATAAAAGTCAAGGTCTTACTACAGTTCTATATATTATGTCCAGTATGAGTGTTAAACATCTGGTTAAGAGTCTTTATCAGATGAAGACACCCTTTTCCCTGAGAATATAAAGATGATAGATTGATGAAGACCATCCATAAATCATGCAAGTGTCTCTATTATTCCTGTGCAGTGAAGTCCAAATGGAAGGAGTCACAAATTTGGTTCAGGAAAATTGTGAAAGTGAATTATTAAGCTGTTTGTCAGACACTGGCAACAGAATTTGCACTGACTTTGCATACTGCTGATGCTGCAAAGAGATGCACAATGGTATTTTATTCCATTTGTGATTGAGTGCAATTGTCAAGCTATGAGCTGTAGTGTCATAAAATACATGTTTACTGAGCAAGACAGCCAGACAGGCGTAGGTTGTAGGATCAGCTCCAGACAGCATCAGCAGAAGACCGCATGACTCAATCAAAAGGGAACAATTTTCAACAAATTTGGAATGGATTAAGAAATGATTGATTAAATACGCAGATTAACCCACACATTCCTAACTTGTAAACCTTCAACAAAACAGTGTGATTCAGTGGACTTTAATCACATGTCTGAACTGTCATGTTGAGAATATATTTTACACAACCTTCTTCAGACATCAGTCATTGTCTGCCACTATTTTGAAAAACAATAGAAAACTGGGATTTCTTTTCAGATAATACTATACAAAAGTGGAATCATGATCTGTAAAGAAATATTCAAAGCCATACCGTCGTCAACGGCAATCTGTAGTTTTATTTTCTCAAAAAGTCCCTTTGATCATTCTTATCGTCCACTTATATGTGAAGTACTGTTATCAGGCGTGAAATACATTGTAATTCAATAAAACTATTGAGAGGGACAAAGGGACCAAGAGCTAGTAAGACAGGCAGCCAGTGATGTTGGGAGGAGAAGATGGCAGGAGAAACCCTGGCCATCCAGCAGAATTTTAATTACTGCAGGCAGCAGCACTTCTCGCAGACTAATCTCCTCCACAGTAGGATTTATAGGCATTACTGATGCTGACAAAGTGATTGCTCAGTAAGAGATAAAACATTATAAAATAAAGCATGAAAATGGATATGAATAACACTTCCTCCTCAAGGCAAGGTTGTTTTAATGTTTGTTTCACTAAACTGAATTGCTTATTAACAGACTGCTATGGATTATTACATTTTGAAGAGGTGTGTGTGTGTGTGTGTGTGTGTGTGTGTGTGTGTGCGTGTGTGTGTGTGTGGTGTGTGGGTGTGTGTGTGTGTGTGTGTGTGTGTGTGGGTGTGTGTGGGTTGTAAAGGCTTAATAAAAAAACTGGATTAAATTTGACAAAAAAAATAATTGTATTATACTGATCTCTAATTATCAAGCAGTTTCGTTCTAAACAAAATGAAATAGAGGTCTTTCACTGGAACTTAAGCATCACAAGTGTGGCTTTCCTCTGCAGCAAAGGTTAATGCTATTTTAAGGGCAATGTGTGGGAAGTGGTAATGATGAATTCTACACTTGCAGTTAGGACATTCCCCTCACCCCTCCTTTTCCCTTCCACTTTCCCCTTCCTGACATTTCTATTATTGAGAAACAGCAACTCAAGGATAGCACACTACTGCTGCCGCACTATATCCGCTCCGACTTAATCCTTTTGGCATTTTACTAGCTTGCTCTCCTTCCTCACACACGCCAAACTATTTAATATTGAATCCACTTTGGATGGGATTACCATGCTAAGGGTTAGTTGAAAGTTTTGGCAGGGCCTTATCAATGGTTATGATGCATAGCAATTTTTCTCTTATTTCCCTTTGGCTATGAAATGGAACGTCAGTTGATTGTGCTTGGTGAGTGTGAACAGGGATTGATGGGAGGTCTGAATCTGCAGAGAGAAAACCTAATGAACAAATAAATCAAACATCTCTCCGAGATTGAACCGGTGTCTCACCGCCTGGATCGCAAAGTCACACCACATCAGACTTGCTAAAGAAGATGATCAACGCCACTAATTGAATTGCAGTATACACACGTACAGTGCAGTATGCCCCACCCTCGAACAACCGGAGCTATCACCTCAGTGGGTATTGCCTTTAATTTCACAGCCTGAAGTTAATTTCACAGCCTGCAATCTCCATATGTTTATCTACAGAAATGTAATTTTTGTTATTAGTGACAGTCCTTTGGCCACATGCTCAAGTGCTCACACACACACACACACACACCATGAACAAGAGACATATTCCCGGCGGAAGGCATACGCTGAATAAACACACATACACCCACAAGGTTTAAGTGTGAGAGCAAACATCTCGTATAAATTCAGTGCAAAGTCTATTGTTCTGGAATGCATTCATTCAGCTGATGTATGAAATGGCTGGCTGATATTAAAAAGAACAGTCTGAGAGAAGTAAGTTATTTTAAAAAGACGGACACTGATGACTTTGGATTGACATTCAGTATTAGAAAATATCCTATGAGCAGCAAAAGGATATTGTGACTTTGTGTTCAGCAATTACGTGGGTTGGTATAACACTGATACAGCTGAGCACAGTATTTTCCTTTAATGGAGAGCTGATGGGCTGAAGCAGAACTCTCAAGGTATGATTAATGCTTTAAATAAAGCTTTCCATATATCAACGTAGATGTTTCCTTTCATTTCCAACATCACAAGTAGTGGTTTGTCTACAGGGAGTTTTGCTGCCAATCTTGTAAATGGGGAGGATGGAGATCATTACTGGAAAAATCAGAATGTATTCGTGTGTGATCAAAATAAAAGCAAGGGCCCCTCTGGAGGCTTGTCTGCCTAAGAATAGAAACAAAACATCAACTCTCAAATCCTGTGAACTAAACGCAGTGATAGAATTACAATAGTACTGGTTTCAGAGCAATCCACAGTTAACCATCCTACTGTGTCTACCACTGTGGTACCTGCCGAAAACTTTCCCGTAATACAGATAATAAGAAATGTTTTGCACATGCAAAGCCAAGTTATTTTCTCAAAAATGCATTTCATTTATATCATGTGTCACACCAGGTTGTTCCCTGAATTGATTTGCGGATCTGTTTATGTGGCTTTCTCAAAATTAAGTGGTTTGCTTAAAAGTATGAAAGGTGCACTGATGCACTGCTTTGTTCACAACAGTTGTAGTGACTTAATGTGGAATCAAGTCCAGATTACTGCTCCAATTCATTACCAGAAGTGATACAAGTATAATCATGTTTTTGCAGGGACTGCTGGCACAAGATGTTTATGCTTACTTGGTCTCACAGTCCCCTACAATCCCAAAGTAATAAAGTAGGATAATTTGAAGAATTTGTAAGCTGATGCTATTCACCTACATGCTTTAAGATTTTTTTTAATGTACCAGGAATGACTCGATTCCCCCATTCTTATATCTTTCAATGTAAGTTTCCTTGGTTGAAACTCACCTGTGGTTGCAGTTATGTACAACATGGACAGACTGATCTTAGGGCATAGAAAAACAATTAGGTATTATGCCTGTCTTGCTATGCCTTCAGCATACAGTACTCTTGAGGTTGTTCGTTGCTTACACATTTTGTATGTGGTTCAGAACACATCACAACAAGTCTCATGTGGAATTTGGAACCTGTAGGACAGGGATTTAGATGTGTCGCCAACCAGCCTATGCGATTATTGAGAAACTGCGTGAGAGCTCAGCACACCAGCATGAAGAATGAGATTTGTAATGTAGAGATGTGGACTCAATACGACAACAACAAAAACTGTGGGAATGCCCCCTGGACTCCTTCCCCAAGCTTACACATGATAAGCTGCAACCATCGCGTCTTGAGCCGCCAAGTTGGTGTGTAACACAGCCTCATCTGGCCAGGGCAGTGGGCTATGACGTTTCACCCTCCTGCCAAGAGCATCCTTCTTCTATCTTCTCTCTCCAAAGCCCCCGTGGCCTGGGAGAGCACCGTCAGCATGCAGCAGTCAGCTGAGGCTGATTGAATTAACTGACACAAAATGGATTCTACTTACTCAACCTGCTGGACAGATGAATGCATCACTGACATCCGTTGAATCCAGGCAATACGAGAATGTGTCTGATACAGACTTCCACTAGTATACAGGGCAGCAGTGGCTCAGACAGCTATTAGAATAAACACATTCTCAGGGCTTTATCAAATACAACTGGGACTGTAAAAGCAACCCTCATCCATGGCACAGAGTTCTCCAAGGCTCTGCCAAAGGTTTCTTGTTTGTGCACTGCATCAAAGGCAGGGTTGGCTGTTTGACGTAAATTTATTTGTTTCCTAGCAATGGAGCAGTGGTAGCCTAAGGATAAAGAAGCATGATTGTGACTAGAGGTTGCTTGGAAAGTCTGGGTTGAGGAAATTAATTAGAAGCACTTTCCTGTGGTGGTTGCAGCAGGCGAGCCCTCAAGCATGAGTGAATGCAATTGCATACAATCCTCCTTTCCCCAAACTATTGCCCCAAGGATGTAAATGAACATGAGCTATAAGTCAGCATATGTGGTGAAATAAAATGTGAACTTCCTGTGAAATCCACAACAATGACAACAGCCATTAGTGCCATAAATATGATGCTGGGGTGCATTGAGCAGAATTACACTGTGATCAAAATACTCAAGAGCACTAATAGATGTTTACACCAGTGTTGCTGTTCCATTTGTTGCACTCAAGACCACATGGCAAAACATACAGTCAGGGACATGCAGCATTTATAGGTTATGTGGGGTTAATGAAAACAGCTATATATTTTGTATCAAAATAATTCAGTGTTTTGTATTTTGTAGTTTAAAAATACTGTAAAATACTTTGTGAGAAGTCAATGTGATGAAATCATAAAAATGTTTCCTATGATTGGTAATTTACCGAGACTTGTTGAGATCAGAACAAAATGTTTATCCAGACCTGAAGAACAGTGAGAAGGTTGCCAGCTTTCTATCAATTTTTTGCATAAATAACTACAATCCTTAACAGATTCGGTTAAGTTTTTCTTTTCGTTTTAGAATTCCAGGCTAAATCATTTACCCACTTATGTAATGTTCTTGCTAACTGGTGGCAGCCCTCGCAGTTAACATTAGATTGCTACTCTCAGCTTTTGTTGAGTGTTTTAGAGTTGTTGTATAACATTACTTTATAATGCCACAAGATGCAACTCTTTACACACCTGTACGTGTGCTTTATTGTTATTAACAACATTGTGCTGCAATGCCATTAAACAGCAGGTTGTCAGCCCATCCACCACTCGTGTCTGTTGTCTCAGATGATGAAAAGTAGGCCCTTCATTACCAAACACCAACTAATTAAATAAACAATTACAATTATGGGTCATTTGCAAACTGTTAGTTATATATTAAACTGTTGGTTACTTTAAAACTAACCTTCCTCTGGGTGATCGCAGGGATATAGATTTACATATCACTCATTAGGCAAAGAAAAGCTGTTGCTCTCACTCTTCCATTGAACCCTTCAGAGGACTCTGTGGTGCTCCCTGTTTGAGAATCACTGACCTTGAAGCCTCAGCTGTATGCAACTGAACAAACTAATCACTTTTCATCTCTTAATTTAGTTTCTCCGTCTCCGCAATGAGACTTTCAGAGAAGAAACCCACATTTAGAACGACTCTAGAGGATGGGCGTGAGATCAGCTTCTGGGATTGACTGTGTGATTCCCTTCAGCCCTTGAGGCTGGCTTTGAGAGCCACTAGGCAGGTTTCAAGGGCTCTCATTACCGACACGTACATGTAAAGCTGTTCAGTGCTGCCTGAAGCTGTCTGCAGAAGAACCCTAAATTGAGCGCTGCAGCGAGGATGATGGATAGCCTTGTCGGGGATACAGATGGCTCCTGTAGGGGGTCCGGCTCCCCTTTGGGACAAGTCAGCTGAGCTGAGGACCACATGTTGACAGCCAGAACCTCTTTGGAGTGTAAGATACTGTAAAGCACCACAGAACCATCTATAACTGCTTGGAGAACATGTTGCACTAGTGCCACACAATCAATAAAGCAGTCAAGTGTAACACTAACAGCTCCAACATGCATGTAATTCATTCTTGACTGCTATGCCTTGAGTACACTACTGTTAATGAATAATATAAATAATATTGGACATAGAAATATCATGATGGTTATAATTTTAAGAAGAAACTATTAACAAGTTATGTGTGCATTTGTAAATAATTGATAACTAATTTACAAATTATTTGATATAAAGTTACATTTAAATTGCTGGTCTATTACTTTTGTTTGTGTCATTTCTAAACAATTAAAAGTATGTATGTATGAGCGTACTCTATATATGTATGTGCTAAGAATTTCAAAGGCCTTTTCTGAACAAAACCATACTTTTGAAAGCATCATTTTTTGATGCATCAGGTCAAGTTATTGGAACTGCAAAGGAAGAACAAGTAGTTAGTGTGGGTGCAATTAATATAACATAAATCAAAACTCCTGAAAGAAAAACTACGTATTCAGCTTCCTAAGAATAACTGATGTACCATGTCCTACATTAGGAATCCAACTAAATGTGCTGCCACATCCGCATAGTGTATGTCAGCAACATAAATAAAAGTGAGCAAGTGCAGTCTGCTAGTGGTGCTATAGAATAGGACGATCTACGCTGTATGTCACTTTGACAGAGAGGGCAGCAGGGTTATGGGTGATGGAGTGCACTTGTGTGAATATGGGCTCCAGGGTCACATGTCTTTGTGTCCTGCCATTTGAATAGGCCTTGCCCTCGTGCTCCCGCTGGCCCTAGCTCTCCTGTTGGTACAGGTATAGCTAATCAGAGACTGTGGCATTGGGTCCACGCAGTCAGCCCTGAATAAAACATGGAACGAAAAATGTAATCAAGAGAGGGCATCTGCGTCTGTCTCAGGCTGCTGGTACCAACACTCCAGCTATTCACCACATGTGTCCTCATACTAATGACAAGCCTAAAAGGAGGCATAGGGCAACCTCTTTTCATAATCAAAGTGTTTTTATTCATGACATGTCTATTAATTAGTTTGGAATAGTCGACACCATGTGCTCAGGAGAATTTAAATTGGCTGAAGAGGATTTGCCCTTTCTCTGTTGAGCCAATGATTTCTTGGCAAGTCTTTATAACCAGGGAGGGACAAAGAGGGGGAGAGGAAGAGACAAGGAGATAGAAAGGGTGTGTGTGCCTTTCTGTCTCTCTTTCTTTCTCTGTCTGTGACTTGTAGAGCCTATAAATCACCGGGGCAGCAAATATGAAACTGTCAGTGGTGTTTGTCTGTAAAATGCATCTAAGCTAGGTGTGTATATTAGTGAGAATAAAAATAAAAAATAAAAATAATAACCCTTAGCAAGAAATGCCTCTTTTGTGTTTGATTTGCCACAAAAGCTTGAAAAATTATCTTAGAAATCAACAAAGGGGATTGATAACCTTTTCAATTGGGGTTACATTTTGCCAGTGAGCGACAGAGAGAGGGCCTCTCATTGGTTGTGAATGACTGTAAAAGGAATAAAGAACGTAACTAAAAATTGTGATTTTCTCCAGTAAACATTGGTTGACTTGTAACAACACCTGTGTCTTAAGAGACAACTGCTTTTCAAACCTCATTGTTAGGATTGCGTGATTTCTTTCAAAATCCTGCACCTGTGGCTCCCAAGTATTATTTATCTGTAAGAACTAGCATGACTTAGATGATGCATTCTCTTATGGCTCCATCCTCTGTGTCTCACATCCACAGAAAAATAAGCTATTAACGCCCGTTTATGTCTCCTGTCGTTAATACTGTACTTCAACTTCTTCTCTTCTGTGACAACCTTACACAATAGCATGTATCTACTTTCATTCAAACTGCTAATCAATAACACTCCATAATTCAGAACCACAACAACTGCACCTCATACACAACCTGTCTCTGATATAGTTAACAAGCATGCGTGCAGCATTGACACTTGTCAAGACCTAATCAGCAGTGATGTTTTAGTCATGGAGAAGGATGGAACAGGAGGCAAATTGTTTGCTAATTCTCATTTCACACTCCCAATGTGAAATCAGCCAGGCACACAGAGCACCGGTTCCTCTACATGCACAATGGTCTGGCTCACTGCGTAATACCAAATTATCTTTCCCCTGGCTTAATTATTCATTAGGCAAACATAATTAATTTAAGAAGCTTCTCTCACAGGAAGTGTTTCAAATAAAGGCCAGAAGGACAGCTTTCTGCTTAATCATTAACTGAACACAGAACACAGCCAAGAACCTGCAAGGGTCTGACTGCTTTATTGAATATAATCTCAATCTGTGCCAACAGTTTTTTTTTTTTTTTTACAGCGCTAAAAAGTTGAGGCCTCATGAAAAAATGCACTACAATTGGTTACAGCTAGAAGTACCTATAAATTTAAACCTCTTAAACTGTAATTTAGTGTCAGCGTGTTTAATTTTAATTTCCACGATAACATGGTTGACGAACAACTCTGCAAACTCCGCTTACTTTTGATAATCTTTTTGATCCCTCGCATCATTTTACAGGCCCTGCTTTGTCTCACGGTATCTGATGGGCCCAAGATGCTTGTGTGACAAAGAGGGATGTGAGACTCAAACAGAAGGATTTTCCTCTGCGGCTCTTCTTAGCCAATCCATCTCCCATCCCACACATTTACCGGAAAACAACCCTAATTACACAGACTGAGTACACAGGCACACACGCAAAAACTTTGCCCTTTCTTCTCCTCCTTTATCTTCCCTTCCTTTGCTCAATGTTCCCAACTCTAACGGAAGCATCTCGGAGAGAAGGCACAGGCTTTGATCTATGTTCTCCGTGATTCTGAGCTTTCAGATCAAGGGGCGGTTTGTCTTCAAGCTCACCAAATCCTCAGACGGCCCGAGACAAAGAGCAAACATACTGAAGTGTCTTTCCAGATCCATTTGCGTAATGATAGAGCTGTCTGTTAAGAGTGTGTGTGTTTGTGCATTGACCCTTTTCTTTGTTTTTTGTGGAGGATTCTTCTTCTTCCTCTTAGTATTATTATTAGTATTAGTATTAGTATTAGTATTATTACACTCTGTTATTCAGCCTTGAGATGAGCTGTCTAAATTGAAGGACTGAGACTTCCCTGCCATTTCTGCCATTGTCGGTATTCACCTTATTTCAAGTGAAGTTTCTCCTTGTTATTTCTCTCCAAGGGAACAATCCTTACTCATATTACCATGGAAACAACAAGACTTTTTTTCCCCCTGAAGATCTATTAAAACACTTCTATTCTGAGAATCTATTCACGAGTCAATGAAAAGGGTGAATATGACACCTCTGTGCCTCTTCTGTCAGTTTTAAAGGCTCTAAATCAAGCTGTAACCAAGGAGAAAGGGACTGTTTTGGTCAAAATATATTTTTGAAATTCAAAGAAAAAAGGAAAAGTCTCATTTCTAATCAAGTGTCCAAATGGAGTGTTTTGTTTTCTTGAGTTTAAAGATTTACAGTGTCACAGTCCAATACTCTAAAGTTTTGGTAGCTGTAGTCAAGTTTATGTTAATACACTGAGAAACAAAAAAAGCTAGAGATGAGATGCTAAGATGCTTCACCCTGTGTCACTATGCAACAGGTATGTATTTGTTTCATTTGTTAAAGAGATAACAGCTGAAAATGTCAATAATATTCAAAAGCCCCCCCCAAAAAAAAAGACAAAAAAGAGACAATAGAGAAAGTAGTTTTTCTTTGTATGTTATTGTACATTGGACAGGCAAAGAGTCTCTCCCTAAATTTTGTTTTTAAATCAATGACTATAAGGACAAAAATGCTCATCAACTTAATTACAAGATTGCAAGTTAAGGAAGTACAGCTCTTTTTAATATTGAACCATCATTCAATTTGATATATTAAGTTATGTTTGAATAAAATTTAACTTGCAACAAAATACAAAATAAGTCTGATCATATCTCAAGGGGCTTCTTACTCTGGGTTAAAGTCAAATAAATCTGTGGCTAATATTTTTCTAAGGTCATTAAAGCCCTTTACTTTGTTGATAACATTTCAAAAATAAATATGCAACAGTAATTTAATATAATAATGTTAATTTTCCAGATAATGGATAATACAGTATATTGCATTTTGCTAGTTGCAATGTTCGTTGTTAGAGTTTTTCTTCTAGCAACAAATTGTTTCAGAAACTGTAACCATCTAGTCCCTGTAGATTCACCCTTTTTTGCAAGCGGTGGAATGTAAAGACAAATGAGTGGAAAACACATTTTGCAAACCTTTAGAATTGGTTTGATCTCGTGCCCTTTTGCCTTGTGCTGTGAAATTAAATGTGAGCTTGCAAATCCCATTGGATTATATGGTGATAAATCCTGTTGGCTTGAAACCTTTCTCTTATCTCTACTTCCATTTACAATTTAGCACAGTACATAGTTAACTTTTTCAGAGTTTAAGAGGTTAAAAAATGGAGGGGGGTGGATCACAGAGCACCCCCACAAATGGCTAGGGATACTGAGACAGAGGGTGCACACAGAGACAATAAAAGGAAGGGCAGTAGAATAAAATGACTCCAAAATCACAGCAGACGTTTAATCCAATTTCCTTGGCAGTTGGAGCTGTGTAAAAATCACATAGCGGTTTGTCTCCTATAAAAGCTGTAAGAATGGCTATGTGCCATCTAAATAGGCAATCCCAAAACAACAAAAGCATAATTGATCAACAACAAGCGAGAGACAGATTCGAAGAGAATCTACTGCAGCCAAAAGAATCAACATGCCTGAGAAAAAATGGGGTCAACTGTAAAGCAATCTTCTTCAGTTTTTAATTGAAGTGTTGTATTGTCTTGGCTCATATGTAGGTTAAATTGTGGATGATCATTCAAGTCATCATTATCAGACTAATTTTTTCCCTCATGTTTATGTAGTATTTTGGTATTAAATCCCTCAATATCTTGTCTAAAACTATCATTCTGTCTGAGACAATATGATAGATATAGAAAATATCACATAAATGGACCTTCTGATTTAGCTCCTTGGAAGTCATGCCATGTCTAGTTTTTGTATTCTCTCCATGCTACTAAAACATTAAACACACTATAGGCTGACTTACACTACTTAAACAATGTTACTGGGAGCTTCTGCCTCCCTCCTGTCTCTGCATTACCTTTCATCACTACCTCAACGCAGAGCCGGGGCTTCTGGAGCGGGGCCAGGGAGCATCCCTACAGCCTCTCAGCAGAAACAGCTTTGTCAAACTCAGTTAGCCGCCTCCGAGGGGAAACACCTCTTTCCACAGTAATACTCCAGCTATTCACATCATGCCGCTGCCTCAGCCACCTCATCAATCCACACAGCAACAAAGGTAAACAGCCTCACACCTCCCAAACAGAGGCCGGTGCTGCTTTGTTGACACAGTGTATGTGCAAACCGCCTGCACAGAGGGTGAGCGACTCACAGGACAGAGCTTCATTTACAGAAGGTAATTGCACTGGAACCAAGTGGTGCACTTTTGTGATGAGATTTTTCCCAGCTTTACTAAAACCTTGTCTAGATTTGTTTACTCGCCAGATGGAACTACTTTGTGTTTTGCTGAACTTATTGTATGTCCCTGTCAAACATGTCACCTTCAAAGAGGAACGGTCACTGTTATTGAGAGAGGCTATTTAGCGACTGTCCTCCTTATTTGGTACGCCTAGGCATGAAATCACATGACACTTGTCTGGCCAGGATCATTTAAGAAGCTCTGAATGAAAACACTGATGAATATTAACATTTTCAGGCTTAGGGTTTTGAGCCCTGTTGGATCTCGTGTGCGCTCACGGTTTTGTTAAGGCACTCTGGATAAAAGCATCGACCAAATGGTGTATCTAATGTTTTCCCTAATATAAATAGAAGGGGAGTAGATTCCACTCTACTTTGCTTTCATTTCTCTCCCCGTCTCTATAATTCTACTCTCACTTTTGCACCCTCCTTGTCAAATTGTTTATAACCTCCTACCTAAGTCGAGCCGAGGGGCAATTCTTGACGTGAAGACACAGGATATACCCTCACAGTTGTGAGCTCATTGAAAATGTTCTACCCCTCTGAACAACTTTTATGCTTATACTATGTACATGTTCCACAGCCTTATTCTGAATTCAGCAGAGGGAAAAATGAGAAACACGGTTTTGAAAACAATCGATGTCCAAAAAAAAGTGTCACCCCATGTGTGGAGATAATAAGAGACAGACACTGTGTAGAGCAGAGTCTAAACCCAGTCATTATTTCAACAGCTGTCCTCTCGCGTTGCAAATTCAGTTTTAGTTATTCTGCCGTGATGAAAAAAACAGGATGTAGCAGAACATGCACAACACAGCAATAGAAATGGTCAAAACTCAAAAAGCGAGAGTAGTTGGAAGCAGGATGGACAAATTGCCCACAGATGATCTTTCACAGAATAGTTTCTCTCCTTCTCCCAAGGCTGCTTGCTGATAAACATCTGGGTTTTTTGTTCCTGCAGTACAGGCTCCACTATAAGAAACCAGAGATGTTTTTATGATGGTACTCATGTTGATAATGAAAAAAAACCAACCACACAGGAGGCCAGTTTAGAGCTCATCTGTTGGAAAGGGTAAAATTGGACTTTGCTTCTTTTGGTTGTATTCAGACTGCCTCTTAAAAACAGTAACAATATACACACTATTATGGGCAGATACATTTAGTTTAGCAGTGCAAGGAAAACATGTAAGTGTCTATAATTCTAAATCTAAAGATAGAGAAAAAAACCATCAGTTATTTGAAACCGGTGCATTTCTAGGCAGAACAGCATGGCACAATGGTTAGCATTGTTGCCTCACAGCTAGTAGGATCTGGGTTTGTTTTTCTTTGTAGATTCTGCCCTAGACTGGGATGTATTGAGATATATGCTCTTGCTATAGAATTTGCCTGTTACAGCTCATCATGCTTGCCCTGCTGCAGTAAAGAAACTGATCCAAGATTGACCCAAAAATGACAGTGCTGGGTTTCTTAAGAGAAATAAATAAAAGATCAGTTTATTGTTGTCTTGAAATTAAATGAATAAATATCTAATTGGGTTATATGATTAAATATGCTTTCAGGTAAAGCACTAATTATCATCATTTTACCTTACTTATAAGAATTAGTGACATGATTAGCGATTATCCATTACATTTGCCACAAATATCACCATTAGATTTGTTGATGTGCGTTTACATTTATTAGCAGCAAAGGGAAAAATTGATGTTTATGGTTCAGCTAGCAGACATTTCCACCAGAGGTTAAACAGATGTCATGGTTACGTCTGTGCCTATTCCCTCTCCTCCGTCTTCTTCCTCTGCTTCTGTCTCTTTCTTTGTACTTGTATTCATCATGTCACCGGGGCAAAATAACTTCACACACTCACATTATGGGGACTCATCTCCCATTGTGAGGCAAAAAGCTGGTCTCCACAAGGCAAACCATTACATTTTAAAGGCTTGACTTTCGGTAAATTGTTGGAAAATACACTTATTTTCTTTCTAGCTGACAGTTAGATGAAAATATCAATCCCACTCTTATGTCTGTATGGTAAATATGATGCGAGAGTCAGTGAAGGTTCACTCAGTGTAGCATAAACAGGACTTAACACTTTTTTACATTTCTGTTTAAACAAATGGTAGCTTCATAATTAGCATGTGTGGTGTCTAACTTCTCATCTAATTCTACATTTACATCTATATTTATTCATTTAGCTGACGCTTTTATCCAAAGCGACTTACAATTGCTATACATGTCAGAGGTCGCACGCCTCTGGAGTAACTAAGGGTTAAGTGTCTTGCTCAGGGACACAATGGTGGATGGGTCACAGTGGGGGATTGAACCCAGGTCTCTCACACAAAAGGCACAGTCTTAACCATTGCGCCATCACCGCCCCATCTTGCTAATTCTTAGTAAGAAAGTGAATACATCCATCCATCGTCAACCACTTATCCTGCGTACAGGGTCGCGGGGGGGGCTGGAGCCTATCCCAGCTGACATTGGGCGAAAGGCATGGTACACCCTGGACAGGTCGCCAGTCGAAAGTGAATACATATATTTCTCAAAATGTCAAACCACGTAATAATCTGGTTATGGCATTAATGTTAATGAAGTTTACATGGCTAAAACACATTGAACATATCACAATGATCGTCAGACTAGGGATAATATAAATCATTAGGCATATTCCCACCCATTCTCTTCCCGAATACGTCAATCTACCGTGCATATATTGTGTAAAAGGCCTTGTACAATCTTTGGCAAGGATCAGCCCCTACCGTCAGAATTCCTTTTCTCTGTTTGCCTCCGTAATTCAGATTTAATCCTTTGAAGCACACACAGCCGGGCTTCAAGGACTGAATACAAGCTCCTCCCCCAAACTGCAGAGTGACGTTTGAGAACTTATTTCTGGTTTAAATGCAAAGTCCAAAAATGATTCTCTTTTAGACAACTTTGTGAGACAACTTTTTCATCAATTACATGAAGAGAGAAGGGGGTTTAAAACTGAGCTGCAGTAATAGTTTGCTGAAGGACTGATTTCAGTGAAGTGTAATGCTTGAGTAATAATCTATTTAGATTATTTAACATATTATATTATGCTCTATGGATGAGTGGGCCGTCAGCAAATCAGCCTGGAACAACCAGAAGGCCACCGGGTGGTGCGACTTAAAAATAGACAATATATGTACTGTACACACACATAGTCCTGTAAATACACACTGTAGACTGTGTTTATCTTTCCACACAATCATATTGGCCTTGCATTTAAACCATAATGAAAAAAACACAAACATAAACAGTTAAAGAGGGGAGATTCACATCTTAATGTCTGCCAGATGTTTTCAATAAAGTGAAACTCCCGTAATAGAAATGCTATAAGAATGCTGATTAACTAATTTGTTCACAATGGCAATGCTAATATGCTTATATTTAGCAGGTATGATGTTTACTATGTTCGCAATTGTTGTTTTGTGTGTTAGCATGCCAACACTGGCTAATTAGTTTAAACAAAAAGTATAGCTGAGACAGATATTGGCTAATAAACCAAACTACTGAAGAAAATTGTAACAGTGATGGTGTTTTAATGGCGATCCATCTAATAGTTGCCAAGACATTTCCCTTAAAAAAAAAAACTTTCAAAAATTCAGGGGATCAGAAAAGTCAGCAGGTCGCATCCTCTTGGGACCATGAATTATCTGTACCAAACTTCAAGGCAGTTGATCTACTTTCACAGCTAATTTCACAGTTGTTGAGCTATATCACTTTGTTTTAGAAGCTGGAATATAAAAAAGAAGGAACAACAGATATTATGCAATGGGTTACCTTATGCCACGGTCAGAGGTATTGTTTTTGCGTTCAGTTTTTTCTTCCATTGGCAGGGAGCTACTAAACAACATGTCACCATCTATTTCACACACGACCTTAACGAAATATCAGGAATGCACAGACTAGCTTTTACCACTAAAAGCTATAGTCCAGCAATCAATGACGTGCACAGTCGGAGCTCCAGCTGTTCCCTCCTAAGTAATCCATTCTTAAGGGCGAGTATTCTTTTAAAAGCTGCTCACTACTTTGACAGATGAGAATGGCCACAACGAGCTGGCTCTCCATCACCAGGAGAGAAGCCGAGGCTTGTAACTGACAGACAATTGCCAGACCACCCGCCCGTTGCTTAGACTGTCAATGTTCGATATTTTGAAGATGGCGGTCGATGTTAGAACCTCTAAATTATACACAAGGTCCTCTGGGACATCACTTTGATACATCTCACTACAGAGAAGGAGGCTCACGGGCACATTGCAGCTGTTTGTGTATTGTGTGGAGTGAAGACGTCTGATGTACAAAATGCTTGGAAATGAATGTATGCCTGTGATACTTGATTGTGATTCAAAGTTAGTTCGGTGGGATGTTATTTTAATGCAAGGATTCAATGTTTTTGGTGATCGTGTGATCAGCTTGTCATACTGGAAATGCAATCAAGACAGATGTGAAAGCACAGTGGAGTGAGCAAAACCAGACAAGCTGCAACTACTACTAAATGCAATGACTTTCCTCAATGTCCTGTACACTTTCTTTGCTTGTGTTTGTCTTTGACTATTTTCAATTACTCATGGAGCTACTATCCCCTTCCTTGATCTATCCACAACATTGTTATCTTTCTCTGCTACTTATAATATGTTTACTCATCCTGATGAATTCAATTACATCTTTTCAGAGGAAATTACTGTGGGGGTGGCTCAGCCTGCCAGAGGTCAGCACTAACTGTGAATACTAAAACTACTCCCCCAAACACATTACACAGCCTATTACCTGCTGCTTTTCACACAACACTCTCCGACCCTACATAAGCCTTTCCACTGCCACAGATGAAATGCTTTCTAGATGGAATGTGGCGTGGAGAAGAGGGGAAGAGAGCTGGAGCTGTCCCCAGGCCTAATCGTTTCAGAGAGCCATCCCCACTTCAGCCGCAAAACACGCCAGTCCTGATTAGGGAGGTGTGTACATGGCCAGGCAGAGCGTGAAAGGTGCGGAATGGAGGCTTGGCCTGGGGGAGGCTAACCAAGCCAACTTTTTTTTTCAGTGGACGACTGGTAGGATCAATAAAACCAACGGCAAAGAAGGTAGAAGTAAGCCAGCGATGTACTGCCTTGACAAAGTAGTAGACATCGCTTCATTTGGGGTTTTGCTAGAGGGGTACTTTTCACTTGGAATAAATTAAATGTGTAAACCCCCCCACCCCACCCCACCACCACCACCACCCCATTATTGCCAGGCACAGTTTCAGGCACAGTCCATTGCCCTCCCAGCTGGAAGTCATGCCCCAGTCCCCCGCTTTGAGAGGGAGATTTCATAAGTGGAGAGGCTCTGGGTGTCTGCTTCCAATCCAGAGGAAATCTCTCTCCTTTGCTGAGGATACATGTTGACAATTTCATTGTAGTCCTGTAAATCTCTCAAGAGATTATTACATTGAGACAAAACACAGGCTATTCAAGAAACCCTTCACATAATTATCCAAACGCAATAATCCATTTCAGGCCTATCCAAACTGTCAAACAGATTGCACAAACAGGAATGCTATCAGGGAAAAGGCCACTTTTCTCTTTCTCCATTGTTGTATTTTTAAAATTCTTTATTGTACTATGTACTAACCTTTTTTGTGCCCCCCAAAGTAAAGTAAAGCATCATTATACAAAACTAACACGTAGCAACTAAGTGCTTCACGTGAAATTCACAATTAGTTCCTTAATAAAAAGCCAGATCTTTTTTTAATCATCATATTCAGAGCACATTTTATATGTAATATTCACGCACGTGTCAAACACCATAAAGATAGACTAGATGCTAAGCTAACCAGTAAGCATATGATGGTATATTTTATTGTTATCTTTACTTCTTATTCAAGGTCATCTGGTAACGACGTCCGCTCAGACTGGAATTCAAGCTAATTCGACCTGAAGCTAAACCTACCCAAGATGAATTTTTTAATAGTACATTAACATGTCAGCACAATTTAGAAAGACTTGCCCCAGGGGAAATTTGTGGCATCAATACTGAATCTCAACATCAACAGTCCCCCCAGAAACAATACCACTTAGTTCCACTAACATTTATGCAAAGTGGATAAAGGGCTCAAACCAAAAGATATTATTTACTAATCTACTGCTATACTAAGTCAATGTGAAAATTTGTAAACAATGGCTCCAAAGCTTTGCTGAATACAATTCAAGCTTATTTGTTAGCATGTTGCTCCTGTGTCAGCTTCCCATAGGCCAGGTAAATACTCATTACTCACAGCTTACATGCCACTCAAAACCTCAAGCCAATAGGACATCTATTGTCAAATGGTGCTCTTTACTCCTGAATAGCCAGACTGCCATTTTATTCAGGTGTTTTCAGGGTAAATTCTGACACCTGAAGTTGAGGTCAGTGTTGCTTAGGGGCATCAGATGAACAAGTTTTGATTGGATTGAGCACATGATGGCCAATGGATTGCATTTCATTTTTTATTTTACTTTGTTTGCATTTCAGCATATGCCTACACACGGTTCACCTGCCTGCACCCAAAGTCAGCTCTAACGTGATTCGTCAATAGATGAGAGCAACAAATCCAGGTATTTTACCCCATCATGCCCCCCTTTTACTGTTGGTAAATGCAAATTGTGAGGTTTTTGTCAGTTTAATAGCATAAAATAAGCAAAAGATATTGCTTTTTACAATCAGCATGGTTATATAGAAAAAAATAAGAAATAGGGTTTGATGAGTTTGCTTTCTGAAGTGGCATGTCGTCCATCTTTATATACAGTCAAAGATCTAAAATCATGTGTTCAACAGCTGGCCCTGGGTATTTGCTAAAGATTGTGCCTTACCTCTGTCCTTCTCCTTTTGTTGTTAGACTGTACTGTTGTGCCCATGAAAACCTATGATGAATCAATTTTAACATTTCTCAGTTTTATTCAATAGTTATTCCATTTCATTTTACACTTTATTATTTAGCCTGGCATTAAGACATTTTAAAATTTGTGCAAATACTGTGTCTGATTTGTTCCTCACTTGTTTTTTAGTAACTACCAGGACTGTGTTTTTTAGATGCAGTGTGCAAAAAATTGTAACTGTTGTGCCATCTTGGCCAGGTCGCTCCAGGAAGAAAGATTTCAATCTCAAGGGACTTCCTGGTTAAATAAAGGTTAAATAAAAAATAATAAAAAGTCTAGACTGAAATTGACCTAGAATAAGATTAGCATTAATGTGCAAAAAAACAAAACAAATTGTGTTGCTTAAAACTCACTAATATCATTAAATATTGTTGCTGTATTCTCTGTGTGTAAATAGGAATTAAATAGTGGCACTTTGCTATATTTAATATGAGGACCACAATGCTGTAATTGCCTTCTGGGTACATTTGTTGATGGTGAGTATGATGTTGGTGTTAATGTTATTTTATTCAAATGTTTAAAAACAAATAGTGTATATAGACATTAATGACAGTATACAGAAATATACAGAATGCTAAGAGGGCATTTTGTTAGGAAAAAAGAAAAAGGCCAATTTTATTGTTCTGTAGACCGGAGAACAGAATTAGTTTAGTGAATTACTTAGTTTATCCCAAAACAAGGACACCAACATGTTCAATTACTCAGGGGAAAATTAATGCCAACCACATCTCTGAATCTACCCTCTGATACTGAAATTCAAAATGTTTAACTATTCATACAACATGGCTGGCTATTATAATAAGCTGCTGCTGCATTTTGACCATACAGTTATAATATGGAGAAAACAACTAAACCATGTGTCAAGTAACTTTATGTCCTCCACATCTGAATTTTAACATTGAACTGCTAATTTAGCTCCACTACATCCTAATTTAATGAGAACACCCAGCTTTATTTTAGCTATTGGGTAAAACCAAAATCTGTTGGAGAACCATTCCAAGCAAAACAATGTTGAAATCCCAAAAGATCCTTGCAAAAATACTCTTTTCTTTTGACAAATAAGGATCCACACTTCTGAGGAAGAAAATATATGAGGCAATGACTCAAATTAGGATGCATAGAACATTCTCACAGAGTGAGAGAGGCATTTGCACATGAAGAGTTGAAAATGAGTCGCATTCAGCCAAGCTGTGAGCTCCACCTAGGAGGCAGTGAAAGAGACTGAGACAGGCACAGAGAGGGGCTGAGGCAGCCAGGCGCCAAGCCTTGAAGAGGGGCATTCTGGCATAATGACTCTCATTTACCATTGACAGGCCTTGGGAAAGTTAAACTAATTATGACAGCACACAGATGCTGAATAGCCCTTGATGAAGTTAATCACTGGCAATCCAACAAACAGGTGTTGAATGATTTCTGTTACCTCCCCTGGAATTATAGGATGTTCAGATTTTTCCAGTGCACCGCTCAAAGCAACAATCTACCCTAAATATGCAGTTTTATTCCCCTGATCTAGTGTTGTAACTTGTAATGTTAGTGAGGCAAACTGGGAGATTTACTCTCGAGTCACACACAAAATGCCTCTTTGAAACATGAAATTAATTTTATTCCACTATGGTAACAGGTGTCAATACAAAAGCGGACCGACGGAAATGTTCACCCTCTCTATGAGTCAAGTATCTCAGTCACTGTCAGTTATGCAGCTTCAACAGGCACCTCTTCCAATAATAACCCCAAATCAAAACCAATACAGCATTATAGGTCCTGAGCAGTGTCACAGGGTCACATACTTGATGTGAACTGGTTGTTAAAATGTTGTTTTATATGTTCTAAATTGCAATATGTGGTAATAATAAATAATAGATATAACCAGATATCGTCAATCAACTGATGTCTTATCCAGTATGAGATATGACCAATAATCTTATGGCCTTAAACAACAAAGATCTGAAGAATCCACAGTACACAGGAATGTCAAGGAGAGATGTGTCACCCAGAAGATCATACATTATTTAATGAGCTTTAGGACGAATAAAACATCCCTTTCTCCAGCTCCCAGATTGCAACAGATCATTGTTAACAGGCAGAGATAATGTGTAAGCATAAAGAGAATAGGCTCAGCTAAATGTCATTAAATTGTGTAAATCTTCAAGTGCTGCACCAGGGCCAATAAAAAGTCTCTGCACTGAATGGACGCATGATTAGCTATGAAATATCTGTCAAGATTTTATTAAACGCACTAATTTGAATACTTTTTAAAAAATGCAACTATTAAGCCGCTTTGTGAAGAACGAATTGGGAACCAGCATAAAATTACTGTGATGTTAAGTAAACGTAGATTCAGTACACTGACTTTTTAAAAGGTTTGGGGATGTTCCTAAACCTGAATTTCTTGTAGGAACTGGGAAGACAGATTAGATGTATGCAGTATGTGTTCCTTTAACATTTCTGATATTGAGTCTGACTTGACCCAGTGCTCTAAAAGTAATGGCAGTTAAAATGCTAGTGTAAATTTGACTGATACCTTATAAGACAAGTTCAAGCTGTTCCCTTCAGGTTGTCTATCCAAGTTAATGTTCATAACAAGCTCTGTGACAGTGTCCCTCTGGGTTCGCATAGAGATAATTAAAGGCCTGCAGCGTACGACTTGTTGCAATTTGGTAATCACATCCTTAAAAACACTGTTGCTGGTTGCAGCTCCAATTATCACACAACACATACCTCTCTCATTCACAAAAAATCCCCATGATTTAATTTTAATTAGCCAGTAAGCTATGTTTTTATTTTACCATTATTGTTATTATTTAACTAATATTAATTAGTTTTAATATATGATTTCTATGAGGCTAACACACAGACATGCATATCTACACAATACAATTTAACCACAAACCACTTAACTTGTATTTTTTTGGGATGTCAATAAAAACAAAAACAGAAATGTAAATGTAAGAAAAGTCATGCAAACTCCACACAGAACTACTGAGTCACTCTACCATGGCCACAAAACACAAGTGACGGCAGGAGGACAAACTAAATGAAAGTGCCTCATGAAAACATGGGACAGATTTAGGGGCTGTCCATTTTATTTTTTTTTTTGATGTTTTTGCAGTTAAAGGTGTACATGATGAAGTGAGAGGTTCTGATTCAGAATATTAATGATCCTCCATCAAACAGAGGTTTTCCTCTCTCTCTCTCTCTCTCTCTCTCTCTCTCTCTCTCTCTCTCGCCACAAACAACCTCTTCTCATTTATGTGAAAAAAGTTAAAAGGATCAAAGGCTAGACCAATTAATTTGCAAAACAACTATTATTTGTTACAATTATGGACATGCCTGCTGTCCTATTTGTATGATAAGTGACCCTAACAGCAATTATTAAGCTACATTTATTACTGATAATGACATTTTCTTTACACAATAACGTGTATGTGCACAATGTAGATGGGAAAATAATAGCACAGCGTTCCAAAATGTTGCAAAATGTCTCTGTTCCTGTGCTCATGGCAGTGAAATAGATGGTGTTTGTGTTCCCTGCTATGTAACAGACTGAAGCAAGTTCACAACAACAGGCAGTGCCACAAATGAGAGATTAAGACCTAACTCTTTCCTGTGCATGTCTACGCATCCAAAACTTCTTACAATAGAAAAACATCACAACCGTGAGGATTAAAAATTGAAATGGTCCACCGTGGAGAATGTACTAAGATGTGAATATTTGCTGGCTAAACAACAGCAGTGAATTCACTAATGGAAGCTGTTAAATTTTATTTTGCTCTAAAAAATAGTGAACTGTGCATTTTTCCTCCCCCTAGAGTGTTGAGCGGTGAGCGTACAGTGCAGGTGTGTTCTTGGGATGTGTGCAACTGAAACACTCATAAATTCATACATCTACTACTAAAGCACTACTGCACAGTGTCCCACTGCTGAGGTGTGTGTTTACTCAAACAAGTTGATTAAACATTTTAACAATATAAAATGTTTTCTGATGGTGTTAGGCTATTTCACAAATAAGTTGATTTGCCCTTTGCTTATGTAAGGTTCTGAAACTCTGTATTGAAGAGACGCAGCACCTTTCCTCTACTAGTCAATCAGCAGATGTTTTGTTTATAGTGTACAATATTGTTTCAGGCACTGGTCCAGGATTGCACCTCGGGTTTGGATGGCCTGATATGTAATGACTGAAACAGCCCGAGAAATGTGAAATCATTTTTGCAATTACTGCATTGTTTAGTAATAAACTTGTCCCTCATAAATGTGTTCATTTTCAACGTTTTCCACAGCTTTCATAAAAACAGAATGTAAAAAAGCATTCAGTTTACCGTCATTTTTTCAACCTAATGCAAAAGTACTGATATTATGTAGAGCTGATGATGTGATGTGTGTTCTCTGTCATAGAAAAACTGTTAAAATTCTTATACTTATTTGTTCCTATATATGCAATGCTGCTCAGTTAAATAAGCACAGATACAAATATTAACTTATGAATCCTTTGCTGAGACCCTACAGAGGGTACAGATTGCATGATATTTTGTTCGCCTTATTTACCAGTCAAACAGTAACTTGGAGGTGGCTCAAAACTATGTCCAACTGCTTGACAAAAAGAAGACATGGATCAATACAAAAATCGGGGGTCTTAGAAAAACTGTGCAGACAAGTTGAAACACAGGTAGACCCACCACAAGCATATTGATAAAGAGAGGGCACACGCACAATAGAGAAATAATTAGGACAAGGCCACTGTGCATGAATCCTTCCATGGGCACTCAGCTGTGTCAAACAGCTTGGTCAATAATCTTCAGCAATTCCTGAGGATTAGAGTCTTATTACCGAGCACCGTCTGTCACACAGACCTCAGTGCCCAGACGAGGACCAGGCACTTCCTGATTGTTTACTCCAGGTTTTAACAAATAAATCCAAATCACATTAAGTTGAATGTGGTTTAGAATAGTATTTAGTTTCTGAATGTCTTATTAAGTGTTATTTTCCACATAGGTTGTTAATGCTATGTGGCCAAAAGTGTGTGTGTGTGTGTGTGTGTGTGTGTGTGTGTGTGTGTGTGTGTGTGTGTGTGTGTGTGTGTGTGTGTGTGTGTGTGTAAAAAGAGGTTCTGTAAGTTGTGACAGCAAACCATTATGTAACAGCCTGTTAAACACATTTACCCAGTGGCAAAATGTGAAGATCTATAACTTCTAGTTAGCTAAACTCTGTGTGCAGTATGGAGCCACATGGAAACTGATTTTCATTTATTTGCTGCTTGCTTCTTTTTTAGTATTCAAGTCTGTATAATAGGAAGGCTAATAGTGTGGGATGTGTGCAGATAAATAATCTGAGTATTTTAGTAGTTTGTAACTTTTAAACCAGCAATACTGATGTCTCTTTAGCTTGACTGTGAAGATATTAATTTGTACACCTAATATAAAAACAAAACAAAAAGAAATCATGCTGTGATCACACCACTGTTCTCACACCTCGACATACACACTTGTAGATCTGACAGTGGTGGACCTGGTGTCATTGCCGAGCACTCAGCTCTACCTTCGCCTCGTGTAGTTTAACACAAGGAAGTACACGGAACAATCCCCACAAAGTACGTGCAAGACCCAAGTTCTTACCTTGTCCATGTATATTGCCCACGGCAGCAGCAAGAAACAAAACCGCGAGTAGGGTCTTGAATTGACAGCCTTGTCTCATACACATGTCTACTAAAGTCGAGGTTGCTCTTCGCGTAGCTACAGAACACGTCCTTGTGTTGAAAAAGAATACTTCCAAGGCTTTAAAAAAAACACGCACAAGCGATAATTTTAACGGCTTCAAAACGCAAACTGAGCCGTGCGGCTTGCTGCTACACTTCCTGTATAATTCGCAGAGTGAAGACAGTCGAGGATTATCAAATGAGATACGGAGGTCCCTTTTTAATTTGGACGCTCGCTAAGCGGATCCCTGGCTGTGTGAGCAGTCGGCACATGGAGAGAAAAGGCAGCCGAGGCTTCAGCACCGCGGACAGCTCCTAGCGTCAGCTGATGGAACAACCTCCTCGAAGTTAGTTGGGGGAGTTCAAAGGCTGTACCCTCTGCATCTTCCTTCAGTTTCATTTATAATCTTTGAGTTACTTTTAGTCTTGTGTGTGTTTTCCTTTTAAGCATTTATGCACGATTTTTATCAACATAATCAGGATTAAATTGACCAAAAAGGTGACACGTTTTAGGTCTATCAGTCAAATGCTGTTCTGGCTCACTTACACCAACAATCACTGTAAGTTTTTTTATAATCCATAATTCAAACACGTATTCTCATTGAGATTATAATCTCTTTATCAGGACAAACTTGTGCCCAACAGAACATATAAAGTATGAGCATGGACAAAAACACAACAATTCACAACAAACACACAGTTTACATACACATGCACATTATGAAAAGCAACAGCAAGTAGCATTCAAAATGTTTGAGTATAATATTTTAAAATCCTGAAAATAAATGAGAGATTTTAATTTAAAAACTCTTAACTCCATCTGTGAGGAGCGTAGTATTTACAAGCAGTTTTGTATCCAAGTTCAGATTGAACATGCAGCATATATTAAGTTAAAATATTCTGGACCCAACACTAATATAGATGTATTTAGATCAGAGAGCAGAGATAATGGCATATTTTATAAATAATTCTGTATAGTGGAACTCCCCTCTGCCAAGACGACCAGCCCACCTTTTCACTTCACACAATGAGTACGGTATTTTATCCTTTGTGATAAAGCACAGTGCACTGTGAGACTTTAAGGTGGAGGGAGAGGCATGCATACAACATCACAGATTGAAAAATAATCTTCTGGAAAGAAAACATTGTTTTTATCCAGAAATTGAAAATTGCCAGTCAGGTGTTCCGTGTGGATGTTAAAAGTGAGTCTGTTATCTAGCCAGGTACCTGTTTGTACATATTTGTAAGCCATTGTCCATACCACCATTATGTTGCATTGCTTTTCATTTCTGACCCTAAATTTAGCATACACCATTTTGACTAGATTTTAGCCCACATGAGTCAGGGCTGCAGCTGAGTGGATTTGTTTAGTCCCATTCCCAACAAAGCTTGGACCCTGCTGTGCATGATGAGCCCTGAGGTGAGATGTTCCTCAGGTGATGGAAATAATCACTCAGTGGTCTCTGTCTCAGGGCTGCATCTGTTCACCAGTGATGTATGTCTACACAGTGCTTTCAGGAGTGCTCTACTAAAATGAATGAAGTAGGGTTCCTATTTGTTACTGCAGGCATCCCATAACTACTAAACACAATATTTGCTCAGTGTAGCAGCAGCGAGGGCCAAAACCGTGACAAAGACGCGACGAATAATGAAACAAATCCTGGGTTTAGTCTGCTGTGTAGGCAGTAAGTTACTGAACTAATGCACGTTCAAGACACCAAACACCTACAAGCTTAATGGGTTCATGTTGTATGGCAGGGTTGACCCCTCTATTCAATAAAGAACAATAACATATATCATCACTGTAGCAGCAGTTAATCAGAGTAATGTATGTCTCCATGGAGTCTCTTAGTCAGCAAAGTAACTGCTACAAACTATGTTCTCACATTATTAGTGTATTATTCATCACAGTATTTTATTTCATATTCTCTATGTGAAGCACTTTGAATTTTGTTTTGATAAGTGCTCTATAAATAAAGTTTGTTGTTATTATTATCATTGTTGTTGTTGTTGTTAGTAGTAGTAGTAGTAGTAGTAGTAGTAGTAGTAGTAGTAGTAGAGGTATATCAGTGTTATTATGACAAAGTGAAATGTCAGAATTAAGTAGTAAGGTATGCTTAGTGGAATATTCTCTCCTATGATACCAAAATAATCAAGTGTGAGCAGATAGTATCTACTATGCTTATCACTACATCCCTTTGAGTTATCTAGGTCATATTAGCCTGTTATATCAAACGAGGCCAGGAATTAATATAGCCAGTAATATAATTGCTATGTGCCCACATTCTGTTCATCCAGTCAGTAAGGTCTATGTAAGTGATGCATGAACAATAATGGGTACAATTCAGTAATAGCTCACAGTCTACAGGAAGCAAAAAGCAACAAAACATATTACTTTTCAGGATGGTTTTCTGTGCTGTTGTTTTGCACTCTGTCACCTTAATAGAAGAAGATACAGTGTGTTGACGTGTATTCACGAGCAATCGGTTGCAGAAATAGAGCAAAACAATATCAAAATAAAAGCAATTAACAGGCTCGAATGGAGATAGGGGGTGGGAGTGGGGAATAAAGGCATTGGAAGAGAATCAGAGTCAGACTTCATTGTAGATGCTAAAATAGTATGAGTAAGCAGGTGCTATTTAGAAACGAGACCATTGGTCCTAAAAATAAAAGGTGTACAGTGGCGCTGTAAAATGTACACCTGTTCTCTGAGTTCCAAATGTGCAGCATGCCACCATAAGTTTGATGTGTTATCATCAGTTCTTGGATCCCCCACTTTCTTTTCACACCTCTGGCCCTTAAGACTCAACTGCCTTGGAACAACGAAAATCTTGTTTCAGAAATGTCATCTGGTCATGTGTGTCATTGTCAATAGACCAGCTGATTTTGAACTTCCCTTCATTCCCTCTGTCTCCTTTTTTATGTTGACTTTTCTGTCAGGTTTTATTTGACTTTGTCTCACTTTACTTCCGTACCGTCCCCTCAGTCACTGCACCAAAGTCTCTGTTTTTCTTCTAAATTTATCTCTGCCCCCCACCCCACATCCCCAAGCATGGGACGCTCCTTGCATCACTCCTGTTCTCCCTCTGGCCTTACTCAGAAACGGCTCTAATAGTGCAACTTTCCCTTTAGTGAAGCTCGGTGGAGCCATAAAGCAGTCCTCAGGTCTAGTTGGCAGCCAGATGGTTGCAGCCGAGCTTTCATTCTGCTAATGGGTAGGGGGGCAGAGCAGTTAATGAAAATCAGACGCTTGAAATGAAATGACCAATGTACCAAGGTAATGAGGCACACATCAGCAGCAAGCCTTTACATGCATTAAGGTAATCTTAGATGACAGGATTATGTAAAAAACATCTTATGATGACTGTTCATTAGCTAACTAAGAACTGGCTGATTTTTACACAGCCTGTTCGGCTAACAGACACACTCCAACTGACTCAGAGCACTGTCTGTGATATTTAGATTGACTGGCTTGGCTAAGTGCTTCATCCAAGCAAGGCTGTGTGCCAAATGCTATCAATGACTCTCTACCAACGTCGCATTACAACCTACAAATTACAGCTCGTATTACAGTCACGGACAGCAGCAATATCACAGTCACAGGAGTTACAAATGCAAGCAAGGCTAATCATGGTGGATTACATTCATAGTGCAGAACCGTGGCCTCTTTCAGTCAACAATTGCAAATAGAGCACTAAACCAAAATCTATTCACCATTATTTACTGTTTTTGCCATGCATTAGGCTGTATGCCACGAAGACTTCAGCTGTTACAGTGGAGGGACATGTGAGAGATTCAGGGTTTGAAACCAAGCATTAATATCAGAGTTGTAGTAGAAAACAAAATATCCCTTAATCAGTACAGTTAGCAACAACTGATATCCTAATCTGATGCAACTCAACAAAATGAAAAAAACAGACAAGGCTTTTTGGGAGTCTATTCCTGAAGTGCTACAAACAGTCTTAATTAGTTTACTATAGTAAACATTCAAAGAAGTCTGATCACAGAGAACAGAACATCTGGTGTTATTGTGCATTTTGTCTGCGCAAGATTGTCAGGTGCATTGATTTATTGCAGGTACATGTGTTTTGGATTTTCAAAAGCCATTTTCTACACCAGGAAACTATTTAAAGAAACAGATAACACATATTTCACAATAGTAAAATGATTGTTTTCATGTATTTTCACGTACCCACGTGCTGATGTTGGATTTTTTTCTTTTAATGTTTATATTATTTACATGCATTAGCAAATGTTTTGAGGTTCATGTCGGTGTCGTCACTAGGCTCGGGTCTTTTTATTTAACCACAAGCACAAGGCTTGATTTCAGAGAAAAATGCTAGGAAATATCTGAGATTTTATTTACCATGGAATAGATAAGAGATAGCTGAAAATCTCCATTCTGTTCCATTATCTTTGTCACTTATTGTTATGTGCATTTCCTAACAAATATGCATATCCTGTATGTAATGTAGTCATTTGCTGTTAATGACTTTAGTCATTTCATCGATTTAGTTGTTGTTATCCGTAAATACGATTGATTTGATTTTAATGACACGCTCTTTTATCACAATCTGTAAAACTCTACCTCAGAATGTGTTAACAGACAGAACAGGCTGAGAGTCTGTGTAATCTATATCCCTGATGAGGAGAGGCAGGATAATACAAGAGCAAAACAGGGTTGAGAACAGGATCCGCTCTTATGCATCATGCCTCTGCTGGACCTGACATTTCAAGATTAAAACGTTTTTCAAATAATTGACCAAATCAGTGATTTATTTCTGTGACGAGGTTATGCTCTTGTCATAACTGATACACACTATTATGCTTCATATGTTTTTCCTACACCCATATATTGTCTTCCCTGTTGGTGAATTGGCAACACTGTTAAATCTATGACGTTACAGCCCAGAACTGTATTTGTGTGTTATCTTTAATTTGTTGTTTTTGTTACAGTCTTATCCTCTCTATTGTCTGGTCTTTGCTACAGCATGACCCAATTCCCAATAAACATCATTCCTTCTTAACTTGCCCATGCATGTATAGCATATATAGTTCAATGTAATTTGCAGCATTGTACTGTCTCCCTTCTTCTCCTCCCTTCCCCCTTTTGCTGTGCACTTCCTCCTGGTAAGGCCCAGCTAATTGCACAATCCTCATTACCATGTATTGGAAAATAGCTCCCTCTGAGCAAGTCAACTGCACAGTAGACAGTTTTCTAAGTTTTCTGTACACATCCATTTTCTGCAGGAGAAAAAAAGGGGCAGGTTTACAAGCTCCTCCTGACCTTTGACCTCAAATTATAAATTTCACAAACTGCTCCATGGATTTGTAACTGTTGAGTACAAGAGCGTTGGGAGACAGTCTGTAGGAGGAAACATTCCTCATAGCTGCCCATTTTCTTGTTTCCACAGCAAACTGTGTATGAGCAGTGTGGATACTTACTGTGCTCACCCTGCTCAGCCTAGAGTCCCAACAGTGGGAATAGAGTGGATGTGACCCCAAAGACTGAGCAGCATCTGTTAACCCCCAGATCATTGCTTCTATCTGACGGCTAGGCTGGAGTAACGTCTGCCCATTCATGCGGGACCCTGCCAATAGATTCAGCAGACTATGGTAATGAGCCCGAAAGGATTCCCAAGCTCAGTGCTGTCACTTTGATGGCTCCAAAATTAACACTAACGCTAGAAATTCTCAACACCTGCTGTAATAACATTCAAGATAGAAGGAATGTGTCAGTAATACAGGTACAAGAAAATTAATGTAACCCCTCTTGTCAAATGTAATTAGTACCATAGTGGCACAGATATGGTGCAATTACTGTTTTGAAAGGGTGAAGCAAGAAATTACTGCTGCAGTGAGAAACTCTATTTTGCCCTGATATCAGTATTCCATGTGCCTTTGCAGAGGCATATGTTAGGATGGAGTTTTCTGCCCATAGAGTGCTAGAAGGGTTTGTATTCTACATTAAACCATTCATTTACACAGCAACACACACTCACAAAGGCAGAAAAAACACTGCACACATAAGATGCTACGGGAAGAACACACAGAACATTAGCATTTTCTCTCACAGTCAAACCTTTCATCGAGTGTTTGACATGTTGTCCCATACTTTTACATCCACATCTCTGTTCACCATTTCTCCAGCTCGCTGTGTGCCCCTCCCTCTCCTTGACCTTCTCTTTTCATTAGTCAGAGTGTGTCTCATGCCCCTGAGCATGCTGATAGTGCACCGCTCCAAGGCTGCATTTATCAAGATGATAAAGCACTTTCAGACAACAGCCAAGTATCTCAAGGCTAGTGGCCGCGGTACCTGACAAGTGACAACAAGTCACACAAACAGCTCCACCTCCATCCCCGTGTTCTCCCCCTGCCGCTCTGGTTTGGCCATATACCATGCCTAGTTGGTCACAGGTTGTTGCCTTATGTCACACGAGCCCCTAATGAGAAGTTAAGTGCAGATGAAGGCGGGTGACTGCACAAGACAAACAGATCTGCCCCCGCCTACGCTTGCATACACACTTTCCCTCCACACACAAACTGCTCACAGCACACAGATGTCCATTGCACTGTGTGTCTGGATTCAGCAACATCCTGTTAACCATGCAGGCCCTGAGTCACAGAAATGCAAGTCGTGCCACTTTAGCTTTAGCTTTCATCTTTGCCCGCCATTCACCTCACTTTCCTCAATTCAATGGCTGTTTTCCACTCTCAGCCATAAAGGTTGCTGTCTGCCTTGAGAGAGCAGGGGCTCCAATCAGTGTCAAGCTCCCAGACTCTAACTGACAACTGAGATGACACGGAAGTTATGTTGTTCTCTTCAAAAGGTATTAGCGATTGCTCTAATGGCGAGGCAGTGGGCAAATTTGACAGTTGTTTTCTTGCTAATCTTTTCTAGTCACCATTAAATTTTATTTGAACATCATTTTTATATTAAAACACATGTTCAATTAGAATTTAAAAGAGCATTGTTCAGGAAGTGTCATTTTTAATGAAAAGGCTCAAAACAGCAGAACACTTTATTGCCAGAGTTTGATTTCTTTTGTTCCAGCCAGCTAAAATGTGCTCCTTGCTCTGCCTTTCTCTCTCTTGCATTCTGTCTCTCACACACAGAGACACACAAACACACACATCCCACTTAAGTGACAGACACATTGTTTGACTTAACCAATGTCGATACACAAAGAAAATCTAGCTGTATATAAGCTATCCATCTTATCAACATAGTTGTACAGTACATTGACATTTGTTGCATCTTGGGCCTTTATCGGCATCATTATACTTTTTACATATTATGTGACTGTACATTTGCTATTACAATCTATATTTAGGTTTAAGGTGAAAATCATAGACTTAAATATTTATTAATTAATTTAAGATTCAGCAGGACATTTTGTTTATATGATGTGTGGTTGTAAGTGCAGAAAATCCCATCTCTTTTACTATAAACATAGAGGGAGCAGAATTTTCAGTTAAATTAGTGAAAGTTTGATAATAAAAGCACACATGTTGCTCTGAAGAACCATACTGAAATGCTATAATAATAGCTTTCTAGAGTAAGTGCTGTGAAAGGCAATTGCTTGAAATATTACGAGTTCTGAGATGGCTCAGTCTTCCACATGTCTTGTTGTAGAAGCGCACTTGTGCACACTGCTGAAGGGTGTGATGATGGCTACACAGAGGTAATAGAGGACCTCTTTGAAGTGTTCCTGAAATACCAAATGTCAAAGAGCATGGATGGTCATTCTGTACATTTTTTAATCTTCTCGTGGAGTTGCCAGGTTAACAGACCATTTAAAAAGACACTCCTGTACAGGTGACGGCTGTAGAAACATTATTTTATACATTATTTGAATTTTTTTTCACCTTCCATTATTTTTTTAAAGCATGACTATAGATTATAAAACAGAGGACCCATTTGTTAGGTTGATTGGCACTTACACTTTGGATGCCTTTTGGTCTTGATGACACTTCACTAAAGGACTGTTCAGATAATGTTGAACTGTGGAGATTGTCCACTGCAGTCTTTTGTGTGATAATTTCACACCTGCATCGAATTGCTCTCGTCTTTCTGTAGTGTTGTTATATTTCTATGAACACGTGACTTACATAAAAGGACACCAGAGCTCTCTGATCACTTTGAATTTTATAAAAAAAAATTCAATGATCTGTTAAAGCCAAATTTTATGACAAAACAAGAAACCTTCACCACTACCAATTGCAACTTTACTGTCCACAAACACTACGTTGAGCTGTCAGTATTTTATGTGTTCATGTTTGCCACATCTCCTCCACTGCAGCTCCTTCATACACACAGATGCGGCTTTGCAGTCCTGCTTTGTCATAGCTTTTTCTTACAAGGTTGTTTCTGTATTCCAGATCATATCTCATATCGTAGATGCTTAACTCTCACCTTTGTCAGTCCTGCTGCATGTGAACTGTCTGCCGTATCAAATACTGCAAAAACTCTCGAGAGCTCCACAGAAATATCTCAGGGTTGGTGACCATTGTGGTGTTTCTGTTTTTTGTTGTTTCAGTATATAATAATGTTTATATTCTATTTTATCACGGCCTACTGTATACTTCTACTACAATATGAACTCTTATAAGTTCACTCTGTCACATCTCAGCAGAAAATATCTCATTCTGTATGGTGGTGTTGCCAGCTGCATTTAATTGTTTTTGTTGTTTCATTCACTATTTCGTTTAATGTCCCTTCACTGTGTCGGACTTGCTTCTTACCCCTTATTAACTCATAACCCTATTGGGCTCCTTCCTTGTACTGTACTCATGACAGGGACATGATGGTAAGATTTACAATATAACTGAGTAAACATCATTAAAAAAAAGGCTTTTTTCTAATTGCAGCGACCAGATTTAAGAAACCGAGGCCAGAAGAAAACAAGCACAACAAAGTTTTGGCTGATGAAATATTGAGACAAAGAGTTCTCTCTAACTGGTATAAAGCCTCTTTTTCTTCTGTTATAGTGTAAGTGACCCTATTGTCGTGAATGCAATTAACATAAAACATCTAAAATGAGTGTCATATGTCAACACAGGAGATTAGATTGCATATGCACCATCCAAGATGAAAATATCTCATTTTATTTGATCTGTCTCATATGCTTTTCTTTGTTTTTGCTTTTCAGTGTCTGCTTTCATCTTGCATAAACCACTGGCTGCATAAACAATATTAACAATAACCTCAATGACAAAATACAGTACATGAGCCTGGCATTGTGACTTGGAGGCATGACATTTCTAGTGATTGATTTATTTTTAGTTCTGCCTTGTTGATTTCCTCAGAGGTCTGTGTCGCATTGCTGGATATATGACATTACACAGATCACTTGTAAGTGATTATTGTCTGCATGATAACAGCCCTGTGCAATACTCATCAGAGGCACATTGGTCTAGGTTTGAACCCACACTTCTCCCTCAGCAGCCAATATCTATGTGCCCTTGAGCAAACAACTTCAGTCTCAGCCCCTCCAGCAAAGCAGTGAAAATTGTGATTGTTGTAAGAAGCTCCCAAGTGTGTTTGTGTATGAATCTTGATGTTGTTAAAAAAAAAAACAGCAGGGCTCAGAAAATCTTGTCTTAAAAAATAACCTTTAACAAAAACACTGTCAAAGAAAAAACAGCTGCTATTCTATTCTGAGTTGTGCCTAGCTGAGGCCATGACCTGGTGCAAGTTGACTTTGACCCTCACTGAATGGCTTCAGCTGTGGGTGTGATGATCAGTGGTGCTTGGCCAGGAAAAGCTGCTTACGAGCAACTGCCCTGCTCTTGCCTGGTCTCACTTCTGCTTGAGGGGTTCGAGATTATGTAGCCCTGACCTTACTGGACTTTACTGGCAACATTTGTTCATAAACAGTTAATCAATATTTTCCTTTACCTGCTTTTCAAATAAGTCAAAGACAAAAAGAAGGCTGTGATTGTTAGTTCTCAAACGTTCTCCCTTGCTTTCCATTGTTTCTAATGTTTATCTTACATTAGTTAATCGAGGCTATATTTGAGAGACATCAGGAGCAATTTGGGGATACAAGGACAGGAGGAGCCACAGATCAAACCACCAACACTGAGATCAATGGATGACCCCCTTCTAAAATCCAATTCAAATGCTGTCTGACACAAATGATTCATTATTGTTGAATGTCTCTTCAGAGAGAGTGGGGATAAAGTATTATTTCAATATAACCTTATGGTGGGTTTGAGGGAGAATAAGTTTCTGTGAGTGGGCTTGAAGCTGAGAAATGAAATAGATTTCTTAATGGAAGCCATTGTTTGTGCCATCTGAGAGCATTCAATCAAACAGTATTAATGTATCGCAACTCTATAGGTGCAGCATGGGTTATGCTAACTGGATTATTGGGCTCTCAGCTATTACTGATGAACCGTCTGCTCTGTTCTGTTTGTGCAAACACTGTATCTATTCCGCCATCAGCCTCAAAGAAAAATCACAAAAACATAGCAATGTGACGACCTCTAAATAAAGATAATTTAATTCACACACAATGTACACACATACATACACGTACATGCATTTACTATATTACTATTATATATTACTATAGCTATCATGATTTTTTTTTCATTTTTTTGTAAGTGGCAGACAGCAGAGCACAAAATAAAAAGGGAATAAACAACATAAACTGTATTCATTCATGCTGTACTCAGTAAACACATAGGCCAGCCTGCCATTCACCATATTCACACATAACAGCGAGCAGTTTAATACTCTAAATACTCATTGAGTAGCTACTTAGTCAGAAATATTCATGACAGCAGAGAAAGTGTATCTGTTACCAGTGCGGCCAAAGTCACGTTGTAGTTGTGCATGGCCATTTCATTCTAGGGCAGGAATGGTGGACTAAAAATGAAAAAATACCAGTAAAGGTGTTTACAGAATGTATCCACATTGATGGCTATTGCACAATAAATGCTGACTCAAATAGTATCAAAAATGGGGTCGATTTCATAAACATTGGTCACTACTACTTGTGACCTCTTATTTATATGGCATTTTCTTGTATTATTAAATTGTTGTCTTTTTTGTCTTTTTTATTGTCAATGTTGTTGTTTGTATGAACCCTAAAGAGACTAGCAACCACTTTATGGAAGCTAATGGGGATCCAAATAAAGAATAAATACAATTTTAAGGTGTGTGCGGCAATAAAAGACGCTTTAAATACATTGAGATTATCACATGTTTCCACTTAAGGTTAAAGCTCTGACAATAAATGAAATACTGAAATACAAACATGTATTCCAAAGCCCAAAGAAGCCTTCAATCCCTGTCTGAAAACCAATAGAAAAAAAGCAAATAAAGAGTGGGACAGTGGTATTTCAAGCTCAAGCCTCAACACTGGGTGGGTGTGTAAGGTGCAGCCAGAAGCTGAGAGGTGAGTGTGATGCAGCAAACGGCAGGTGGAATAAAGTGACCTGGGGGCTGGAGCAGAGGGGGTGATAATAAGGAATCCATGTGACTGACTCAGAGTGATGGGCTTACCTGGCTATGAATATTTCAGACAGCAGTGAGGTGTGTTATTACAGCTCAGTGGGAGCACTCACAACATGGGGGCAAGACATGTGCCATCACAAGATAGGACTGAGCGCAAACACACACACGCAAACAATGCAATTTTTTCCAGCATTCAGAAAGAACACAAAACAAATTGCTCATTCATGTTGAATTGCTGAATAGCAAAATGTTTTCATCAACAAACTAACAAAGGCATCCTCCACTGACATGCTCCCTTAAATCAATGTACCAATCAATAAGCAGGGAAAGGTTTACACACTATCGGAAGCCTAGCACTGCGAGTGGAGAGAGTAAAATAAATACATTTTACTTGAGTTGGAACAGTCCCACATGCCAAGAAGACGATTAAATAAATATTCTGTTTACATGGACTGGCTGCCCAGGGGTCTGCAAACTAGTACAGCAAAGCAGCTTCACTCAGCCAGCTAACAATCCAGAGCCTCTGGCCATTCTCATATATTCCCTGCATTATTTCACCAGCATCTGCCTCTCAAGCCACCCTCTCTTTTACAAAACAGCGTCTGGAGATGAGAATGTCACAAACCACTATGATGGGGAGGCATGTGATGGTTTAGAGTACCCTAAAAGCAGTTGAGATATGAACTTTAAATATGTCCAGGATAGTGGGAGTATCATTTTATATGTATTAGGCTTCACATCATACATCTGCAGCATAAATACTGTATACTATACATGGATGGAGCTTACAGGAATGACAGCAAAAGCTATACACAATAACATAAAATAAAAAAAATAAAAAATATATTAAAATGCTATAGAATTACTGTGAAAACATGATCAATCATAACCACTATAACTTGCATTCAGACATTCAGAAAGAATTCCTCCTGATGGTGACTTCAAACATCCAACATGGACACCTGAGTCAACAGCAACAGCCAGTCTTATGCATTATACATGACCCCTTAGTTATTCATCAGAAAGGACGCGTATTAACCTGTGTGCAACCTAGAGAGCACCATTAATATTCAGCAGATAGCACCGTTAGAACATGTCCAAAAATAAGTGGTTTCACATTTACATGTGTGACTGGTGGTCCTGCAGCCTCACATTTGATCACGAAAGCATGTCATTTGGCAAACGTATTACATTCTAGCACTGAATTTTCATCTGTATTTGAAATTAGTCACAGAATATCTTTTTATTTGTATATTTATTTTTTTTATTTGTAATCAGTTTTGGATTTTTTCTTAAAACCGTCTGGTGGGGTCTATTTATTGGTGAAATACCCTAAGAATGTTTGTAGTAGCATAACTTTAATTATATATTATGCAGAGACAAGCTGAGAAAATCAGTTGAAAGTGCTGATGTAGGTTTCACACTGTATCTTATTTGTCTCTGCAGACCATTATGTTTTTGAAATAAATTTAGAAAACTTTGGATTATTTACATTTTCACAAAAACAAGGTTAGATGAAATAACTTAATACGTAAATAGAATGCATTATGGTTTTATTTCATACACATTTCTTCTAAATTTGTGTGTAAAAATAGTAAAACAATATTTTTTGTAACCTAGTCCTAGGATGAAGAATTTGTGTACAATGTACATTTTTATAGGCCCCTGTGTCTTTTTTCTGGTATTTTGGGTGCCTGGCATCTTTGTACTTGTTAAAATGACAAATGATAAGTTAGAATCATGGCTTAGTGCGAGTAGCAAATTGGGTACCATGAGGTAAAGGGCAATTATAGGGTGATAAACAAAGACGAAAATTAATGCAAGAGGCCATTTAATGTAAATGTAATAGGAATTTTCTTTCTATGTATTATCTATATGTATTATATACACATACCTGTAAATGTTGTTTATATTAAATGAAAACTCATTGCACTTAAACCTAATCACGCTATCCAGCCTAATTTTGACAAATGTCATCTACCATTGGAGCTGATGGAGACAGTGTTTCCAGTAACTCCAGGGATTCACATGAATTATCTAAAACTTCTGAGAAAATGCCCCTTTTACCATGTAATACATTTCTGTGGTCAGCTCTGTCACACAAGCACATGCATTGATACCAGTGAGATGATAAATCAGTAGATAAGTTCAAGCTTATATTGCTGCAGCAGCTATTTGTGTTCTCACAGATGTTACAGAAATATTTATATGTCTCTAGAAAGTCCAAACTCAATATTTTACCCAGCCAATTTAATTATTCACTGTGTTTCAGGGAGAGCAAAATGATGAAGTGAGAATCCTGCCAGTGCAACAGAACTGGAAAAAGTTAATGAAGCTCACCTGTCTGGTAGAAATACAATTCTATGGCTGATTCAGTTCGCTTTTGAATCATGCTGGCAGGCACAGAACTCTCTGGTTTGAGACTGGGGAGAGATCCTCGGAGGAAGCCCCCGTCTTTGCTAGCATGAATAGTACCTGTAAAATAGCCAAGCAGGTGTACAATCAACCTGTGTGGAGTGTTCTTGCAGAGCAAATTTTTACACCTGCCAAGAATGTAATTTTAGAGGAGCAGCAGGATGCCTTCCACTTTATACACAAATCACACTGGCTTTGTGTGTGGGCAGGTTTATGTGTGTAACTCGTGGGTGTGTGTGAAAATATTCATACTTGTTTCTCCAATGATAAAGCAAACACTTTACTTATGCCAGTAAAATTGAAATATATCATCAAATTAAAGTTTGATTTGCAAAAATAGCATGTTTAGTTTGATCTAGACAATGCCATTAATTTATTTGAAGTTTGGTCAACACGTGATCATTTGAAACATCCAATAAGCAAGAAATGGTCTCAGCAAGTGTATATTTAGAAAATACCATAACTTCACTGGATTTTATTCAATATGGGCATCTAACACCAGCACTGTTTTGGAGATTAGGAGGAAAAGCTTGGAAGAAGGCTCAAAACCTCCATCCATTCTCAACCTCTTTTTCTAAACTTATCTCATGAGAGTTTCACTTGGCAGAGTTAAAACTAAATGATTGCCATCTGTCACTTTTTACAACATCCGTCTCCTATTGCGCAGAGAAGAAGCAAGAGGCTGTCTTTCAGTCAGGTTTGTTTGTGTACAGTTGCTGGTCATATAATTATAATATCATCAAAAAGTTGATTTATTTCAGTAATTCCATTCAAAAAGGGAAACTTGTATAATGTATACATTCATTCCACACAGACTGATATATTTGACGTATTCATTCCTTTTAATTTTGATGATTATAACTGACAACTAATGAAAACCCCAAAATCAGTATCTCAGAAAATTAGAATATTGTGAAAAGGTTCAATATTGAAGACACCTGGTGCCACACTCTAAACAGCTAATTAAATCAAAACACCTGCAAAGGCCTTTAAATGGTCTCTCAGTCTAGTTCTGTAGGCTACACAATCATGGGGAAGACTGCTGACTTGGCAGCTGTCCAAAAGATGACCATTGACACCTTGCACAAGGAGGGCACAATAGAGAGGCGAAGGGAAGGAGATGTGGTAGAAAAAAGTGTACAAGCAAAAGGGATAACTGCACCCTGGAGAGGATTGTGAAACAAAACCCATTGAAAAATGTTGGGGAGATTCACAAAGAGTGGACTGCAGCTGAAACCAGTGCTTCAAGAACCACCACGCGCAGACATATGCAGGACATGGGTTTCAGCTGTCGCATTCCTTGTGTCAAGCCACTCTTGAACAAGACACAGCGTCAGAAGCGTCTCGCCTGTGCTAAAGATAAAAAGGACTGGACTGCTGCTGAGTGGTCCAAAGTTATGTTCTCTGTTGAAAGTAAATTTTGTATTTCCTTTGGAAATCAAGGTCCCAGAGTCTGGAGGAAGAGAAGAGAGGCACAGAGGTCAACGCAGCCATCTATCAGCAAGTTTTAGAGCACTTCATGATTCCTGCTGCTGACGAACTTTATGGAGATGCAGATTCCATTTTCCAATAGGACTTGGCACCTGCACATAGTGCCAACGCTACCAGTACCTGGTTTAAGGACCATGGTATCCCTGTTCTTAATTGGCCAGCAAACTCGCCTGACCTTAACCTTATAGAAAATCTATAGGGTATTGTGAAGAGGAAGATGCGATAGGCCACTATCAGAGCAACCTGGCTCTCATAACACCTGAGCAGTGCCACAGACTGTCGACTCTATGCCACGCCGCATTGATGCAGTACTTCAGGCAAAAGGAGCCTCAACTAAGTATTGAGTGCTGTACATGCTCATACTTTTCATGTTCATACTTTTCAGTTGGCCAACATTTCTAAAAATCCTTGTTTTGTATTGGTCTTAAGTAATATTCTAATTTTCAGAGATACTAAATTTGGGATTTTCATTAGTTGTCAGTTTTAATCATCACAATTAAATTAAATAAACATTTGAAATATATCAGTATGTGTGTAACGAATGAATATAATATCCAAGTTTCACTTTTAGAATGGAATTACTGAAATTAATCAACTTTTTGATGATATTCTAATTATATGACCAGCACCTGTAAATGGAGACCTTCAGACACTGAGTGGGAATGGAGGCACACAGTCATCATAGATAAACAAGGTTGCAAGCTGAATGTTATGTGTGAACTGAAAGAAACAAAAACAATTGGTTTTACTGCTGGTGGTCAGTAATTGCATACTGCCACCACTCACACACAAATGATCCACATCAACATAAAAAAAATTAATACATAAGGTAAGCAATGAATTTCTATTAAAGTTGAGGTAATTCACAAAAGACAGATTTCAGATTAAGAGTAAGAGTCTACAGCTTGTTAGTGAGACTATAATAGGGCACATCAGTGCTTTGTGGTAAATAACAATTTTTAAAAATATATAATTTAGCCTGTTGACATGCAACATTAACATTTGCAAATTAACACTAAAGTTGATGTACAGTTTAGGATGATGGAAATGTTTTGCAGGTATTTGGTCATAAACCTAAGTATTGGACATTTTGATCTGAGGATGGCCCAAGATGAAAACTCAAGGGATCAAAGTGATTACAACTAATCCTGAGGGAGACATATATGTCTGTACCAAGTTGCATGGCAATCCATCCAGGAGTTAACATTTCAATTAAAACCACAATTGTCAACCTGCTGGTAGCGCTAAAGGAAAGTCAGGGGACCACCAAAGTCTACAAGGTTCATCCTCAAAGCACCATGAATGTAAGTACTAAATTGAAATGGCAGTCCATAATTTTTGCTGAAATATTTCAATAAAAGACCAAAATGTCAACCTGCTGGTGGCAGTAGAAGAAAGGTCACCAAAGTCAGTAGGATTCATCCTGGAACCTCACACAGTGAGAACAAACAGAGAGGCCTGCAGGCAGGTCAGAAGCAATCATAAAGCCACCATATTATATGAGTCTCGCGCACTGAGCATGAGACTAAAGCAGTTGATACTTTTCACCCGCCCTCACGCCAAGTTTCTCACGCATTGGAAAAAAACTAATGTAGCCTAATGTAGCCTGTAGTAAACTGCTTTTATTAAATTAGCTTTTTACTTTAGTTCTTAGGATTACAATCTTGATTTAACTTCACTTGAGCTTCTGAGCAGCTACATTCCGTGCACATCCGGTTCCAGTGTTGTTAGCATTGTTTGGCACTAAAGTTACTTCATATTTTTATAAAAACTGGACAAAACTGGACATTGCTGGGAGAAAAGAAAGCGAGGAGGTTGAAGTACCTGGTGAGTTCAGAAAACATGTGTATGTAACTTTATTCCAGCTATCGTTGTACTTTACTCTGACCAAGTTAACATAGCATAGCCCTGATCGATCCGAACTCCATTCAGAAAACAAACATTTTAGAAGTTGTTGTCCTGCTGTCTTGACAGACCTGACAAAGAATGAATTCACATATTTAACAAAACTGCATCATATTGTAGTTATTTCGGCATCAGTTTGATCCGTTTATTGCTATTTAATCACAACAAAATGTTTACTTTGGGTTCATACAGCTGTAGTAATGGCAAGTTGCGTTTATCGCGTTAAAACATACATTGTATCGCCTTCTCGCGTTGTGTGTGAACACTTGCAGCGAACATACTCAAGCTAGGAAAGCGTCACGAGCGTTTGGTCTGAAAGCAAACTGGTCGTGTCGACTCGGCGCGATTACGATCCACCCAGCCCAGCTGATATGACACAATCTGCTCTGTGACGACAATCAGGCGAACCCGCTCTCTCTCGGTGAGTGGCAGACCGTTTGTGATTGGGTAACATACGGTTTTTCAATATAACAATGTATAATCCGAAGCACATCATAGCTCTGTTGGGAATGTGAGCTGCACAGAGCTGCTGAAGTTTGTGGTGAAGTGTTTCAGTTTGTTGCGTTTTGCACAGGTCTCATCTATACAGCCTCAAAGGGGTTCTGTGTCTGTCTGGGATTCTATCATCAGAGCAAGTACTGAACAGCAGATTAGAGGGCAGGGAGATTTTGAAACATTGTGATTAAATGATGACGTTATTCTCATAGAAATCTATCAGGAGATGTCAGATTACACAGATAGGTGAGATAGATGCAAAAAGTTTTGAACATTCAGTCCAAGAGTTTCCTGAATTAAAATAAATGAATTTATCCTTGAGGGGAAATGTGCCCCCAAACAAAGACACAAAGAAGACGGAAGATGAAATCATGAAAGGAAAAGAAATGCTTGAAAGCCATACACCTGCTGAATTATATTCTGGTATATTTTATATTTTTAATTGTGACTTGCTGCGTTGTGTTTCTGTTGACATAAAACATTCCTACCATAAATTGACGCAGAAAAGACAAGAATTGGTGCAGAAAACTTCACCAGAATGCAGGAAATTAAGTGTTTAAAGCTAAAAATTTGCTGGGGGCACTTGAATATACAACGGTGAATTTAGAGTACCACAGTTTCCATTAAAAAAAACTTTTGTTAAGTTTGTCAGCGCCAAACTCAGCTCAGATCTAATTTGCCGGTTAATAGTAGACTGATTTCTATTGTTTCTATATTTTGTTTTGTGTTCCAAAACACATTTTTTTGATCCTGAAGGAAACCATTACTTACAACATAACTGTGTTGAGAGGATTACTGCTGAAACCCCAAATTCTCAATCAATTTAAGTCGACTCTGCTGTTTCCTATTGCTGCAGCCCAAAGAATAAGCTATCGCCAGAACCGGTACCCCCGGTGTTCGATTTATGCTACCTGTCAAGATGTGCTACTTATCAGTTCTACGCATGAACAGAAACACATTATTGGTGATCAGAATACACTACCCCTGAAATCATAAATAAAGATGGCATAATATAAAGTTTCAACATGGCCCTTATCTCCTTACACTACATATGGAGTGAGTAGTGGTCATAGACTGTGTGTAAGGTTGTGATGCAATATAAAATGAGTCTGTAGTGGGAACATTATTTGATATGGGATATTAGTATATTAGAATATGCTGCCCCTAAAATGATATTTTAATATAATCAAAACACAGAAGATGTCATAATACTGTGATAGTTATAACTTTATGGGATTGGAAATGGGAACACAAAGGTAACATTTTTCGATAGGGCAGAGCAACTGAATAGACTGTTATCGATTTGCACTACAGTAGCATTTTTCAACAAGGCAGCATATAATAGTATCCAAGCCAAGAAACTCCGCCATATTACGAATACGGACTGACACATCAAAACGCCATCATGAAGCGGTTCCAGTAAGAGGCTTTTGTATGTGTCCAGGCAGAAACTAGGTTTTATAACTGTGTTATTGTAACCTAAAGATTAATTTGTGGTGATATATGAAACGCATTGGCTTGCTTATTGGTGTGTGTTTCCATGCTTAGCGCATTTTCTTTTGTATCAGTGACACACCACTGGATCTTTATGTATTTGACGCGTGACACTGTGGGTGAGGCCAATACCAAGACTGTATCAAGACCGCAGTCCAAGAACACAGCGGTTCACTGTTCTGGTGAGAGCAGGAAGAGGGTCCCATTGGGTCTTGGCCCCCTTTCTTAAACTTTGCTGGCATACCTGGCATTCAGTGAATCAGTGATTGACAAGTCATAACACATGCACACTCACACATACATACACACATCTACACATTTACATATGCTTGCTGATTGTTGTATGCTTAGTTTGTGCTTAGAATGATAGCGGTTTATTGACTGAAGTGATCATTGGTCTGTGCCAGTTAGGGCTGACCCCAAATAGTCGAAGATTTGATGCTTCATTGGACAGAGCCTGAATCAACTGTCAATCTCACAGTCGAAGCTTTGCAGCGAAACAAGGATTGTTCCATTTTGGTGATATGGGGGTGCTCAACATCTGATTTTACATAGAACTACCAGTTTTCTCCAAATAAGTTAATATACAGCCTATTACAATATACATTTGAACGTTTAATGCTGTAAATAAAAATATTTCAATAAATGTTTTTAAAGTGCCTGAATAAATCCAAATATTGTAACCCTAACCCTGGGTCATCAGTGTGCAACGTAGTGTGTATGTGTGTAGTGGCGGAAGAGGAACACTTGCTGAAGAGACAGAGCCCCAGCTTCACCGCTGTTGTGCCAAGATGTCCGCACCTCATGGGACTTTCGGATAACTTATCACAAAGAATATTTTAACATTTTTAAATAGCCAGCTACTTGAAATAGACCCGCAAGGAACCGTGACGTGCATGCAGTTGTCGGCAGCACAGAATGCACACAAAACTCTGCACAAGACCGGTGAATGACTGGCAACAGAGAGAGAGAGAGAGAGAGAGAGAAAGAGAGAAAAGGGTCTTCAAAAAGCCTCAGTTTAGCTGGATATTTAAAAGGTAAGTTAAATGAATAGAGACTGCTGCTCTGCAGCTTCTCAATCGCAATCGCCGTGCACAAAAACACATCATTCGACAATAAGTTAACTATAGGCGGGACTTGACGTTTCTGATTCGACTATGTAAATCCTTAGTCGGAGACAGCCCTAGTGCCAGGGTAAAATACATCCATAAGTCACTGCTTGTGGTCATTGTGTATTGTATCATGATAACAGCTGGCTGTGATGGTCAAGCATCAGATTACATCATCAATTTTTAAAACTTTGGAAGCTCCTTGTAGAGCTACAGAAGACATTACACGTAAAACTCTTTTCAGGATGAGTAGTGCTCCCAATGACAAGTAAGCTGCCTTTCATGTGTATAATTGGTGGACTGTCCCTTTAAACAAATCAGCATGTTGACTAAGAATATATCAGTTTAATAATAGAGGAATTTAATTTGTCAACTAATAGATAGATTGTCTAGAAATTGTATCTAATATATACAGAAAATGAAAACAGCTTATTTAATTAGGCAGACAATCCAGTTGCTGCTTCATGTGTGCTATTGATGTTGATGCCTATTGCTACACAGGATAAACAAACCATGGAGGTAGAATTTTGGAAACTGCAAATGTTTGCCCTGACAACATTCATCTATGGCTCACAGCAGTGGTATTAATTAATCAGTGTTTATTAATGATAAATGGCATCAATGACAGTGACATCTTTACATTTTGAAATAGAGTACATTGTACTCATGTTGTACATGTTGTTCAGAGAGCACCACCTCAGCATTAAGAGCAGCATGTGTTCAATGACTGGGTCTTTCTCTTCACCGTTGCCAAGGGAGCTGCAGTGGACATACATGAATAATCTGGAAGAGCTGTGAGCAGGACTTTATCCTCCAGCAGTGCCACCAGCTCTGGGCAAAGTTAGAGATGAGGTTAATACTTGAGCTGTGGAGCAAAAGAAGCAGCAGCTCCTCCATCATTAAAATGAGAGAAGCAAACTTTAGCTTTAACACCAGCCTTTGTTATTTTCTGTTTTTTTCTTTTTTTATTGCTCAGCCAGGGTGATGTGATAAAAATCAGATAAAGCTGATCACCAAGATTCAAAATTCCTCCCAGATGTTGTATTTAATCCTTCAATAAATGTGTGCATTTGGCAAGCCAATTCATCTTGTCTGTTTACTTGCAGTTAAAGGGTAGGGTTTCAAAACGGTCTCAAGTCAAGGATGAAATTGTAATGCTACCCTTACATGCTTTTTGATTAGAGGGCAAGACTTTTTTAAAATATTTTTTTTTGCATTTTTTTCAGTTCCTATCATTGCATTGAAAGATTTGAAGAGGTTAAAGGAAATGGTCAAATTTGAGAAACACTTGGAGCATTTGAGGTGAATGGTTCATTTTGAGCTAAAAAAAAATAAATAAAAACATTGCGGTTGCAAAGTTGCAGATCCCCAGGGGGAGAGTTGAATGACCTGCCAAATCTAATTTCTCAGTGTGTGTATTTACCAGAGTGGCTATAGTGGGGGAAAATGTATTGTGTCAGCGCCCGGCAGTTCTCTCTGTTATGAAAGTTCAGTGACCCATTATTTAGTGGTGTGGTGTGCTCTGTATTTGTGCATGGCAGCAAAAGTGAGACTCATAAAATTACTTGATGGCACAGTGAGAAATTACGGATCTGACTCCAGTATTGCACAGGCGGGCTGATTAAAGGTTTAGACACACACTCATGCTGTTTAAAAATTGTAGGTGGACTGTAAAAGCAAATGTATTGTAGCAGATTTGTTTTCTAACAAACCTGAACATTCTCATTCCTTAAGTAGAAAAAACAAATGATGTCAGATATTAAATAAAAACTTAAATATGTGAAAGATAGTTAAATGCTATCTTGTCAAAAATATCAAAAGGGCGTTATGATGCATAAGCCAGTGATTAAAATTCAGTTGCAATGCCCTTGACATGATTATATTTTTCTCTTCTGTTGACTTCTTGAGTGCAAGAATTCTGTATACCACTGAGCCCTGCATGACAGTAATTCTGCACTACCTCACGCTGAAATCTGCGTCATTCACAGACCAAATGTGAAGAGAGTAAAATCCAGCTCTACTGAGTAGTGTGCCTAAGTGCAAAGGCAGCTGGAACAAACCTAAAGGAATCTGATTTCCGTCCCACGGACAATGAGGCCCATCCCTCAGCATCGGCCATGTACCATGGATCATATTTACACCTAGACAGCAGATTGGGGGCTCAGGAAACACGACGGGATGCACAGGAAGCAGAGGTCACTTAACAAAACACAACCAATGCGGGCCTGTGGGAAGAAAGCTGCAACCATACATCATGCCAGAGGCCATCCGTCACCCAGACCGCTCGATTTGAGGCAGCCGCTTGGAGATTTGCTGCATCCACTGGCCCTTGAGGGACACGGTGGTGACAGAGCCTCCTACAAATACACTCTATACTCTTCACATGCTGATCAGAAGAGCCAGAATGTAACATCATCACATACAATAAAATGAGATGATTTTGGTTCCCTTTTGCTTATCTTTTATTATATGGGCATGACCAGGCAGAGATGGTGTAACTGTAAAATGTTTATAGTGTAACTTTTCCATTAAAATACACTTACACATAAAAAAATGATTTATTGTTCTCTGTCAGATGGTAAGATATTGGTATATTTAAGTGAGAGAAAACCATGTCTGAATAGTGTCTGCAGCAACAATCCACTAGTACTATATGCAGGCTGAGCCCAGCACAGCAAATTGTCTTTTTATGGTGCAATCAGGAAGAATCTGGCAGTGGTTACAGAAGGGTAGTCTAGTTCGACAATAACGTGAGTATTTTTGGATGAATGGAAATTAATCCATGAGTTAAAGGGGATTTCTGAGGTTTCCAAAAAGCATAATGCTAAAAGACAGAAGACATTCTCCTGCATGCCAACACTAAAGGTGCTAGGGTATTTTAAACATCAGCGAGTCATTGGTTCATTTCTAATGATAATTTAGAACTTATTGCTAGCTTTTATTTTGTGCCAATCATGTTGTCAGTGCTGCTATTTTTTTTCTGCCACAAAGGAAGATTTTATTAAAGCAAGGAACTCTGAATGTTTTATGTTTGTGTTGGCTTAACAGCAGCCATTTCGCTGTCTTGTGTTGTAAAACCAATGTCTCAAAATATTGACTACTGTAAGAAGCCATTTTGAACAACTCAAAACACAATGTGATATTCAGTTTACTCATCACTGTGGCTGGATAAAACAGAACAGAGAATATGCACTGAATAAATTCTGTGCGCAATTCAAATGAACCAGAGGCTAAATATTTTTGCCACCAAATCTAATATTGGCTACAAATTACCAACAAGCACAGAACTCAGTCTGTTTTAAAAGTTTGCCGGCATTGCTATTTTTACTCTTTAAAAATCTGTGCTGATGTTAATTACTTATTATTTGAAAACAGCCCTGTACTGAGTGATGGCCCCTAATGTGAACTAAAAGGCCTATTATGATCCCTCAGTTTCAGGCTTATATTTCTAATTAGTTTATACTTGTACTAAGTTCTAAGTTCTATTTTTAAATTGGGTTTGAATGACATAAACAAATGATTTTAATTTGTTTATCTCTTTTTGTGAGATGTGTCTAATAATTTTAAAGTAAATAAATAGTGCTGTTGCTTTTGAGTTGTGGGTACGTCATACGCATGTTGGTCTCTGATATGATGATATTATTGTAGCAGGATAAAAGGAAAGTACAGAGGGATAATGAATTGATTTAGCTGTAGTAATACCTTGTCATTATGATGTTGGACTGCTATATATCCTATAAATGCACTGTACTATCACCCTTACCACTTATTTGTCTGTACATACTGCATCTGCCTGAACATACTGTAATGAGAACTGAACTTCAAAGAAGCCCTTAAGCTGTGTTTTTCAACATATCTGCCATCTGTTATTTTCCTGAAAAAAATTACAAGCAGCTTCCTTTTAGGTCCTAGTTCTAGAAACACCAGCTACTATTGCCTCACAACCAATACCATACAATGTTTAGTTCTAATGGATTATACACAGTACCTGCCACAAACATCAATAGGAGCAGATAGCTTGCAAATTATTTATTTCAAATTCTGGAGATTTATAGTCATATTTCTCAGTGTCTTTGGGAAACCAGCCTTTTCATCCTGGTGAGGCATAAATGGCGAAAGCTTACCTCTCATTGAAATGCTGAATTGTTTTAGCCAGAAAAACAGCAGATAGCAAGAGACGACAGCTCTAAATTATATGTCTCTATAGTTGGCCCCCGAAGGAAGAAGTGAAATAAATGTATGTGCCCTTGTACTGTATGAGGTCTGTTGCAGGTCGACAAGCGGTGTAGATTAATTTGTGCCTCTGGCATGGCGAGGTTCCATGCACATACAGTACATAGCTTGAGCAACGGTCTGGAAAAGAAGAGAGCAGAGAAAACAGAAGCACTTGTGACTGCATGCCCTTCAATGAACACTGCACAGGATGAAGGTGAGGACATATTATACATAAATGGGTCTGAATGTCCAGTGTTGTAGTCCATTTCTTCTCTTGTAAAGATCTGTGGAAGAAAAAAGGCCTTCCATGCTGATATAACCTTTCTTAACAGCATCACCTCTAGTACTGAGACTGAATAATTCAGTGGCTATTAGTCTACCATTTGCCTGGACATAAAGTCTCCTAGCAACATTGCTAGACGTTGTGATCAGGTAGGTGTTTTGTCAGAGAAGCCCTTCTGACTGGTTGTGCCACACATCAAACATAGTTACGGACTAAAGCTTCTAGTTTAAGCAGATTATGTATGCCTGTCATCAGGATATCTCAATACTTTAAAATACATTTCTGTGCAATTCAATGGACATATATCCTAAGAATAACTATGACTCTAGTGGTGACATAGATTTCATATTTCCTCCATAAGAACATTATTTCTCCCATATAGATTAGACTTAAATCCAGTGACAGAAATATTCAGCTCTCCCCTTCTTTATTTATTTTATTCAATCTTTATTAGACCAAAAGAGCATTCTGTGATGACAATTAAATCAACCAAATATTTAAAGCTAATGGGACAACAGGCCAAATAGTCACACTATCAACTGAAAATAATGAAAAGCAGTAGTTATGATGTATGTCCATAATATATAAAATTCACTAATGATGACTCACACCATTAACTGCATTTTGATACAGCCATGTTTGCCCACACTTTGAGGCTGAGAGATTGTAAATGTCAGTGGCTTGTCATTCAGACTCAGTCCCATATGGGCAGTGAGATGGAGCCTGCTAAAAGGGAGGACCGAATGACAGGACAGACATTAGTATCCTGTCTGACTCACTCAGTGTCCGACTGTCAATCTCTGGATATGTTTGAGGCACTGCTTTACCACTTTATGCATTTTCAACTTTCAATTCAGTGGCTGATTATCTCCATTCAATTCCTCACTGCTGGATGTTGATTGGTTCTCCTTGAATAACAGTTTAAGGTCTTCCAATTGGCTGTGGCTTCAAATTACTTTCCCCAATTTCAGTTGGGTTAAGTTGAAATGGAAAAGAAATGATGTCTTAGATTTAGGGACCAGATGTGAGTGAATATGTCTACCAAACATCCTGATATAGAGGCTTTATTTTACAACAAACACAGTCACAATACAGTTATGGGCTCATCTGGTAACTGTTTTAGTTTTTGTCTCTTTCACACTTTAATTTCTGCGCTTTTTATTTCGTTTCTCTGAATATTTATTAGAATGCCATCATTTTATTGATATTAGCAACTTAAGTTGATGATCCGGTGAATTCACTGTTCACTGGATAAAAAGATATTTGTCACATTTAATTTTGCTGTGCAGAACGTGATAATTATCTGTAATGCACAGACTACATTTGAGGATACCTCAAAACACAACATTTCAAATACCAAAGGGTTTTTTTATGCTGAAATTCAATTATGCAGAAGTCTACTGCACTGTGGTAAGTCTCCACCACCTGACAACAGTGGTATACATATGGTCTGTGACAGCCATCCGGATCTGGTATAGATTCCAGCAGAGCTGTTTTCACTCTGCACATGCCAAGACTCAATGACACAATACCAGTCAAGAGCCAAATGGCCACTAGGCTTTTGTATTAGTTAAATAAATCCCTCTTTGGAGAGGAATATGTTCCTCTGGACATTGATGCAGTGCAATATCCTGGGGTTTGAATAAAGTGACTCCAAACACACCAATGACTTCCATCTGCTCAGTGTGTTATGCTTGTAAATTCTGCAATTAGATGCATAGTTCATTTCCGCTATCCATCAGTTTATAGCTTGTGAGTTTGGTGGCAAAGACCACCAAGCTGTCAAGTGCTGGCACCAAGTCGAGAACATTTTATCTCTCAGCGCAATGACTCGTGCACTGACAGAGCTGAGGAATTTATTAAGTGTCTGGTAAAGTCACCATGCTGTATGTTTTCACACTTATTTTCAAACTTTCAAACTTGGCTTCCTTTGTGATTAAAGGCTGCAGCATTCTTAAGGATTAGTTTCAAATTTCGAGGAAATGTTCATCAAGAATAATAAACCTCAGTGAGTGAGATTGCCAAGAGAATGTCTTAAATCATTGGTAACTGCCTCCTGAGGTATCTTTGGGACAGGAATAAACTCCTGGCAGAATGAGAGTGACCATGAAGTGGAAATGGGCAGCTTGGCAGCAGCCCCCAGAAAACAAGATGGCCTCCTGGTTGGAAGCAGGATCTGGTTGATTCAGGGATCATTAGAAATAGACCTTCATACATGGATGGACCTGCAGAGAAAATGGGGAACAGTGCAATAATCTCAGCACTTCAGTCAATATAAAAAAATCTGACGCCAATAGGAATTTGGTTATTAGCATAATACTGTAGTAACAGCAAGGGTAGCTGCGACCAGGCTACATGTATTTTTCTGCCATTCTGTTAAAGGGAGGTGCAACTACAGCAGTAGACTCCTACACAAGTCTCTGTCCCCACCCCCAACCATGTGTAGCCTCCCATCTGTTTGTCTACTAACAATAGGGATGAGCTAATCAGAAAAAAGATCAAAGACTGTTGCAAAAACAAAACTGGTTTGCTATTGGGCAATTTTGGCTCGAGAATACAACTTCTTAGGTTATGCAGCAGAAATATAACATACATATTCTCGCTCCCTCCTTGTGCTGTTCTCCATCATTCGGCAGTTGAAAACAATGGTAGGCCAAACAATAGGAGGATTATGAAATTCTAACAGGTGGGTAGGTGTCGTTCCAAAGAGAGTAATCAGATTTGGTTAAAAGCCATGCAACTAAGCACACGGTAAGCAACCATATGCACATACATTGTACTTTTTGCCTATTTTGTGCAGTGAAAAATGTCATTTTATACACAGAATACACTGGGTCTCCTCTGAATATAGGGAATTAAGATTTTTGTCACCACTAGACTTCATTAAATTAGCCTCTGAATCTTTGTATATATGTTATACGTATAGTGCTGAGATTAAAGCATGTCATGTTTGTATGTTTTTGAAATAATTATTATCACCAATTCACATTTACTGGATAGTGTACATTAGAGACTGCCAGGAAAGAGTGAGGAAAATGACATGCAAAAAAGGACATTGTGGTTATATGGTACGGTCTCATGACACTAGGCCTCAGGGATTTCCCTGGATCTCTTGTCTACATCTAAACAGGTTTCTGAGTTTGCAGAGCTAAAAACATATTAGCAATGGAAGGTGAAAGCAACAGAAATGAAATCACATCACAGTGCGAAAGCAAGTGCTGGAGGTGTTTGTGAAACAGGTAAGTGATCTTTCCCACACCTTCCCACTGAGAGAGGTTAGGAGGAAGGACCGTTTGTGCCCGCTTCAAATCTCTCAGATGTAGTGGACTGCTATGTCTAAGTCTTCATTTCCCCCACGCCCACACACACACACACACACAGCAACGACAAGGGCAGCAACTCTCCTTTGGCAGGGACACTAAGCACTGAACAGCTCTGAGCACAGCAGGAGGCTGTGGCCACCTGCATACTGTGGAGTGGAGATAGAGACAAATCCAACTCTGAAATTGGTGATAGACACTACAACATTTCCTTTTTCTACTCCAAGGATTTTCAGCAATTTGTTTTCAAGGTTTTCACTGTGCTTAGGTATAAGGAGTGCGGCATAAACCAAAAATAAATCAAAGATTTTAGATTGCTGTTGGTGCTAAAACTGATTCACTTTTATGGTACAGGAAGAGAAAATGCTTTTATTGTTCCCCAGGCCCTGCAAAGACCTATGCAAAATGTAAACAATGTTTGAGCCTACCTTTGAGCCTTGTTACAAGGGCCAACTACTGTGCAGTGTTCATTAGAGTGGAAATGATATGTGCAAACAAAGAGAGGCACCCAAGCAGCACACTCTGCTGCGTCTTTTCATCTCAGAATTGCAAATGAATGCAGCCTCCTCACCTGGTCCCTGTAGGCAGTGTCCCACTGCCTCCAATCAGTGCTTTATTGACAGTAGGCATCCAGCAGCTAACTGGGAGCACTAATAGTTGAGGATGATGCCTGATAAACACGTTCTCCCCTCTAACTGCTCCCCCCGACATATTTTGCTGCCTGGCAGCATGGCCTTCAATCAAGGTCAAAATGTGGAGAAGCTTGGCGAACAGAGCTGCTTATGCAAAAAACTGGCACACGGTTTTATTTAACAGTCAGTTCTGACTCAGTTTGGCTGCTCTCTGTCTGCTTTGTAATTTTAAAAGGCGCATATTTGTCCATACTGGTGGGTGTTTTGCACGGATCTATCAAGAAAAGTACACAATTCCATACAAATTTCAGATGAAATGTAAAGGATATGTGGAAACAGCATACTCAAATGTTTTGCTCAATAAGCAAATTAACTGTATGTAATGTTAAGTCTAGAGCAGCCCTGTTCATGGAGCAGCATTATACTTCCAGTGCAGTAAATATCTGTGGCCAAACCATTCTGTCTAAATAACAGGGAGGGTGGCACCGTAAACACAGACTTGCTTGGCTTTGTCGAGCTAATGACTTCCTGCTCCAGTGGCTTGTGAAACAGTGTTGGAGCCAAAATAAGTAAAATCGGGAGCAGAATTTAATCTGTCACTCAATGGAAAGCCTTTAAGCAGAAACATGCAGCCACCCAGAGGGTGCAACCAAGGGAACTGAAATTACAGCAAAAGCTCCCTGGCACAGAGTGAAGCACCAGAACAGGTTGTGTACAGGAATGATGATTACAGATTGGTTGGATAAATAAGGGATCCTTTAAAGCAAAACACACTGAGCGTGAATGTCAACCAATGTGGAAATCTGAAACCATCAATCCCTTTGAATCTAGGTAAGCTTCACCTATGTAGAATAGAGATTGATGTGGCGAGGAAGAAAGCATTTGATTTCGGTTTTTGATCATCCTGAATTTGCCCCAAGCTTGGTTTTGAATCATGTAGCTGTGCAACAGTCACATTAACAACCAGGTACTGTAAGCAATGCTCAGTCTTCCAACGGTTCAGAATTAATCATTTCAATGAATTGTTTGTTTCCTCTGTGGTCTCCTGAGAAAACTGGATGGGTTTGATGAGAAGGTACTCTAGGGTAGATGAGCTAAAATTAATCAAACACGTCCATGACTTGTTTTTCTAAAACTGTCCTGCCTACTTTCTAACCTCCTTTTCTCAAACTGTTTACTGACGGCAGTGAATCTGAAACAAAATTGCACCCAAATTATCCCTCTGTGCAATTACAGCAAGCCAACATTGATTCTGTAAACAAACAGCTGAATTTATTTACTAAAAAAAAACCTACAAAATCACTCATATTACGAGTGGTGATCTGTTCAATGATGAAAATAGACAAGCCTTTTCAAAAGATATGACATACAAACTTTTGAAACATTATGTGTAATGCCAGCAACTCCAACTTAGAGGCAATGGAACTTTTTCATTTAACACGTCTATTCTGAATCACTGACATCAAAGTTTCCTGTGTTCCACATTAATATTCATGTGCAAAGCAAAGAAAAAAAACTGAGAAAATAAGACATGAAATGCAGATTAGCCTCTTCTGAGAAGATATGCAAATAGTAAGCCAGACACTTGGAAGCTTTTTTTTTGTACATGAGCAAACAGTCCACATGCACATATACTGTATATGCTTCTTTATTCACATCTACCTATACATAATTAAAACAGTTTAAAATTCATAAGGTCACAACCATGCAGCTGTGGCTCGGGAGGTAAAGTGGGTTGCCTGTTAATTGGAAGGTTGGCAGTTCAACCCCCGTCTCCTCCAGGTTGCATCTCGAAGTGTCCTTGGGCAAGATACTGAACCCCAAATTGCCCCTGGTGGCTGTTCCAGTGAATGAATGTGTGTGACTATTAGATCTGTTTGAGGCTCAGTGTATGAATGTGTGTGAATGGTGAATGCGATGTAGTGTAAAATATTGAGTGGTCGAAGAAGAGTGTAGCGCTAAACAAATACAGGGCATTTACATGTAAGGTTGTTATAATAATTCTGTAAGGCCAAATATAGAAATAACCAGCGAGTTTCATGTGTGTCTGGACAGCAATAAATCTCATGAAGGTGACGAATTATAAGAGCAGAAAGGCTTTAATTTAAGTGTATATTTGGCAGTATTCTATGAGGTAATACAGAGCAGACAGGTGACATGGAGTACAAATAAACAAATCTGACATGGAACCCCTCCCCAAGAACTTCATAGTCAGCATCAGAATCCTTTTACATATTAAAATGAACGCAGCCTCGGAGTTAGGGCTGGGCAATAAAACAATAATGATAATTATCACAATATAATTTTCCTCAATATCAATATAATAAATGTTCAATATATCGTCAATAAATATTTGGTTTAAGTCACTTGAATCACAAAAAAATTAGGCCTTAATTTTTCTGATAAAATATTTATTTTGTTGAGGAAAAGGGGCAGAAAAAGGATTTACTAATCATATTTGTTAAAAAAATTTTTATCATAATAGTTTTGAATGTTCTCCCTCAGATTTGTTAAGTGATCCACTGTTTGGCATTAAGTGTTTGTCCCATTCCCATTCACCATAAAGAAAGATTAACCACAAAATGACCCATCTGGTTTCTTCAATTTTCAGTTAAGAGCAAAAATCTGCCTTTGAACTTGAAAGAAATAATGATTTGACATATATCGTGATAATTATCGATATCGAATGATATGAAATGTTTTCATCGTGATAACATTTTTGGCCATATCGCCCAGCCCTACTCGGAGTCACTCATCGTCACAATATGAGTTTCAGTGCTGTTCATTGGTGGTTATGGACAAACAACCTTTAAAAGTCCCAATCCCAAATTTTCTCAAGTGCAAAAAACACCAGTTGAATGGACACAGTCTTTGGCACCTTAAAATGGGAGGGCCACGTTGTACTGAAAAGGGTGTGATCATTTTATTGCTTAAACCAATATGGCCAAAAAATCCTTCAGTTCAAGACAATCTGCACTTTACACCTGTCACAACTAACAAAATGTGCAACTGGAACATCTAAATGGCCTTCGTTATACTGAAATATTTTTTTTCAGGATTCAACATTAAAATGAACTTTAATGTATTATATACAGTAGAAACCCAGTATTTGTGCATCTGCAAGGTCTCCAAAGCTTTACGGAAAGCTCCTTTATAATAGCAAATAAATACATTCCCTTTGAATTCCAAGAAATATGACACTAGTGGACAAAAGCTTCACTGATCCTCACAAGAGCCTAACCAATAGCATTCTGGCATGCATTCCACTAAAAGATAAGAATAAATCAGGAATATGACATAAACCATATCTTAATAAAATACTTCTCTCACAAGCTTTAAAAAATCTTAATTCATCTGAATATCATGTTCATGTAAAGGCTTTGATTCCACATATAACATCATATGTCTATGTATACTATATTTACACTTTTATATCAGACTTTGCTTTAAATCCATCTCTTGGCTTTTCATATATACCTATCACATCTAACAGCTTAGTTTAAATAGAAATGTATTGTCCAAAATTATTTTATGTCAGATTTTTTTTTTGATGTCAGATCTTTGATGTCAGATATCGTGACCTATTATCACTTTGTTCAAATGATGGATATCTCAACTCGGAACAAGAGCCACATGTAAACTTACAGCAAGATAATTAATTGAAAATGGGTTAATTCCCCCCACTGCGCTCATCCACATTAATGGGTAGGAGATAAGAACAGTCTTAATAGTTGGTCAGACCTTCTTGAAGAAGTGCAGCCAGAGGGTTTATCTAAATCCTCTTGGCAGAGCTATCTGAATAGTCAGAGGAGAGTGCAGAGGAGTGCTTAAATTTGCCTGAAAGACAGCTCTTATAAATAAAGTAGCAGCAGAAAGTTCTCCTGATAGCGCTCAACTTCAATGTTCTGTTTTGACTAACTTACGCAATATGTTGTGTTAAATATGAAAGAAGAAGCACGTATTAACCATAGAAGCAACACAATTTCATGGTGTGAATGAGTGCACCACAAACCAAACCTAAACTATCTTAAAACAGTGTTCTTTATGTGCCCCTTCTGTGTCCTTGCCTCTGGAAGCAGCTGGCCTCTCTTGCTGGCTGAGAAGTGGTGGTAAAGTTGTAGGGGAAAGAATATTGCCCCTCCTGTTTGATTGGTGTCTGAAAGCATGAGGCGACCTGATTTTGGGTTACGATGAGCACTCGGCCAATGTGCCTTCGCTGTCGCTCTGCCTCATTGACTGCCTGCTGGAGTCTCTGTCCACCTCATCCTCTTCATCAGATCTGCCAACACCCAGGTGTCTACGGTACACTGGAGGGCTACAGGGGTCAACACACATACAGACACACCATTATATCATTACTTACAGATTTCTACTACTACTTACAGTTGAAAAAAAACTGAAAGGAGTAGAGAAGAAAAAAGGTTAAAAATATGGCATGGAAAACCAAGAGCAGTTTAGGCTGCAACATTACACTCTTCCCCAGGCAGTAAACAACACATCCCCTGAGGTGTGCATAGCATATGTGCACATTGTTATGATGGCTTACTAATTTTCATTTTTAATTAGGCTATAGGAAAAATGCATTAGAAATATTTGTGGTCCATGGTCCTAGATGAAACAGTGTTGAGGGATATTAACCCACAAAAAATCATTACCAGAAACTTTTGTCTTTTAAACACCCTACAGTGAAGTTAAAGCCTCAAATATCTGGACAAGTATTTACACATTACATGCATGAGCATTGTGACTGTGGCACACTGTGCACATATTAGTAAATAGTATGTGCAGTTAGTAAGGTAAATGTCAGGGGTCATTTGAAACTCGGGCTTTACATCCTTAGCTTATACTGCCATGTCAACAGAAAACACTCAAAGCCTTACTTGAATGGCAACTTAATTCACTGTTGAGATTCCATGCATCCAGCCCATTAATTCTTGTCCTTGGTGTGTATTAAAAGCGCTGCTCTTTAATACACACCAAGGACAAGAATTAAATAGCAAGTGAAAAATGTCCTTTTAGATCAATGACACTATGCACACAATATGTATTATAAAGTGGTAGAGATTTGATAAAGGCTTACGAAGTACTCCGGCCTTTTCATATAAACTGCAGCATTTCATCCTTTTGGAAGACTATGATAGTAGATGTAGCAGGTGACCTACTAATATTGACATCAGAATGTACAATCTCTGTTAAAAGGAAGTGTTTTGGGGTTTAACTGTGTCCTAGAGAGCAACACTCATGGCAAACTGTTAGTGTGGAAGCTCTACAGTGGTGTTACCGATGAAATTCTGGATACACTCAAAAGAAAAAGTGACTCCAAACTACAACAGTGTAATTGAGTACTATTATGAAAACAGCTATGTGTCAGTGCCATCTTCATTCCACTCAATCTGGCTTAATTCACCAACAGTGAATAACCCAAGAGCCAGTTTTCAACTAGAGAGGCTAACATGTTCAAGGACAACTGAACAAAAAATAAAAAAGACCAAAAAAATTCAAGCACGCTGTCTTTCATTTTTTTTAAATCACACAAGAGGCAGAGATGCTCAAATTGTCAGTAAAATTACTCTTCAAATTGGCAGGCTTTTGAAGTTTAGAGCCAATCTTGCCATTTTAATTATGATGCAAAGTATTCCCATCAAGTAATATCAACAGTCATGTCACACCTCTTTAAACTCTTCTCAGCTAACATGTTCAAGCAAAAACGGGAGTAATTTAGTTTTTGCCTCATTGCCAGCCCCGCTCTCTCAACACTATGTCCTCATAACAGCATCAAACATAACATTAGGGTAAAATGTTCACATTTGCAGAGATGCAATCCATCTTTGCAAAATGGAATTAGGAGAGTAACACTGCTTTACATCACTGGTATGTCTGATGACTTGTATTTCAGTGCGCTGCTTCTGATGGTTGGGAGTGGGACAAATACATAAATACAAATAAAGAAAAGTAACCTTCAATTAATTGCAATGTTTGATAACAGTATACCTCTCAATAAAACATATCTGTGGCTGTTTATAATGGCATTTAGAAACAAAACTGAAGTGACTAGATTGTTTCAGTAATGCAAGCTAGAGGAATAGTTCCAGTACACTGCAGTAATGTTGGCAGGAGCAAAGAGAAACGGTGGCCTGCACTGGCCAACGTGACTTTTGAGGGCATATCTAGTACAATACAAGTCCACATTAGTGTATCACGAGGTTTATTCTCAGATTCAGAATTAATGCAAAACATGCACACACAGCAAACTAAGTTAGTATATTAAGTGAAAGATCCTCAATCAGTTTCAGTTATGCCAGACTCCAGGGTTATTATCACACCAAGCATCACCTTCTACCGTTGGTATCAGTCACTGTCAGGCCTGTAGAGGTACTTCATGACCAAGTTATCCATCTTCTTCTGCTTCTTCTTGGTTTCCTTCTTGCCAGATGGCCCATGACCTTCAGGCTTCTCATCATCATCAGATGGTTGTTTTGGGCCCCTTTTAACACTGCTGGAGCTGCGGTAGGAGATGGTTGAGTCGGAGGAAGACGACTCAGACGAGGAGGAAGAGGAATCCTCTGACTCACTTTGCTTCTTCTTAGATCTCTTCTTAGACTTCTTGCCCTTCTTCCCCCTTGAGCTCCTTCTGCTGTGATGGCCGTCTGAGGAGGAGTCGTCGGACGGAGAGGCTTTACTTTTTTTATCTTTACGACTGCGGGAGCTGCTTGTACCCAGGGTGCTGGATGGACGATTGCCATAGTCCAGTGCAGAGCCTGATGCAGAGCGAAGCAGGCTGGATGTGCTGCAGCCAAGCCCATCTTCCTGACCCTTCTTCCTACTGGCCTCACATCCTGGCCCCTTCTTCTCATCCTCTTCCTCACCACTAGACTCATCAAGTTTGCTGCGCTTGAACTTAATGGGTTTGAAGCTCAGCACCTCATTGATGGCAGCCTCTAAGTCAGGGTCCAAGTAGTTGCGGTGGGTGACTAACTTAATGTCAGATGTATCTGCCAGATTAGCGTCTGAGGAACGTGGTTGAGCTGGGGTAGAAAAGCTGCGACTGTGGGAGCGGGGACTGTAAGATGAAGTTCTTCCTTCACTAAAAGCCACACTCTGGCCATCATCATCATCATCGTCATCTACATGGAGGCCGAATTCACTTAGGCCACAGCTGCGGGCAAGGGACATGCGTGAGCTACTGCGTCTGTCGTCTTTCCAAGAGGTGCTGCGATGTAGCGATCGGGGGCTGGAGCGGCTCACGCTGCTGATAGTTGACTTATTGTCATCATCCATGTCCAACATGCCCCTCCTGGTAGACATCCTGCTGGGAGCTACAGAGGACACCATGGAGTCCTTATCGAATTCAGGGCTGCTGCGGGAGGTCCAGCGGGACTCCAAGCCCTTCCTGGCTCTGCTGGTGGCTTCAGAATAGGCCAGGGAGATAACAGAGCCTTTGTCTTCTAAGTCTTCCTGTGCCTGGCTCTTCTTCCAATCATCCTGGAGGTCTCCAGACTTAGACTTGGCTTTGCGAATGGAGGCATGGTCTGGTGTGTCAGGCTGTTCTTTTAGAGTACTAAACAGGGAGCTCTCATCGCCTGTCCCTCCTATGGAGTCTTTCAAGTTGGAACGCTTCCTGTAGCTTAAGGAGCTCATGACAGACACTGATCTGTTCTGCTCTACCTCTTTCCCATCTTTACTTCCATCATTCACCTTCTCCTTACCTTCCTTCAGCTCTTTGGCATCTGCATTTGCTGAATATCTAAAGGATTACGTAATAAAACCGACACCAGAGACAATCAACAGAACACAAAAAGAAAAAATCAGAAACTCTACATATTTAAAGAAGAATCTCTAATCTTCAATTTTATGCTACATACATAATATGAAACCTAACCTGATATGTAGTAACTGAGACTAAGACTAGATTTTGCTACCTTGACAAGTATTTTCGATGTCAGACTGTTACAGAATACATTTTTTCATTGTGTCCTTGGGACCAGTCAAGAGTCAGGGAACATAATACCTCTGACTATTGCTGTTATGTACAGAATACACTGTAGAAAGTGAGGCAATCAACCAGTGAGACGATCTATTTAACAGTGGCAGAGGCGTCATTTAGCAGGCGTGCCAACTGGCCATGGGCCACAATTTGACAGCAGCCGCTTCCCCATTCCGCCTGCTGTCATTAGACAGATTACTAGGAAAGAGCGATGACACCTAATCACATGAAATACCCATCCTTCTGTTACAAACTGCCCCAGGTATTCCTGGGCCTTTTGAAGGCTGGGGATGTGGGTAGTTTCATCATTACTTTACGTTACCACAGGGATGTACATGGTTATCTGTCATGATGCAAAAGGATGTGAGCACTAACCTGGTGCTCTTCAGACTTCCCTCATCTGACAGAGTCTTGGTGGAGCCTTTGTTCTTCGAGATCCAGGACTTAACTCCATCCACACGGTCCTCCACCTCTGAGTCTGTTTCTGTCTCATCCCCACTATGTATAAACAAAATCAAGTTTGTGAGGGGCATCCGAGACTCCAACACAGCCCAGCAAAAATATTTTTCGTAACAAGTCATTTTTTACATTTTAAGTGCAAAAATATTTAAACCAAGGGAGGTGATTCCCCTTGGTTTTAATACAAATCAACTTCTTTTAATAAATTTCCAAATTTCCTAAATCCTCACTCAGGGACTTAATACTTTAAAAAACACTGCCTTAATCTGCCTTGTGTGACAATTCAGAATAAATTTAGACAGATTTTTAGACAAGAAATTTGACTAAATGACTTGTTATGTGAATATTATATGCAATGTAACATAACAGGAATTACACAGGCAAATGATGGTTAGTTCTCACATATCAGAAGCATTTTGTTTGTAATTTCCCAGTTGTATGCATTCTCTTATAATCATAGTGGTCAGTATGAACAAGGTAATCCACACATGCAACAAATAAGTATGACTATGTGATAGAGCAGATGTATTAGAGTGAAGCAATTGCATTATCTAAGCAGAACATACTGTCGATGGAGCTGTTAGAGGCATAATTAACTTGTTTGACTGGTTCTGAAATGCTAGCATCTGTGTGGCGTGTCACCTGCTCCTGGTGATTGTTATTGGAGCGGAGCCATGAGACAGCCCCGTGGCCTTATGCTCGACATAACAATCAATATACAGAGGTCTGTGAATCCCTATGAAAAAGCTTGGTAGATCCCACCTGGATACGGTCAATCCTCATTCATTACAAATCCATGGTGAAGTTTCTGAATGAAGCATTCCATTCAATTCCAGAAGGTTAATGTGACAAGAAAGGGTGAGGAGGAGGAGAGCAGAGTGGCATAACCTCTAACTCAATGCTGCTATCATGGTCAAAATGTGATTAGGGAATGCATTACGTGAGGAATCTGTTTGTCTGAGGACACGCTGCTTCCAGCATCAACACTAGATACACTGTCTTCCTTTGGTTAGATGATGTGTGAAAGTAAATTTTTACATTTCACAGAGGCAGCTTTAAAATTGCATAGAGATGCATATGTTCTGACAGCCTAAACTACACTTGACATGTTTGCTGTGGTAAGCTCTGTCAGAGAAAATTTCATTTTCAGTGTATAGTTTTCAGAACAGGACAACATATTGTATAATAAACTGTAGCAGGGCAAACATCGGCAACAATGACAGGGTTGTTGTAGAAGAACTGCAATTTTCAGTGCCTCTTGATTTATAGCAGGCTTTGAGTTTCATCTTACCTTTTATTTATGGTCTTACCTACAGTAACTTTCAATGGGCCATGCATCCTCAATCTAAAATATATGCCTTATTTATCACTGAGTTGTAGATATATTTCATCCCATGTCAAAAGACAGCTGACTACCATTACATATTAGAAACAGCGATTTAATTCTTGGACAAGCTTTTCAGTCTGAGCCTAAAACACGTTACAAAATGCTTTTAAGGAGCACACACAATATTCAAAGAGGTGTGAGATGATAGCCAGACTGCTGAGCTCTTTCATTTGTCTACATACCACATATCCATCTATGTAGGTGTCCCAGTGACCAGCGAACCATTTCTTTTGTCATTGAGCTTTGTATCTCACATTCGGCCATGTTTCTTCAGAGAACAAAGTGTCCTCTCTCCTCCCTTTTTTTTTTGGTGGTCTGCCAAAAAGCTTTTTTTTTGTTGCTGATGGTGGGTGACTATTGTGAGGGCGTGAGCAGAAAGAAGCCTCATATTCTTGGACTGAATGGTATTCAGGCTTTCAAGCTTTCTGTGAGCATTAACATATTTAACTTTCTCATCATCAACCTTACGGCCAGGCTTTCTAGAGGGAAGGTAATGATGATCCCAGAGAGACTAAATGGCCTGATTATCCTACTTTTCTACAGGAAAACCTGTTCATTTCAGAATGTGAGAGGTGCTTGATGAGGCGGCAAGCGAAAATTGTGAGTCCAAGTTCAGCTATTATATGCTATCCCTTTATTTCCCACTCCCTCTCTTCTCTACTGCATGCTAAATGCCACCCAAAAAAGATAATAGCTTCATTAATACTAGAAAGTTGATTACACATGCTGCCCATTTGTCATCTCTGTGATACTTTGACTCTTTAACATGATATATTACACAACAAAATACTGAAACCAGCCCACAGCAAAATCCTCTCCCACTTCTCCCTCTCTCTAACACACACACAATCACGTGCAAAATAGAAGGTGGCTTGCAATTGAGTGCTGTGCAAATGGTGTCACAAACGATTTGTCCTTGGCCCCACACTACTAGCTAACCAGTCCTGAGGCTCGTAGATACAAACAAGCCCCAAGAATTTAAAAGTGAACATTAATAGCTTCTGACAATTGGCCTGCACTGGTTGTAAATCTTTGTCACAAATACTTACACTCAGCATCAAATCTCGTATGGCTTTGGTTCAATCAGTTTAGCACTTGTGCTACCACCGCCATATTTTTATGGTATCTGTTCAACATGAGCTAATTAAATGTTGACAAAAAATAGTATAGCGCATCAATTTATGTACATAAAATCGTTTGCTTTACTCAATTTGTGATTTAATTCACCCAGTTCTCAAGGATAGTTTGTACCGTGTACTTGAGGTGCAAAAACTGCAACCTTCCAGTAAATCCAGACTGATGCAAGCATGTACACAGTTTGCACTGCACAGTCCAACATTATATGTAAACCGTATACTTTAGTATAGCCTGTTGCAGTCTGTAAAGGGAGACCCTGCTTGAAAAACCCTAATTTAATACTAATAAAGCTATTGTAACCTCTGTTTTGAAACAGTGACTACAAAACTATTGAATAGTAATGTAAATCATCTGGAAAATCCACTTCATAATTAGAGGAAAAATCACCACCTCCATTATTGTTCATCCATGCTGCTAATGCAATGATGTCGAGGGGAGGGAAAAATGCAATTAAATAAACATGGAAAATCATTGCTCTTTTCCTTGAGTTGCACAAACAGAAAAGCAGAGCACTGATACACACGGGTTGTCTGATTAGAAATGGATAACAAAAAGAAACAGAAAGCGTTATGGCATGTCTCGGGACATTATGGACGGGTGTATCCTCCACAAACTGAAGACAACATTTCCTTAATATGCTCTGATGAAGGTTTAAATTATTTAACATGCTACAAAAATCCTTTCAGAGTAACAACTGAAAGAAAATGGGATTCAGTCAGTCATATTTAACATTCACAATCAGTGACTACACATTTGAAAAGCAAGACAAGGTTAACATTTGTATTTAAAGTTAAATGTTTCACAACACTATGAAATGAAATTGGATTAGTGTAGTATTAGTGGAGCATGTATGGAAATCAACAGCTGAGCTTAGGGTTAAAACACTGCACCATCACTGTCCACTTGCTGACTGTGCAGCTTTGGACAAGTCACAGTGTCACAAGCACCGCTAACACAACTGGGCTTTAGGTCTTCCAGAGCACATGTAACTGTTACTCCCACCATGCGTTTGTGTAATGGACACTCTTCATGTCATACTTTGAGAATGTATACAACAATAGATTTCACTGAAAAAAGCAGATCACTTATATGTTTGCATATTTGTAACGCTGCATCTATTCGAAACCAGGGCTATGTGTTTCCAATGCATTTCACTTGTCTCTAGAATATCCTAGAAATAAGTGTAGCATTTTTTAGAAAGTTGTTTTCCACACAAAATAAATGTGAATTTAGGTTTCTTTAAAATAAACTGGAAAATAAACTGTTAATATTAACTGTTAAGTTATTTGTATTCAGTTCTATTATTGCAAAAGCATACAGCATATCCAAATTTTGAAAAATATAATCCAAACTTATTTCAATTTGTTTTCAGGCTGTACTATAATGATTTCAGCATTGGGAGTAAGTCACAGATAAATCTCAGTCTCAGTCACCAAAGGAAGAACCATAAATGACTATAATATGGGAAGTAATACTAAGATGAAAACATCAAAACAATCAGTAAATTCATTGATCTTATTGAAGCGAGTGCTTCCAAACTTTCAAACAACTAATATTGGAAATGTGCTTGTATATTATATTTTTGAATTCATATGGACATGTCATAAGAAGAAAATAATATGTAGGTTATTCCCCTCACAAACTCAGTGAGGTTTGGACTTGTTGCATGTACTTTGGAAAAGCCACAGATGAATAGAAGACAAGTACAAATCAGTCGAGTTCAGTGCAAAACAGCTTTAAAGCTAGATCCAAACAAATGCATATGCATGCATATGGTGTATGCTGATGCTGTTAGCGCAAAAATCCATAGAGACAATGATGCAGTATTACCCCAGGTCCATAACAGTTTTTCATATACTCCAAGGCAGTGAGAATGGCTTAAAGGAGAATGCCGGTGTCATTTATAGTTGTAGTCTATTTACCATTTTAGTTTACATTTACTCTAACATTGTGCAAAGTATCCTGTGTGCCATCACATTTTTCAAATATCTTCTTGTTGCTCTGAAGGTAGAAAAACAAGCCGTGAAATCTCCACCGAGGCCGACTGTGTACAGACACCTCCAGACACTTGGCACAAAATGAAATGAAACAAAATGAAAAACTGGGGCCGTCCTTTAGCTTTTATCTGAGATGTATAACACATACACAGCTTTCCATTCCATTTAAAATGACTTCTCCTCGCAGTGTTATTGCAAACAACACAAACTGAAAGGATAAGGAATACTGCATTATTCTCTCTTGTGGTTGAAATGGTCGAGAAGAAAAAAAAACTCGAAAACCACCATGATGACAGAAACAAAGGATGCATTTTCCATTCTCACGTTTTGTTCTTTCTTTTCTGATATTTTGTCACCATGTCTTGCAAACTGCCAGAAGTGTGGAACACACCAAATGTGGAACAAGGAAAAAAGAGAAACAGAACAAGGTGAGATACACAAACAGTGCGAAAGAGGACAAAACGAAATAACAGTTTTACACTTACACACACACATAAAATAACTATCTATTGTAAAGCAGTGACTCGGTAAATCAGCTCATGCTGTAGCTAGCCTCCTTCTCAAACAGAGCTGGTGTGTGTAATGTCTTCCTTTTTAGAGGTCTGTATTATTGCAGTCGGTGTTTACCTCAGTGGGCTCAGAGCTAGCATAACCCTCAACCCCACTGCAAAGAGGGAAGGAGTAACCAAACAGGGAAAACCAGCACCAAGACAAAAGATCAGAAGCAGTGAGCTGAATTAAACCATGTGAGAAGTATTTGGAGAAAGTGTAGTATGACTCACACAGTACAAAAGATGTTGAGAAATTGATGTGGGATTATATGAAACATAGAGAATGAAAAGATACAAGTTGTGATTGACAGGCTACTGAACTAAAACTAGCAGTTCTAATTTGGTAAATTTGTTGCAGCTTATAAAAATGACTTGTGGTGGTAGTCAGGCCTTTACCTACAGTACAATATCCCCTGATGTACCAAGAAAACATTAAATTAAAGCCAAAGCCAATTTCTTTATGGAAGATTATCCCTGTACCATACCTATTGATTAAGTCATCGTTGTCGTCACTCTCCATCTCGTCCTCTATGGCAGCCTGCAGGTCACCTATCCTCTTGAAGGCCAGCTTAAGGTCCACTTGTAAGCTTTGATTTGCTGCCTCTAAGCTCTCGATGTCCATTTCCTGGCGAATGGAACACAGCACAGGAGAAGCACATTTAGCATCTCTAGAGTGAACTCCAGGGAATAGTATCAAGTCTCTTGACTCACCAGTTCGTGCTTCTTCCGGCTCGCCTCAGCCTCCTTCTTGGACAACTCTGCCGTTTCTTCTTTCATGTCCCTGATCTGCCTCTGCATCCGCTTATTCTGGTCCTTCTCCCTGTTTTCTGCAGCAACGCGTTGGTTTCTCTCCTCTGTCATCTTTTCAAGGTTCTCCTTCAGGCGACCCACCAGGCTCTGGGGAGGATTTGAGGTCAACTGAGTGAACTTGTTCTTAGGAAGGCCACATATGGACAAGCGAAAAACTCTTGATAAGTACATAAAGTGAACTCCTTTGTTTTGTATTTACCTTTAAATGTTTGTCCCTAGCCCAAGATAGTTGAGCTCTGTTCGCTTTTAATGGCATTAAAATTTGAACAGTAAGTTGTCCATTTCTTTTTTAAGTTTAAGTCAATTATGTGCAAGGTAACTGAGTAGCTAACAAGGATATTCTGCAGATATACTGTAACATATAAAAATATTAGAGATGTAACCATTCCCTGATATCATAGCATTCAAGTTGCAAGTTGCAAGTAAGAGCCCTCATGCATTTTCCTGTTTTTATCCTAAATCTGTCTTACTTTTTCCGTGAGGCTTGCTCATACCAGCATTACAGGTCAGATTCACCGAACTTCATCAGAAGGTGCAACTTTGTGAGATTTTATCATTAGCAGAATTGACGCCCTCAAAATTGTCATATAAGGCTTCCTGTTCCACTCTATTTGTGGGTGGGTAAGGTATTAGAGGACCCAAAACAGTTAGAAAGTAGCTGACAGCTTGCTGTCAACGTGTCATCAGAGCAGCGCTGTACTGTAAAGAGGGAATGGTTTAGGCTACATAAAGATACATGCTAAAAAAACATCTTTCCAAACCAAAGGAGTCCATGACTTATATGAGAGGCAGTCCAGGGGATATGTCAGTCACAGAGACATTAGTCAGGATGATATTATAGACTACAGTAGGTGATGTTTCACTGTCGGTGCACCAGAGGAAGATGCTGGACAGGTACCTGCATAAAGACCCCGAGGAAGCTGTCAAAGTGAATCTACTGAACTGTAGAAGTTGCTGTGCCAAAAACTGTCAATAAAATTGCTAAATAAGATACAACTCAGTAAATTGGCAGCCATGACGATATGGTGAACTAAGATGCACTAAGATTATCCTAGTTCTATATTTTATTTTAGTTAATTTTAGTATCATAATTCATAACTGAAACTGTAAATTTACAGTTCAGGTCAAGTGAAGGATCAGGTCAAGTGAAGGTTTAACTATGCAAGGGACTCCATCCCCTCACTTTATAACATCTCTACAGTTTGATAAACAGAAAGTGACAATGTCAAATTTGCAGTTATAGGTTCAAAAGCATGTCTGTTACATTTACGAGACACACAGGATTGCTTCACCTCCAAACGTTTGATCTGTGTCCTCTCATACTCCAGTTTGGTCTCTAGCTCACGGATCTTGGCCTCTTGACGGCACACAAGTGACTTTTCCACCATGGACTGTTCTTGGAACTCTAGTTGGCTCTGCAGCGAATGAAGCTGGAGGAGGGAAACACACATATATACATGTAAACACACACAATCACTCCCTGAGGAGGAGTGGTGCTCACTGCACACCTCTTTCTTGACATCTGCTTTTCCACTTCCTCTTAAAAGAAGGCTATAAAACTTAAGAGGACGTGCTGGTGTTATGTGTATGGTAGGTATTAAAACTAAATTAATGTTCATTTTTTTTCAATCTTTTTGTGTGAATTTAATCCCTCATGGTACATGCAAATATTGTGCATCCAGTCTGAATAATGAGTTGTAGATAAGCCCCCAATCTACTATAGATGGTCAAAAGAGGAGTTTGTGGTTCAGGCTGAGTAACACAGAGTCACGGTCATTTCACAGGCTTTGGGAAAGAGCTGAGCTTCATGCAAAGCAAGTTTGTTCCATTTGAATGGGTTTTTCATGACTGATAAAAGCAAGAAAGATTCGTCACAAAAAAAAACTGCCCAAAGGGCAGCATGGCACCTAATGAGGGACTTTGCATCTGAGACAAGGAGGATTTGGAGCTCTCCTTTGATATTACTAAAGAAGCCAGACTTCCCTCCTACTGGGGATGAGATAACCACTTCAAGGTCAGATGCTTTAGATGGCTATCACTGCCTTCTCTGGTGAGTTTTAACAATGCCTTACAACCAGCACTATACCTCTAGTGTAGTCAAAAATATTCTGATGGATGGGCCTTACATATAATTGAGTAGAGCAAAGCTTTGGCATGTGTATGGCTTAATCTACTGGAAATATTCTAATAGAAAGATCTGCTGTTAGAGGGGGACAAGAGCTCAATTCTGTCCTTCAGTGAAACTATATTTGAAACACATTCTGTTCAAGGCAGATGGTTTTATTTGTTTAGTTGACTGCATATCAACTCTTAAAGGAAGACACTCTCTGGAGGTCCAGTCACTCCAAGCCTGAGCATGTGTAATGTGCAAGCACACACACACACACAACATTGCCATATACTAGCTAAATTCATCTTTAATTGCCCAAAGGGAATTCATTTTGCAAACAAATACATCAACATGGCTATGCATTAATGCATGACATCTGAGAGGTTATCCTAAACAAATAGTGCTCCATCAGAAAAACACTGTTACTATAAAAGCACTATTATGAGTGTAGGCCAAATCAGGTGCATTAGCCTTTTTTCCATATGAATCAACATTTATGCAGGGCCTCAATCATTTAGATGACAACTCAAGCACAGTATGGAATTATGAAACCAATCAGCCCAGAAATAGGCTAAATCAGACGAGTATACTGTACCTCCAGGTTTATGATTTTATATAATGGAAATACAAAGCTGTTAGTCAGTGAACTGCAAGCTAGTTGCACACTAATGCCAGCATGCTAACATGTTGAAAATGACAATACTAACATGCAGGTATGTTTTCATTTGGTTTAGCATGTTGTGTGCTAACATTCGCAAATTAGTGCTAAATGCACAAATTCAAATTAAATTCAAACAATGCCAAGGAAAAGGTTTCCCACATGCTAATATCAGCTCTTCGTATAAAGAAACACTCCACAACAACAGTCAGTTCTTCTCTCATTTGTGACTGGTAATACATATTAAAATCACACTACAGCCATTACTTATGCCAGAGTTCAAGAACATCAGCATTTTGAAAATATAAAAGATAGAATTAAAAGACTTAAAGGATAGTTGCACAGTCATGAACACAGCACGATGTCAACATATGGGCATTGAACAAAGTTTTTGGGATAGAGTCTGATAAACATGGGAACTTTAGTCAACAGTGAAAGCTAATGTTTTATGAATATATGCAGCCAGTAATCTAAGTAGTGAAATAAAATCTAACAGCAAAAATAAAATAGGATATAATAATATTATAGGAATATAGCTTTTAACAATGAGTTATACTCATGAGTTGATATGTCAACTGTCATCTGTTTGTAAAATTAAATCAGCATTAAATGTGCATTAAAATGTAATTATCTTTAATCTATAAAAGTGTGTGTAATGTTCATGTGGGTAGATAATTGTATACAAAAGGCACACAAATGAATGGACCAGGGTCACACGTCTCTACATGGTGGTGTAGTGGGTGCGTGTAAGTCAGCACGGTAACTAGCAAATACAAAAGTCACATAGAGCATCTATTGTGAGAGCCTTTTTCAAGTGTTTTCACTTTTTTACTAATTGAGTGGAATAATCATATGAATCATGTATAACATAGCCAGCGTACAGCAACAATCTCCAATAATGAAATTATATTACATATATAGTTAAGTTATCTCTTAACAAAGAAATCACCTGGCACTGTTTTCATTCTTGTTTTCCAATTGCCACCTTTTCATTTTCCTAAAAATAAGCCCTGATATTATATAATCAAATGATGCACTGACATTGGAATGACAAACTACAATTGATCAGTTTGAGAAATAATCACTGGAAGGAACAGAATGAGTGCTTTAATTGGATCTAATTGGTTAAACCATGGAAACAAGCAGCTAAATTTATACATGACCCTTCCTTTAAATGGGACTGCTGACACATTACTAGTACTAGAGGCAAAAGAACTATTTCTCTCCTTGATTCTAAATCTTCACTGATACTATTTAAATGCAAATTGTATTGCAATTTTCAGAAGAAAGCTGCCACGGCAATGACACATTTTTTGGTCACAATAATCAGAGAAACTCTGTGAAAAGTTGGGGTCTAATCAGAGAGAAAGGTTGAGGCAGGAGGCAGGTTTCTGGCAGGCGGCTATAGTGCTTTTGAATACTTCCTTCTACCTTTTCTTGGATCTCCTGTTTCTCCTTTGTGGCTTCTTCCAGCTGGGCCTGCAGGTCACTGATCTGGCTCAAGTCCCTGGCAGACTACCACACAAAAATAGACACACAAAGTCAAATAATCAAACAATTAGGGTATATGTAAAAATGTAAGAGAGAGCAAGAGAGAAAGTGCGAGTGTCGATGTAAGCTTCAATTATCTGTAATAATAAAAAAATACATCTTTTAATTTAAATGGGTAATGAACATAATACGTCCTTGCCAAATAATTTGTCATGTGATCTGCTGTAGAACAGATTGCATCTCCCTGATTGCAGAGCACACACTGTGTTTAGAGGGGAATATGTCCTCTAAACCTCAAAGCCACTCTGCTTAAACATGCAGAAAAGGAGAGTGTTAATGTCAGTGTTAAAGATGACACTGCACAATGTCTGATTAAACAAATCCAAATAATCTAAGAGATTACATTATTTTGGTGGTCTGTGTCGTGGTCCATTTCATCAAGGTGTTAGGCAGGTTGGATTACCTGTGCCACTGCAGCTTTGTGTTTCTTCATCAACTCATTCATGTCCTCCTGATCCTCCTCCATACGAGACTGTAGGTCATTCTTCTCTCTCTGCAGACGGCTGATCTGCTCCTCCAGCTGAAAGACAAAAAGAAAAGGAAACACACACACTTTAGTATAGAATGACTATTATTCATGAGCTATTGAATATGATAAATGGTCATTAGCTGGCCTGGCCGTGGCAGTCCTGGAATCTCATCTAATGGCAATGAAACACAATCTGGAAGGGGTTCTGGCTGGAGGATGAGACCAATTGGAGATAATCAATTGGCTCATTTAGGCAGGGAAAAGTGCAGCCAGTGCAACATACTGGTGATGTCCTATTTAGAGTTCATCCTCTGTGTTCAGGGGGGAGACTCAGGCCCTCAATATGCATTCTCTAATCTGAGACATTTACAAGACCTTCCCCTGCCATAAACGCAGCAATTAACAAGCAAAGCACAGGCACATAGCACTCTGTGTGTCATCCCCAGAGACACAAACATCCCCAGTCTACGAGTCTGAAATGCAGGCGGTACTCTCATGAGACAGCCATTAATGAGCAGATGGAGAGAAAAAAAAAAGTTCAACAAAGCTTATTTATCCATTAGAGCAAAATGTTGAAATCAGATATATGCCAAAGGGCATTTATTATTTTAATATCCCACCATGGCATGATGATGTATGCATATTAATTTTAGTTCCTGCCACATTGTGAAGAGCCCTCCATTATAATTAAACATTGTTTGTTGTTTTTGATTTAATGAGCAAAATGTAGACAACTTCCCTTTTATCTATTTCTGCATTGTGATATTTAAAAAAGTGTAGGTATATTTCATCTATAATTGTGTGATATTATAAACAATTATAAACAATTCATTATGAACATTTATTCTGAACACAAAAACTTATTGTGTTAGAAACATATGCAGAACTGATTGGCATGCAAGCCTGCTCAAGTGAATAAAAACAATCAGTGCGGTTTTACTCTACATCAGGACACTCAAAACTCACCGATATCTTAGCTTTGACCACATCCTCCATCTGGATATGCAAGTCCTCTATTTCAATCTCCATGCTCTTTCGAGCCTTCACTGCTGCAGCGCAAGTGAACTCTGACTCCTCCAGCTGTGTGAAACAGGAGGAAGGCAAAGGAGGAGGCAAGGGAGAAACATTAGCAGGCCAAGATCTAGGATTTATCCTGGACTGGCAGAGGAATATGGATTTATCAAAATGTGTGCTTTGTGTTGGATCAGTAACTACATACACAGCTTCAAGCGATTATCTGCTGAGACACACCAAAGTGTTTGAGAAGAGTGACATACTTGATTTTTTAGCTGGGCAATCTCCCGCTTGCTGGGGGCGTTACTCTTCAGGTGGTCCAGCATAATCTGTGCATCAGCCAGAAGGACTTTGGTTCTCTTCAAGTCTTTCTTCAGCTTCTTCTCTGTCTCCACATCCCTCTGACTCACCTGAAAACACACCTTTTTAGCCAGTATTGTCACAAATACTTTATTTTTCTATCCACCTTCAAAAACCCATAGCACCTCTCAAGACTCGAAAGAAATTCCTTTCCAATCAGCAGAAGTGGCACACACTTAACTGCACTGACAGAGACCAGAGGCAGAGTGATGGAAGTACCTGGTCCTGTGCGTTCAGTAGTTTGGACTCCAGCTCTCTTCTCTCACGCAACACTTTCTGCTTGTCTTCATACTCCTCCTCCAGCTGTACCTCCATCTGTTTCAGCTGCAGGACACATGAACAGCGTCAGGAGGCACGAACAGATGATCAGTGATAAACAAAATCAGACATAACACAGCATCGACCATCCTGTTAGACATGCTGCTCTCACACGTCAAAGACAAAGGGATCCCCCTTGGGCAGATCTAGATCCATCAACAAAACTTTGAATTTATTTATTTTTCATTTTTATTCAGATACAAATGCAAAGACTATTCCTATCGTAAACTGTATTTATTTTGTTATTAATATGCATGTACTGTTCTGGGTGGGTAAGATTTTTAACTTATGTTGTACTGTTGTTGTTCCTTATAGTATCTGGTAGGCAGCCTCTGCAGAGTATGGTCCATATGACAAAATTATAATTAAAACTTTTATCTGATGAATACAATATATTTGTATACCACATGGGGAACATTCTGAAAAATAACATTAACTTGAAATAATCAATTCAAGAATTTAATAAGCTGAGCTATGCAATAATCTTTAGGTACAATGAACTTCATTCAAATATGTGTTTCTCAGTGCTGCCTTGCCTGACCAGGCCTGATTAATTCTCAGTTCAAGATAGAGAGGCTATGCATAGGAAAAACAAATGTAAGAGTGAGAATGAGCATACCTTCTTACTGCAAGACCGTCTAATCTCCTCTACCTCCTCATCCTTACTCTCAATCTCTTTAGAGTGGGTCTGCCGCTGTCTCTCCATCTCCATCTCAAGCCGCAGCTTAGCCTGAGTACATGATGAGGACACACACATATAGCACATAAAATGAATGCACAAACACAGGATTGAAAAAAATATATATATAAAGGAAGAATCATTGGTTTTCTTCCAAAATGAGATATCCACCAGCTGTCAAAAAAGAGAGACAGACTCTTATGAAACGATTTCTTAAACAAAATGTTTGACAGATATTAAGGTAGAAGTGAGTTTCTTGTTGAGTTATAAGACTTAGAGAGTAGTTTAGGGTTTGAAAGACTGAATAGCATGATATAAGCAGCTTTTAGCAGTAAAAACTCAAACATATATCCATTCTGGTATGAAATACCACATCTGCACCACCCTGTACCTGCTCCAGCATCTGGATGGTTCCAGCCTGTTCGTCCAGCTCCTCCTCCTGGTCTTTCACCTTGGCCTCCATGTCACGAAGCTGCTTCTTGACCTTGGCCAATGAGGCTTCATCCTTAGACTCCTGGGAGGACAGATCCTGTAGCTCTGCCTCCAGCTGCTGCACCTTCATGTTCGCGGTGCACAGTTCGGTGTCCTTGTCCTGCAGGCGGAAGAGATACACAGTAAAGCGCACATCTGTCAGTAAAGCCAGACATGTAGTCCCTTAGAGTACATCTGAAGTATGTAATGCAAAGTAGCTTACCTGCAGCTGCTGGCGGAGGTTAAACATCTCACCAGTCATTAGGTCTTTCTCTCGAGCCAGCTTCTCCCTCTGGCTCCTTTCTCTTTGTACCTCATCCTGGGCCTGGTTCTGCTCCAGGTCGAATCTAGAAAACACATACAGAAATACAAACACATGGATATACAAAAATGTTGATTGTCGGGTTGAGCAGGGAGGTATTTTAGTAAACTGTGAAGACACTGTAAATGCACAAAGTGCCAATATGTGACATACGTCAAGTCACTGAGCTTACATACTGGGAACCCTAACTCCTGCAGATTTTGCACTTATGAGGCTGTCCTCGACACAGAGCCCAACATCAGTTCAGTGCTACCTCTGGTTTAGCCTCCACCATTATCCACTTCCATTAGCCATCAATTTGCAATTGGTTTGTAATAATGTGCAAAATGTTTTCTTCAATTGTCTAGGGCAGAAACACTTATGGTTAGTGAACTTAACAGCTAAGTGTTTCATGCTGTCAGCTCGCTGTAAGTCCCTGTTTTTCTCTCTGAAGCGCAGCTGAAAATAATTTCACCCACAGAGCATCTTCAATTAGCCACAGGGGAGAGATCACATTCTGCCACAGCGATAGCTTCTCAAGTGCTTAAAGTCTGAGTCATTTTCTCAGCTAATGCAATTCCAGAGATTACAGAACATCTCACACTATTCAAATTAAAGAAAATGTTAGTGTTCTGCCGGGCGGGTCAGAGTGTCTGCACCTGTCCTTCCAAGGAGAAAAGAGCAATGTGTTCTCTGAAATGTGTCTTTATGAAAGAAAGGACAGGAAGACAAATCGATGGATAGCCAGACAGATGGGCAGAGATAGAAACTGACTTCCTCTGTTTCTTCTCCAGATCATGATTGCGGCTCTGTAGGCCCTCCAGGTGAAGCTTGGTGTCCTGCAGCTCTGCCGTCAGTTTCTGGCACTTCTTTTTCAGCTGCTGCACAGAGCGCTGCACATCCTCATTATCTGTCTGCAAATCAGCCAGCTGCAGGGTGCACACATACACATACAAACAGATGCAAACAAACCCACACGATTATATTATTTTATGATAGTTTAATGGAAGTTATTAGTATTACATTTATATAACTAATAAAGTGTGTGGTAATCAAGCATAAAAATATACTTGACTTGTTTAATAATTTAAGATTATAAAAAGTTCCTTGCCCTTCTCTCAAGATGTCTTTTGCCCTGCTGCTCTGTCTCCAGCTTGTCATCAAACTCCTGCTGGAGTTTCTTTTTGGTGAAGTCAATTTCACGAATGGCTCTGTTGTATTTTATCCGCCACTCGCCTCCTAGAGGAAAGACATACAATTCAGAAAGTGTCTGTGTGACATTTGGGTGTCTCCTGCCTTTAATGCAGGCCTAGCAGGGTATACAGATGAAAAGGCTCAAAAGCTCAGAAATGCTGGATGCTGTGGATTATGGAGCCCGCTGTACTGGCTGTGATAGTTATCACATTCAAGGGCCGAAATAATATAATCTTTCAGGAAATAAAACTTCTTTCATCATATGCCGACCTTATAAGGTCAAAAACTTCGACAGGAAACTGCAAAGCAGCCTTCGTGTTTAAACTCTAATCTTGGATAAACCTGAGGTAAGAATTCAGAGCACACCACAATAGTAGTTAGAGAAGGACATGTCTAAGTGGCACTTTCCACAGTTCTTAGCCGACCCTAATTCTGGAGCTGTCAGAGGCTATCAGAACTGTAACAGCGGCCAGGCAGACATTCAGGTTCAGGTTCATTTCCAAGCCTTATCATTTTAGAGGCTGTCCATTTCTCCTTCACATACCAACACCGGCTCCTCCATCAGTGCTGCTCATTAGCATATATATAGCATAATGACAACTTGCAGGGCCACCGGCTCTGATCCCAACGATTATTTTCTCATTCATCTAAGAATTCTGATATGCTCTGTAATGGCGTGTCTGCTGAGGTGGGTTGAACGGGGGGTGGGAAATCGCAGAAAAGGAAAAAAAGTCTCATGGACAATATGCTCTCCGCAGGAGCTCTCTTTCCCAGCAGGTGGAGACCAATCGGCAGCAGGCATTAGTTGTATGCCTGGGAGCGAACATTTTAATCCCCTAGCGGTAAATCCCAAACTTGATGTGAGATGTGACCAAGTCTCACCGCAATGTCTCCTGCTGAAACAGTCGAACAAAGCAGTAACTCCCGCAGCTACAATTAGTATAAGGGAGATTTTTCCAACTGTGCATATAATGCTGGTATGAGCGGTTCAGTAAATTATGCTTCTGACCTGAGCTGACATGCCCATTAGGCAGGCCTAGGCAAGCTGCTGTCAATGTCACAAGTACAATTAATTAGGGAATTAAAAACAAATGTTTAAAAACACTGATGTCCAAAATTGTGATTTAGAAGAGGGAGAAAATTCACAATCTTAATCTTTTCTTCCTCGGAAATTTGGGCATATTAAATACATATATGGATAGACAGTCTCTGGCATCTGTGGTGTCACTTATAAATGACAACTTGCAGTTTCTAGCTCAACTAACCAGCATCATCATCATCATCATCCATCTCCCCGTTGAGCTCTGATGTTTTCATAAGCCGAGCTTCCATCACCTCCATCTCCTGTGATTCAAACTGTTTCTTCATGGCATCAAACTTGGCCTGAAAAAAGAGCATGTCAGTCACATTAAAATCTGAATTTCTGAAATACCTAGATGTTACAGTGTTTGTTAATATCAGTGTGTATATGTGCCTGTAGATCCTTCATGTCCTTCTCCAGGCGGAGTCTCTCTGAAGTCTCAGTCTCCAGCATCTGGGATGCTGACTCACTAGTGCTTCTCTCATCAGCAAGTTCTGCCAACAAGTCTGCGATCTGAATACAAACACACAAACACACACACACACAGAGTGTGTGATGCAAAATTACAATCATCGTTGTTTTGTGCAAGTAAGTGATCAACTGAATTGAAAGCGTGTAACTCTACCACCAATCTCAAACACCATCCTCCCAGCATGCATTAGTGCAAGCAAAGGGACCTACCCTGCTCTCCAATCGATCCGTGTTCAGTCTCAGCTCATTTCGCTCTTTCTCCACCCTCTCGAGCTTCGATTTCTGCTGCTGTATCTCCTCCTGGAGCACAGAATATAGCTATATAGGTTACATGTATTATTACAGGTAAAACTGTCAAATATTAAGTACAACAAGAAATATCAAAAATCAATATAAGGAAGTTCCATGCTTCAGTGGCAAGGTAGCACAATTTAAAAGTGGATTAGGGGCTGTCTAACTGAGAGGAATCTATAAGGTGGGGTGTATCAGACAGAAAGGTCTCCTCACGTCTTTACTTCGCATCTGCTCCTCAGTGAGCTGGACCTTAATGAGGGGCTGGACTGTGGTGAAGAGCTTCCACCATGGCCAGTCCTTCACGCCGCGGTTCTTGTGGATGTTTTTCTGGATGCAACGGATTGCTAGATCTTGAATCTAGATGCACAAAGAGGAATACATATGGTAATGGTTTGTTGTAGATAGATTGAGACAACGGCAGTGTAATATTAATGTGATTCCTTGTAAGTTACATGTTGTAACTGTGTCTGTAAATAGATTGTCTAATATAAATAATTGCTTCATAATAAGGAGAACAGAGACAATAATAGCTTTACTCCAGCAATATGTCCAGTGCACAGTGTTAAATACAGTGTATGGAAACAGATGGTTAAGAGTTTGAATGCAGAGAGTGGAATGTACGGGTACTACAGGACTCGTGTCCAGAGGTCTGTGAAATAATAACAGAAAATTAGGAAAATCTTAATTACTAACTGGAATACTTGCTTTACGGAACTCATTTATTGTTACCATATCATCCTCACCACCAATGAACAATATTTCAACATTTCATCCCTCAGTCTTGTGTAATATTGTCTGTGTATGGGCTAGCAGCTATCCCAGGACTTGCCAGCCTCCTCTGGAGAGTTTCTGCAGTGTGTGTTCCAATGCTGGAAGCTAATTTTTGATTAATTAAATCAAACATGTTGGCAGCTAATTCCAAGTATTACACATTTTCCATGCTGCTTATGCATTAGGCTCTCTAGCAGCAGCAGATTATGGGCAAACCCAATTAGAGCAACACAATTCTCAGCATCAGGTACATTTCGCCCTGAAGGTACTCTCTATGACCAATTGGAATTTGTCACACAGCGAAATCCTTAAAATGGAGCAAAATACAGCAAATCTCTGACAGGTCTCACTTGTCATTTTAGTCTGAAATGAATCGAAAACAAACAAAAGATTTTGCTACGTGAACACCGTGGATAAACATTTTGTTATTCATATCACATAAAAAGGGTGTGACAACTGTAAAACAGTGTTAAGTAAATTAGGATTGAGAGCCAAGATCAAGACAAAAACATGTTTTCCATTCACTTCCTAATAAGCCCATACATGCCTGCATACGTTTGAATAGATGTAAGACATCTGAGTGCTGCAATACATGACTGCAGCACCATCTGATGTCCTTTCGATCCCACTTCTGAAGAGAACACTTTATGCTCAGTTTCTGGGAATTTCTTCAACATGAAATAATTATAACGAGAAAAAATAATGATGTGCTGCAAATTGAGAAATATTACATATATGGCCCTAATCAGGGACCTATTGGTGCCTGGCTAATATCTAATGATACTATCAACTGCCAAATTCATTTTAAAGATCTATAATCTTAGCTTTTACTTAGCATTTACAAAGAAATGTACCTAATACCAATGCAGAGTCTATCCAGGCCTTTACAGTAGGAGGTATTCATGTTTATTCGATATGGAACTATAGGATTACATGGTTCAAATTAATAACATACCCTGTAGAAACATGTGTCTGATAAAGGTATATCTTCAGTATTCAGTAATGAGCATTGTTGCAATAAGAGAAAAAGGTTCAAATGAATAGGTACTGTATATTAGGCTAAATCTATCCTATACTTGCTACTTTACACTCATTTCAATGCAAATAACTTAAAAAAACACATTTGTAGGGTACCTGAAGGACAAAACTCCCAATGCAGTAAGTGACTGCTGAGGCAAAATAACAGACTTTTAAAATGTCAGGCTGTCCCCTTGAGGCGACAGTTGAAAGAAGGGGGAGAAAAACAAGAAAAATTGTGGTTTTGTCATTTGATGTCACATGGGCCTGGCACAGCTTCACAAGGTTAACATGCCAGGGAATATCAATCAAGGACTATTGTGACTTTCTGTCACGTTCATATACATCAACCAGCAAGCGTCTTTGCCAGAACTCATCTGCACTGTTCCAGAGGCAAATTATCATCTACTGTACCTGCTAAGACTGGACACTTCAAACAGTGCAAGAGGCAATGGAGTCCAATCAATTTTCAAGGGATAACAAGGGCACAAGTGGTTATTATATGATGATTATTCTAAGATTGAACAGCAACACTCTCTGTAAATCCTCTACATGGAGAGAAGGGGAGATGAAAATCACTCAATAATCCACCACATCCCTGCTTCTGTTCCATTATTCTGGTGTCATCTAATTGAATCAGGAATAACATAAAATGAATGAGATTAAACAGGAAAAATCCCTTCAGTTAATCATTGTAAGAAGAGACTGTACTGTATACCATACATGTAACAGTTGAACATTGATAAACCCAAAATACTGTAGTTGCTTGAGTAGTAGGTGAAAAAAGGAGAAAGCAAGTGTGAGCACACCAGATTTGACACTGCTCCTCATTTTTGTTTTGTCTAAAGCACATCTTAATCTGACATGTGACTGCAGATGCTGACCTAATACTGTTAAAAGCTTTATATATATATATATCAAATTTGTTTTGTCAGCTTTCTCAAAATAATGAGAATCTCTATCTCATTATTTTGACATACTAACTCATTATTGTGATATACTATGTCCTTATTGTGAGATACTAAGTCATTATTTCGAGAAAGTTTCTCATTATAATGTGATACATACTTTTATGTCACACTGGCAGAAATTAATTTCCATAAAAAGGCTACTTTATAATAATGATGAGAACATCAATACCACTCTTATATTTGTACATTACATATATAATAAGGCTACAGTAAGCAACAATGATGAGATAAGTGTATGTTTGTGTGTTTGGGTATTACTAATGATGTGGAAATATAACTCTGTTAACAAAGTAACACTTTGGGAAATCACCTTCCTTAAAATACAAAATACAAGTCTGCATGATATAAATCATTACATTTTAGGGTGAAGACTTGGTTTAAAGATAGGGTTAGGTTAAGGCAAGTAGTAGTTATGGTTGGGTTTTCCAGGGAATATGTCCCTGAAAGTGATGGAAACACTGTGTGTGTGTGTGTGTGTGTGTGTGTGTGTGTGTGTGTGTGTGTGTGTGTGTGTGTGTGTGTGTGTGTGTGTGTGTGTGTGTGTGTGTGCGTGTGGGCTCTGAGGCATATACCTTTTAATTGCCCTGCTGGGGATGAATAAAAGTTTTGTTTTAATTGAGTTGAATTGAACTGATTTTTGAGAGAAACTGAGTATGACCATTAAAATAATGTGCATAATCATGCACACAGTTTAAACAGACCTCTGCAGTAGCCCTAATTTGATGGAATCTGTGGTAGCTCACACTTATAATTGCATGTTACACCTTACCTTGCCAACCTAAATTGAGTTTAAGAGCAATAAAATTACAAGATAAAATAAAAATAAATCTTATCTTTCTATTATAGATGCATTTGCAGGAGATAGGGGACATACGGGGGCAGAGGGAAAAAATTCCCTCTTTACTAATGGATTTTGTAATTGCACTGTTGCCTAGCAATTTTGAAGGGTGTCTCGCTGTTGATTTTCTTCAAGTTCTGGCAGATTATGAAGCACCAGGCTCTTAGCCTGCTTCACTGTGTGTGTGAATAATGACCTTTGAACTTAATAAAGAAAATACATTGGCCTCTCTTGGTCCTCAATTTTCAACCAACATCCATTACGCAAACTCTTCTGGTAAAAACAGTAATAACAGAAGAGAGCTGAAAGTCCAGTAATATAAAAGGTCATACTGATTTAATTTATTGCATAGATGACAATTCAATATATTTACTGGCATCATATACATGTGAACAAGATATCTACTCGCTAACAGCATGTTATACTGGATGGAGAGCAGCAATGTTGATTCTGTTTCTGCTGGTTCATCACTAGCTAGCTGAAGCGGCACATTCACTTAAATAGTAATCACAGAGAGGGAGACAGACTGCGGGGCTCCATACATCACAAGAGGACATGTATGAGGTCCAGAGAGATGGACCCGTCGCATGCTGGGAGAAAAATGGAAGATGGGTGGAGCAGTTGGGTGTGTGAGTCAGCAGCAAGTTTGATAAGGCTGCATTTAAGGGGAGCAGTGTGATGAAATGCTACAGAAATGGACGTGTCACTATCAAATATCCCCCTTGGTGAGCTGATTGGATGGATTACAGTATAGAACAGAGAGGGTAAGGACGACAGATTTAGAGAACACATTTGTAATTAGGTGTAGATTTACAGCACAGCCAGTTAAATCCACACCAAGAGCAGAGCAAACATGCATTAATATTAGCTCTGAACAATGATCTCTCATCTCCTGGTGGATGCCTAGGCAACAAGGCCTTTGGAGCTTACATTCGTCACCTACTAAGCAGAAACTAGACCTTGATACTAACTGTGTTTGTTTTTGCAGAAAAAAGTATAAAATTGATGGTTTTTGTAACTAGTGTCTTGCAATATATTAAAATTAATCCATTAGTTTAGAATACTGTCTATCATAACTTGATTTAGGAAAATATACACTCACCGGCCACTTTATTAAGTACTGAACGCTAATCAGCCAATCCCATGGCAGCAACTCAATGGAGTTAGGCATGTAGATGTGCTGAACAACTTGCTGAAGTTCAAACAGCAAGCATCAGAATGGAGAAGAAGGGGATTTAAGTGACTTTGAACGTGGCATGGTTGTTGGTGCCAGACGGGCTGGTCTGAGCATTTCAGAAACTGCTAACTGGGATTTACACCCACAACCATCAGTAGAGAGAATATCCAGTGAGCAGCAGTTGGGTGGATGAAAATACCTTGTTGATGTCAGAGGTCAGAGAAGAATGGGTAGACTGGTTCAAGATGAGAACCAGAAAGGCAATAGTAACTTAAATAACCACTCGTTACAACCAGGTTATGCAGAGTACCATCTCTGAAAGCACAACACGTCGAACCTTGAAGCAGATGGGCTACAGCAGCAGAAGACCATAGCGGGTGCCACTCCTGTCACCTAAATCAGGAAACTGAGGCTACAAATCGCACAGGCTCACCAAAATTGGACAATAGAAGATTGCCTGCTCTGATGAGTCTCCATTTCAACTGCGACATTAGAATGGTAGGTTCAGAATTTGGCATAAACAACATGAAAGCATGGATCCATCCTGCCTTGTTTCAACGGTTCAGGCTGGTGGTGGTGGTGTAAGGGTGTGGGGGGATATTGTCACCCTTGCTGTTGCTGACCATGTCTATTCCTTTGTGACCACAGCGCACCCATCTTCTGATGGCTACTTCCAGCAGGATAATGCACTATGTCACTAAGCTCAAATCATCTCAGACTGGTTTCTTGAACATGACATTGACTTCATTGTACTCCAATGGCCTCCACAGTCACCAGATCTCAATCCAACAGAGCACCTTTGGGATGTGGTGGAACGGGAGATTCGCATCATAGATGTGCAGCTGACAAATCTACAGCAACTGTGTGATGCTATCATGCCAATATGGACCAAAGTTTCCAGCACCTTGTTTAAAGTATGCCATAAAGAATTAAGGCAGTTCAGAAGGCAAAAAGGGGTCTAACCTGGAACTAACTAGGTATACCTAAAAAAGTGGCCAGTTAGTGAATATCCTTGGTGTTTTGGGCTTCGACTTAATTGTAATTTACAATTACAATTACAATTACAAATACAATTACAATTACAGACTGTAATTTAAGACAAAGCCATTACCTCATTGTGAATTGCTTACCTTTCTCTTCTTGAAGGCTTGCCGTGCCAGGTAGCCTCTACAGGCAGCTTGGAACAGGGTTAGATTACGCTTGGTCTGCTCATCCCTCTGTTCCTCCAGCTTAGCCAAGGTGCCAGCTCTGAAGAACAACTAGAGCAAAACACAAACACACACATGCAATCAAATTAACAAATTAACAAAGGATACAATTATTGAGAGATCATGTAATGCTTATTTTAGATTAGAGGCCCTGCTTTAGTCTGACACACAAGAGCAAAATAAAAACAAAACGGTGTTTAAAAAGTAAATAAGTGCACTGAAGCAGTTAATCAACAAGAAGCAGTGTAATCCATGGACAACTGAGTCTTACCTAAGTGAGAAAGCTGAGATTTAGTTATTATCTTGGAAAATCAGCCTTGTCTGTTTCTAATCTGGGCCAAAGGTAAAACACAGGTAAACAGCCAACAGAAAGCAGATCACGTCACGGCGTGTCTATACCTCAGAGGGATTAGGTACTCTGAACGCATTCCAGATATGATGGCAGCAACCTATTAAAATGGATGGATGATGAACTGTCTCCACCCAAGGTCTCTCTACACAAGTCGCAGTGCCTTAATAATTACCAAATCCATATGTGATCTTGCAACAAAGCAGAAGCTTTAAATGAGTGAGCAGCATAAGTAGTGGAATCTGCAAACCACAAATTGTATAGCAGGGCTGGAGCAGAAGCTATTTTGTCGTTCATCAGATCAGATGCATTTTGTACTTTTTAAAATATGTATAGCTATGCTGTTTTTAGACTCGTGGCTCCAATCTCCAGTGGCAGATTTTATCTTGTCAAGAGCTGTGATTCCACTGCTATAAGGTTATTTGGGGCTGGTGTAATTGGCATGCAAGTGAGGCATGTTGCTAGGAAGCCACTGGAATGCTTTGTGAATGGCCAACTGTGCTTGTCTACTTCTGAGCCCATTTCACACTCCAAAGTGTGGCACCATGTGAAGCTGCATCCAAACCACTCTTGTGTCATGTGCTTTGAAAAGGGCCCTGTACAGCGTACATATCTGGGAGCATAAGTTCCACTGTTTCGAACATTATTGTTTCCTTTGATTTCCTTCTTGGCTGATGGCCACTTTCTGGCTGATAGGATTAGACCTCAGTGTGCCAGGCAGTGTTTACTGTGATTACTTTACAACGGTCACGGTGAAAAACAAAGAGGGCCATCAGTAGCGAGAATTTGCTCTAATGACCTGAAAAGAAAGAGAATTACAGTCACAGAGTCTGGGAAAGGTAGAGACAAGCCTCTCGGGAAGCCACTGGCTATAAGACTGGAAAAATGGGCAAAGCTTGGCAACTCTCCAAAAAAGGATGGCAAACAAACCTCAAAGAGGGACAGGTGTAATGAAACACAGACTCCCCAGACAGCAAGTGTCTTAAAAAAAAGTACGATCAAAAAAACAGTGTACTGCAGCCCTGTGCTTCCAGCTTTATGAGGAGTGAAACTGACAGAGATTCACAGCAAAGCTTTATTTTATAATTTTAGAAATGTTTGAGGTGTGGTGGCATTACTCACCCTACTCAGACCCATGTGGTAGCTGCTCTTCTCCAAATCCAAGGACTCCAGTAGCTCCTCCACAGCCTGGGTAAAAGCACACATGTACACAAACATACACACACACACTTAGTCTTTCAACTGCCGGATCCATTGGGAACTTCTACTGACACCGCAACCCTTCAGTAGCCACAGTTCCCTTAAGTTCCCATGCTGAACTAATGGTACAGTGCAGTTTTTCCTCTTTTCTCACATCTATTCCCAACTCGATTATGTTTGGAAAGTAAGGCAGTAAGCATGGGAAAAGCTTGGCTCCTCTGAACCTACCAACCCCAATCCCAAACCACCTGTTCCTGGCTTATTCCTCATGACCCCGGTGGTCTTATTGCAGCTCTGACCACATATAGGCTACGCAGAGGTACACCATCAGCCAGCCTGGAGCCTCTCCCTTCCTATCTACCAGCTTGTGTAGTTGTATTGTTGTCTCAGCCTCTTCTCTCTCTTTCACCCTCCACCCTGAAAGACCACATCTAGATTACACCAGGAGAGGTTTTCCACGAGCACTGAGGGGCTTTTGTTTGCCGGGGTTTCCACAGAAACTCAGCCCCAATACAAAAACACAGGGGGAAAGAGTTTTTCTATCCCTTAACCACATTATTTCTCTCTCTCTTTTTCTCTCTCTCTCTCTTTCTCACTCTCAGTCCTCTAGTAACAAACTTTTGTATTCTTTTTCTGTGGGACCATTGACCACTGCACAGCATGCCATCAGTGATAGTTAACTTACAAGAATAAGAATCACACAGAGCTTCTTCTAAAGTTTGTTTTTTTACAATCAATATTCAAAAATGTAAAACAAAAGCACTAAAGAGGTGAAGCACCAGCACCGTCAAAACAACAGTGGCGCTCCAATGCTCAGATTACAAAATATGATACAATTATATTTACTTTAATGGTATTTTGTTTTGAATTCAGTGAAGCACTTTTATAAACCACAATAGGGATCTGCCTCTTTACCATGCATGATACTGATAAGGTTAAGTCGATTAGATTATTACAATGGCTCTGATAAATGAGGGTTTATTTCTCTGTCAGTTGGCTGCTGACAATTCAGGGGCAGATGTAATGAAGCTGCCTCTTCACAACATTAATCTTCACTGCGCTTGGCCACTGGCGGAGCTGTACATTTTCCTCTCTCGTTGATTGACTTACTCTCTTCTCGTCCTTCACAATGTAATTCCTCCCATGCTTCTTGGTGAGGTGCGGTGCCAGCACATCAAAGCGTCGTCGAAACTCAGAGAACACCATGTGATCGGGGTAACCTGTGAAGGTCAGTGTAGAATAACAATATTATATTATGGGTAGGGTTGGCATCTCTAACAGTCAAATGTGACAAGCATCTGTTTCTATTTATTTATAAAGCCCTTAAAGGCTTGTCATCACATGTCACTTCCTAATTGAATTGGTTAATTGAATTGGTTCTATCGTCATTACTTGACTCATTGAAATTATGCTCAAAGTCCTGGTCTAAACACAAAATTTGGGAAAACTGCTTTTAGCGTTGTGCAGCACACACTTGGGCCATTTTACAAAACACATTAAAACTTTGTCACTATAGATTTATTTAAAACCAGGATTACAAACAAATGAATGAACTGTTTTAACAAGCCATCTGTTGTCTGTTTGCAGTGGTGGGCAGAAACTAAGTATATTTACTTAAGAACTATACTTAAGTACAAATTAGAAGTATCTGTACAAATTAGAAGTATCTGTACTTTACTAATTTTTCTTTTCATGCCACTTTCTAGTTCTACTCCACTACATCTGTGAGGGAAATATTGCACTTTTACTTCACTACATTTATCTGACAGCTTCAGTTACTAGTCACTTTACAAAGACTTTCACACACAAAACATATGAAGAGTACAGCTCTGTAATATGTACAGCTAGTACATTAGTTGGCTGATAGAAATTTAGCTGGGAACTATTTTGATCATTTAAGTCATTTTACACGTAAACATTCCATGGTTCCAGCGTCACAAATGTAAAGATTTGCTGCTTTTTCTTATGATTATGTAAAATAATCATTTTGAGGTTTAAACTGACAAAAAAAAGCATTGTGAAGGTGTCATTTGGGCTCTGGCCAATTTCTCACTATTTTTAATTTTTTTTACGATCGATTAATGGAGAAAATAATTAGCAGAATAATACATAATGAAAAAAATCCTTAATTGCAGTCTGATACAAAATAGTTCAACCTCGACCAACTAGAACAGTAAAATCCTGATTTTACATTAATAATGCATGAGTAATAATATTCTAATGATATAATAAATAATAGTTATAATGTTATATAGTTATAATAGTTAATATGTTTTTTTTAATTGTACTCTCGACTTCATTGAAAATGAGCACATGCCATCAATGATTTAAGATAATAAATAAATAAATAATAAAGAAAGCAATGTTTGAAGACTGAAGATCTATTTTGGGAGGGGGAAAAAGTGATTCTGATTAGATTTATTTTTCAAACATATCTGGACAAGGCTAACTGTGTAGTATGTGACTTAAGCAGGTACCTCACCTTGCCTGTGGATCCGTAGGGCATCGAGCAGCTTGGAGCCACGCAGCTGAGCACGAAGCAAGGCTACATCTAGCTGCATTAAGCCAGGATCTCCACTCTCCCCTTGAGCCTCACATTCCCCTCCTTTGAACAAGGATCCACTCAAAGCCTTGAGGGCATCTGCCTTGGGCAATATGCAGTGAACAAAGTGAATCTTGGACCTCCGCACCATGTCAAGGAGGGCATCCTGGAAAGACAGAGCAGGGTTAGGGACCCTGTAGGAACAGGGCAACATTGCATGTCTTCCACTGATGCATCTACATCAGTAGCTCTACTTATTTGCTTCATACAACCAATGGCTATGCATGTGGCTTGTTTACAATAATACATTTGGTGAGAACTGGTATGTTAATAAAATAATTAACAACACACAAGTAAAATCTTAATTCTGTAATGTCGCTGTCAAGCACTTAAGAACTCAGTAACTATGAAAACCCTGGAAAACAGGTGATAAAAGTTGAGTCTTGAGCCTTTCTGTAAGTGTGATTTCCGTATAAAGCTCATTGCTTTTAGTTTTTACCATTTTGTTATTAAACATCTTTCCTCTCATGAAGGTGTTGCCATTTTAAGAACCCTTTTTGGGGAGCAGCAGCACAGTATGCCTGGGAATTATGAAACTGGGTCCACACTTCACTTCCCTGACCGTATCTTAACCACATTATTTTTGCCAGAACAAAGCCACGTGCAGGTATTGCAGAAAGCAGCAGGGTTTTTTTTCAATGGCATTGGATGTAAAAATTGTTGTGAACATAATCTGGGGTTTTGCAGTATATCATGCAATAACCAACATTCTTGTCATACCATAAGGTTGGAAGCAACATGGTTGCAGAACTGTTCTCATAGCACACTAACACCAGGCCATTTTCAAATCTATCTCGGGAAGCAGCCCAAATGTTGGCCTTCATTCCATTCAGTTTACTATCTCCTGTTACCAAACAGGAACCAATTTATGAAAAGAAGATGCAGAATGGGACATTGATTCTCAGCATCTTTGGCAGTACAGGAACAAAGCTTGGAGTTGACAGAGAGCAAATACTGAATGACCATCCTTTCCTCTCACCACTTGAAGCTTTATCTGAATGCACAAGGACTTCTTTTTGATAGCAGCCACCCCTGTGGTGAAGGTTTTCCTCATGCTAGTCGCCCGTCGCAAGGACAGCTGGGAAACACCTTCAAGGCCTGCAATGGAACCGGACAGAACAGTGGCCCCACCCGCACGGCTCAGGAACAATGAGCTGATGACCTTCCTGCAAGAGACACACTACTTCAGCCTAAAGTTTTGTAAAAGTCCACTAAAGTAATACTTGATGTAATCAACCCCCCCCCCCCAAAGACTACTCCTGCATGTGTGATGCTTACTTCTGGGATTCCTGCAGGAGGTTTGTAGCATTGGTGGAGGCAGGATTCTGCTTGGCATAGTTCAGCCACCCGCAGGCATCGTACTCCACCCAGTCAGTCCCGTGACTGTGGCCCAGCAAGAAATGATTATCCTTCTCACTCTTCAAGAGGAAAGTGTGACCTGATGTAAATGTAGAAGGAAAGATTCCCCGGTTCATCGCACATATGCAGAGAGATGACAAAAATGAGTTTGAGAACAGTCTGCATGAAGGGTTTAAAGCAAACTGATTCATCCTGCCTTTATTACTCTGGTATGTACAGTCTGTCACAGCCCTACATACACTTCACTGATACGGTGATAATAAAAAACAATCTTTTCCCAGCCTGGTTGTTCGCAGACCCCATTAGACTATCCATGCTGTTTTAGTGTGAAATCCATGGTAGTATACTGCCATAAATAATTCAACCATCTGACTTAAACATGATGTGGTAGCCTATCAAAGAATTAAGGGATAGAAAAGCTCAAATCTGGCCTTCATAAACAGTAAGAATAAGAAGCTTTCAGATGTTGTTTTGGAAGGCTGAATGACACTTTGCCTTCTAGAATTTTTATAAGCTATAACATAACCAAGTTACAGTTGTTAAGGATGCCAACAATCGACACAGAGAGGTTTTAAGGATTTATATATCTCATCTACAGTGTGAGTGGTGAATCTGTTGGTCTATTACTGTATACCGCTGTGAAGACCAATACAGTACACGATCACACAAAAGGGGATTACTATAATATTGTAAAATATGGTGAAATGTCTTCACCTAAAAAGAAATCTACAGCAAGAGTTCGCAAATACACTGGCGACCTGTCCAGGGTGTACCCCGCCTTTCGCCCAATGTCAGCTGGGATAGGCTCCAGCCCCCCCGCGACCCTGTACGCAGGATTAGCGGTTGACGATGGATGGATGGATGGAGTTCGCAAATACTTTGAAAGAGAGAGTTAAGAATGATTCTGCTCTCTCAAATGATTACATATTGCACATGACATAACAGAAATGTTTTTTTACACCGTAATATTGGTTTGGCAATATTATTATTATTAATATAACGTCAGTTATATTTGGATTAAATAGTAAATATCCATATTACCTTTTTTAAAAGATTTAAAAGATTCACTTAAATCCTCCAAATACCTCCTAGAATTCTTGCCAATGCTTTGTATTAGCTTCAAGTCTGAGTTTGTGAGTGTGAGCATGTGTGTGTGTTTGTCCTCTACTTGCCTTTACTCTCACCCTCAGCAGGTCCGTAGTAGCTAAAGAGACGTCCCAACAGGGTTTCCTCTGATCCCCCAGGCTGCAGCGCTTCCTCCTCCATCAGCCACAACAGGCCCCGTGCCTCATCTGTTCGTACCGTCCGTACCTGTCAAATAAACACATTAAAACACACATAGACTCCTTAGTCCTTAGTGCAATTCTAGTTTGGACACAAAATGTTCTGTTTCACCTTTAGTCTTTCACAAACAATAGCACAGGAGTAAAAATGCCTGTCTCATCACCCCAATCACCGTACATTTAGCTTATTTTCCATTTTACCTATTTGACCCGCTTACCACATAGCTCTGCCTCAAAAAAATGTTTTTTTCCCCCACACATGAGTAACAATCTACCTTGCCATAAGGACATTAGGCTTGCTTTAGCTATGTAATAGGACCATATTGATGAATCAGAGGATATTTTAGCCATAATTGTTAATGCACCTACTGCTTACAGTAAAAAACAAGATTTTTCTATTCATGAAAGATTCAGAAAAGTATCCTTCAAATGCTGATTGCTGGCCTCTATAATCCATGTTTCCTTAAATATTCTGTTCTACAACATGTAGCATGTGTGTGTTTTCCCAGTTTGAGCCAGTTGGGATGGGCCTGATAGTAATACTAGTATCAGAAATTAAAGTTTAATAAAAGCATTTGTGGTCTCTGCACCCTCCAGCAGTTTCTGCGATATGGCATCATCAATTTAGATTTTCCATCAAAATGGAAACAAAAAGGAGTTCATGAATACCAAGAGTGGTGGGGGAGATTGGATTAAAAGTAATACAATTAGTATTACAATTAGTGTGAACACAGAGAAGAAAATAAAACCCACTCCAGTATCGATGATCATGGAATAAGTTCACAGAAAAAATTGTTGGTTGTGCCCTTGTATGATACCAAACAGGTATATTTATCTTCACTGGGTAGTGCAGCTTTACTTTCATATACTACAAGAATTAAATAGCATGCTTTGGGGGGGTTTTTTGTTCTCTTTCACCAGAGTCCTACGTTTGAGTGATGCACTTTTTGTCCAAAGACATTTAGAATAAGCCACTATTGTTTCATGGATGACAATGAGCTCTAGGGAGAACGACCTCCACACTGAGGCAACCGACATGGTTAGCATGGCAAACATTAGACTCAGAATCCAGTCTGGGAGCTTGGGAACCAAACTCACAAAACCAAAAATTTATCAGCTATCGGAAAGTTGCACAGGAGACATCCTTATCAGCAGTGCACACTAGACTGACTTCAAGTACAACACAGAGCATCAGTTTGGAGGAGACATATGACAACTACGAGGCTTGCAATGAATTGAGCATTAAGGCTGTTTGTGATAAAGGACATCTGCGCAACAACAGGAGGAAAAATATCTGCGAGTAAAGAAAATCTTTGATCAAAATGTCTTCTCATTCTAAGCAGCAGATCTTTAGAGTTGACTATAGAAACACCTTTGAATACTCTGTTTCTTTCCTCTCCCTTCGCTGCTTCTGATGACAATCCCATTAGAGCGGGGACCCTTTAAAAAGTAAAGCACTCAAACCAAACACACTGGAATTATACCCAAGTGATCTATGACTCTCTAAACTCTCTGCCATTTCTGTTTCCATGGTGCAGATCACAGGCTGCAAAGGCCAAACATTGATTTTCTTTCTTGAAGTCAATTCTCTAACCTTTCTTTTCCTGCTCCTACCCTCTCTTTCAAGCCTCTGCCAAACAACACCTTTCAATATTTAACAACTTACATAAAGAAAACGTCTAATGCTAAAATGATATTCATTGTTGAATTTAAAAAAAGGGCGCCCAGAGATTACCATGTGAAAATAGATCATGAAAGGGATGCAAGTCCCTTAGGTGTTCTGAGAAGCATTCAGAGGCAAGTTATTATACCAACACTCAATTTATGCATGGAAATATCAAGAAACTTGAGACAGAAATGAAGACAACAGACACATTGAAACAGTGAACTTACCATCGCTTTGGCTTGAAGCTTGGTCTACCACTGCAACAGACAGAGATGTGCTAGGCTCGGTCTCATCCAAAGCAAGCTCTATGTTCTCCTGAAGGAAGACAGGCAGATTGACAGACTCTTTAATGACTTGCTAAATAAAAGACAAACTTTTTTCACAGGAGGAGAAACTGAAGAAAAGAAATCTGCTTAGATTATTCTTTGGAATCGTATTTTTAAAAAAACATTGAGTGACACAGATTTCAGCATGCTAGGCAGTTTGGAACCTGTGTTGATATATTTCTATGGACACAGACCAATATGTTTAATCAAGAGGGGCCTGATATTCATGAAATGATAGTACTTCTCAGTACTTCTGAGTGTGCAGTTGGATGTTATCTTATGTTTCTCTTTTTAAGGACCTTTTTGAAGGAACCCAGTAAATATGGAACTACTTTTGACTATAAGAACCTAACTCCTATTTTGGCTGTGTCTCCTGTCCCTAAAAAGGTCCCTGGTCTTGATGTAGAATTTCAATTGACACAGGAACTGTGGACTTTGCAAGACTGATAATTGCTGGCTGGTCCAACACAACCCCAATCCCATGCTGCCATATGCCAACGTCACAGATCGGTAATACACACAGAGTCGCAGGTAGAGCTGTAACAATTAATCGATTAGTGTACCAACAGAAAATGAATCGCCAACTATTTTGATAATAAATTAATCATTTTTCAAGATGCCAAACATTTGTTGATTCCAGCTTCTTTTGTTTGAGGTTTTATCAGTAATATATGACCAGATGCCATTCATTCAAGTAATTTAAAAAATCCTGATTCCCCTTTATAATGAATGGGTGGCTGTGCCCATGCGCCTGAAGGTGCAAACCACCACAATAGTTCCAAAGGTTTTTATGGATATTGAAATGAAAAAACAATGGCATATTAGATGTAAAAAAAACTAAAAGCCACAACAAATCTATTTTAATAACAAGAACATTTGGCATTTACTAAGCCTGTTTGTCCTATAGGTAAATGGAAAACCTAAAAGATTTCATTACTCCAGATAATAACATTTCTGGTATAAAGGGGAAATAAATATACTAAATTACCTTCACCAGAGCAAAACAGGCATGCAGCAGCTCACAGTGACAAAGTGCAGGCTGCACTAGAAATGTGGGAAAATGTTGGCAGTGCTAATAGTGTGGCCGTGACAGATGCCAGTGTTCAAGTTGACTGTGTTTGTGAAGTAGCCTGAATGTTTTTTGTTCTCTGCTGTGGAGAGTCGATGTGTAGAGGAAATACAAAAACTATCCACACAGTTACAGCACTCAGCAGCATTTAATGAAAAAATATAAAGGATACGCCTGTTGTGTGTATCACAGTTTAACCTGCCCTTCACTGCCATTTTTGATACTGCGTGCTGTTTTAAATGAGTTTGACCCAGTTTTCAATAACAGTTTCACAGCTTCTTATATATTTTCAAGATGCACTGACAAGAGAGAATTACTCTACGCAGTATTTATGCAATACTTCATTTCGCTCCAATTCCCTTTCTCCCCAGCAGGGGATGTGGGTGGGAATGTGGGTGGGAAATCCCAGGGTCCTTGTTCACAGTATTAAAAGTAATATGATGAGGATTTCTGCTCAACTTTGCTGTGCTATCAGCCGAGTTTTGAATAAGACGGATATTTCTGACATTCGAGCTGGGACAGCAGTTATGGATGAATATATTTACGTTAGTAATGAAAGAATATTTCTAATATCTATCCTTATTTATCTTCAATTCTTAGGGATGACTGTGACAGAACTCAAAGGAGGAGAGAAGAAGAGTAGTTCCTTCATCAGGGAGCAACACCACCGCTACGCAGCTGGGCGTACCTCCCAAAGGCAGTTGTGAGTGACTTTACTTTGATCTCGGCAGAAGAGGTGAAGACTGGCATCACTAATGAGAAGGTCTAACACATGAACTACTATGGCTTGTCACAGCTTGTGACAGGTGGGAGGGATAGTGTTTCTGATGTGTGAACGCATACACTATTGGAGTTGATATATGTAAGAGATAGCAGCAGACAAAGGGAGAGAGACGAAGAAGCAGGAGGAAGAAGAAAACAATGAGAATGGCTGTATGTATGCGGGGTGCATAATACTCCACATGTCCCTACCTCTTTGTATCTCTCCAACTCCTGAACGAAGGTACGCTGATAGAAGAGAGTATGCAGACGTTCTTGAGTGTAATTGTGGCATAGGTCCTCAAAGGTTGCGGGGGACTCACGCTTAGCCAGCCTTGGGTTTTGAAAGCCTGGTGTGTCCACAATGAGCAGAGAGCACAGGGAGTGCTGGGTGGATTTCAAGGCCCTGAAGCACACAGGGCAAACACACATACGAACATACACACAAACATTAGCACTGTGATACTAAAGACAACACTTTATTGATTACATTCACGGCATATACCTCCTAGCTTCATCCGTATCTCTCTTCACCACATCCCTTTAACCGTCACTAAACATAACGCTCATATCTTAAAAACCCCAAAATTACAGTAATGTAAAATATCATTCAAGATGCCAAGATTTATTTAGAAAGACATCAAATACATCAAGCAAAATTAAAGGCATTTATTAAATGATGCAGGAGGCATCTGTATGTTTCTATTATATAAGAGTGCAGCTAAAAGCATAACATCTTTGATTTGATACAGCTTCAGTAAAGCAGATGACTGGATCCGAAATACTAACCGGTTTATTAAAGAAATGAGGATAGTGAAGACTTCAGAGTAAAGCCCAGATGCCATGGCCTCTAAACACTCCATGGCCGTAGCCTTGGATCCTGGTTTGAGTTGCAGCCAGACACAGAACAAACCAGACATAGTTAGTTCACAACACCATTGCTATCAACAAATAATATGAGATCCGGTTGAATTAGAAGAACAAATGTTAGGAGCTGTAAAAGCTAGAATAAAACTATGGTCACTACATTTGCTTCTAAAATGATGTACAATAGCATCACATTTGTGCATATTATGCCCAAAGGCATAAAACATTCAAATTGGGTCTGAAATTGTCTCTGTAGAGCCGTGTCATTTAGGACTCAGGTGTTTACGAATTGGTCAGATCAAACAGCGCACACTCATGCCTGTGCCTAGCGGCAATGGCCACCTGTTAAGCTCTCCTAATTCATCCCACTATCATACAAAATAGTGAGTTTTTGGTGGCAGGGGGATATTTTTATGTGTGCATACACATCTATGACCGTATGTTCTTGTATGTGAGGGAGAGGGGAGGTACAGGAAAGGTGAAACAGAGGTGAATTCTGTCCATCCCTGCTGTGACAGACTTTTAACGTTAGCCTCATGCCCTTCAAAGTGTGTGGCAGTCTTGATGAAAGTCAGAGGACTGGCACATGTGAAAAATCAATGTGAGGCAATTATGATTTCAAGGACAATGAATGAAGAGTAGATAGAAAATTGCTTGTCCTGACATAGTGTGTGTACTTATCTGTCAATAGCCATTGTAAAGCTGTGGTATTCATTACTAAGATAAGCTTACTTTCTCCAGAGCATGCAATTTCCCTCAGGTGATGAGCGGAGGCGTATGTGTGTGCATGTGTGTGGAAACAAAGTGAGAGTGACAAAGAGAAAGGCAGGATGGAGAACTGTGAGGACTGAAGAGGAAAGGGAGTGTTGGTTAATGCAGTCGGTGGAGTACCTGCATCTGCTGTGCCATTTTCGTCAGAAGCCTGGCGAATGGTGCTGGCTCTGGGCAGGGTGCCCTTGGCCTGGTGCTTGAAGATGGAGGAGGAGAGCTCCTCCAGGGTGCAGCCCAGCAGGTAGGCTGCCTTCTGGGCCCACTCGTGACGTGCAAATTGTTTCCTGCCAGCTGAGACACGTGCATGAAAACCTCCATTAGCCTTTCTGCCAACTACCCCAGGCACATGGATAGCCTGGTAGCTTTGTGACAATCCTGTCTCTGACAGAATAGGATTATGTAGCTGGTCAAGCAGACACTGACACAGCTGGTGAGGACAGGCACTAAAAGCATGCTCAAAATGTTGGTGGTTCGAATACATTTAACTACAGACATATCCTCTAGCTTCAACAACTATTGTTTCATGTTCAAAAAAAGTCTGTGAAGTTGAAGTGATAATTGCCCCTTTCATCATCTTGAGAATGAAGGAAAACTTATCATTAGGGGACACAATTAATTTATTTACATAAAAAGCTCTGCTGGGAAACACTAGTTTCTCTTTAATCTAGTGACTGAGTGATGGAAACATGTAGATAGGAGTACAAACTTTCAGTTTTAATCCACCATGAAGTGGTATCTTCTAAGACTTGAGAGAGGAACTGGGGGATTTCACACAGAGAGAAGTGGGCTCTATCTGTTTCATCAGCGCTGAAGAAGCCCTGCACACTTTTCATGATGATAAGCAGGACTGTTGCAAAGACAAGTAAAGGCGTTTCAATATTTGCTTTGATAGATATGCGACACGACAAGTATTTAAATTCCAGTAAAATATCAAAAAGAGGAAATTGGGTTTGTCCTTACTGAATATTACTGAATCAAACAATAAGAGGTTGATGACTACTAAAGATAAAACAACTACATATGTACAATATTATATCCGGACTCACCGTGTCATAGGCCTTTTTGCTATCTACGCTTATTAGATATAAGTGTTGACAGTACTGTATACAGAGAAAAGCAAGTTCATTTCAGGTGGTCCCTTTAATTCATTTTGGTGGATTAGAGATCAGTGCTGCCCTCTTGTGTTACACCATGAATCTGCACTGCCAATGGACATATTATTTTACATGATTTTATATTGTGTGTGATAATCAAAGTACAAAGTCCTAGCAGCTAAATTGTTAATTATAGTATGATTAGATCATTTTCATGAATAAAAATAATCAATATCCTCTAAGACAGGGAGATAAAATCGAATTGCCATCAATGTGTCAACTTTTGGTCATAACTTTTATCCCACCATGCATTGTTTCATCTGTGTTCAACGCAAAGATAGCTGTCCTATATGTCCATAAGTCACCCAATGATTTAAAAATCAGATCAAAGTTGTTTAGTGTCTGTATTCCCAATAGCAGATTCTACGTGGGACGACATTTGTTGCTGACAATGTTAAAATTATTCCCGGATGGTGTTATACTGCCATCAAAAAGATTGGCAGCCAGCTGGAGGCGATCACTGAAAATAATCTGGCAAGCCATTCTGCATAACTGGCAATTACAGTGCAGACAGAGAATGAAGAGTGAACAAACAGAAAAAAACACACAATACAGAGACAATGCTACTAAACATTCCTTGTGATTTGTATGTAGTATATTATTCTGATATACTGTCTCGACAAACATATTTGTGTATTTGTGAACTGCTTCCAGACAATCAGGTTAATAGATGCAATGGTAGTAAAACAATTACATTTGCAGTGCATCAAATAGCATCCTTAGGTTGACTTTGCTAAAAGTGTACATTTGAGGAGCACTAAAGAGAGTTCAAATAATTAATAGAGAGAAAATTAAGAACATTATAAAATGTAAATAAATATATATATAATATCTCCCAAATGTTGTTGGATGCAGATCTGTCACTTTATCATACACATACCTTCAAGACAGGGGGAAAATCCGCATGTTTAACATGTCTGCTGTTCCTATTAGTCCTCTGATGTATTCTCATGACAAGATTAAAAGTTTGTCGAGTCTTTACGCCAAGATTTGCAAAGACAGTTTACTATGATCATTCAGTATTAATTAATACACACAAAAAACAGGATACATCTGTGGCAAGGAGTCTCAAATGAGTTCAGTTCTGTTCTATTATGACCCTTAAAATACCCTGGATACTGATACAGTCAGCCAATTTCTTCCTGCCTAAACTTTTATTTTGGAGCTTCAGATCAGTGCATTAGAGCAGTCTAACAACCTGCGAGCTGTGCAACATCTTTTAAAGTGCAAATGCATAATTCAGTTATCTGGATTACAGCTGTCTTGCATCACACTGAAGATGTTACCTACAGTGTGATATTGTGGGCTAGTCATTTTTAAGATTACATAAAGTGTTATTAAAATGATTCTGGCTAACAAGTGTTATTTGGGGCACTTTAACTTTGTCACCATGTACTGTAGTTTGTACACATCAAGGACAATCCTTTGCAGGTTTTGTTACTGGTATGTCTTATAAAATGATTAACATTTTCCAAATGAATAACTGATAGCGAGGTACAGTATATAATGCAAAACCATTTGTTGAGTAATCTTACCCTTGGTAGCCCCTGCAGCCCCAAGATGGTAGATGGCCCCGAGGACAAGCCAGAAGGCCCTCTGCTCATCACCACTGATCCCCAGAACCTTCATGGCTGCTTGCAGCTTGGAAAACTGCTGGGAGGCCCGCTGCTTATCCTCAGTCTGGCAGATAGCACATATATACAAATAAAAGTCCTCTTGTAAGATGTATTAAAGTAATACTAGGAGGATGAGCAAAATTGTCAAATTTCAAGTTAAAACAGGATTGGGAAAACTGACTGTATCTGCAAACGTTCATCATGGATGTTGATAAATATCAGTGGTTTCACACTACTACTCATTTCAGTATTATTTGTCTGTTATACCACCACATATTGTGCAAAGGACTGTTAATGTTGCTTCAGTGTCAGGGCTGCTGACAGATACTGATAAAAGCTAAAGGTTACTTTGTGTTTATGTTGTGTTTACTTTATGTTCTTTTAAGTGATGACAAAAGAGACTCTAAAAAAATCAGCATATCTTGGTGTTCAGTTCATTCGTGTAATCCACCATGAAACTGTGTGACAGAGAGAAGTTGAGCAGCATTTTACGCAGTAAGGACTGGCCACTTCGTTAAATTGCTGGCAGGTTTATTACATGGCTTGTAGTTTTAAAAAGACAATAAATAGAATAGTAATCATTTGGGTGTTAGCTTTGGTGCAGTAGTACACAGGATTTTTTTTAGCTATGCACACTGTACTTCTAGCCAGATATAGCTGTATTCATATAAAATATATAAACATTCAGCTTTATAAAAGGGAAAAGTAATTATTTTTCCATTTGTGGTTGTTCAAAAACAGGCCAAACTCCCATGAAGTAATACTTACTTTAGTCTGAGGCAGGATTCCAAATGCATTGTTTTCAGCAAAGTGGTTAAGGTGCAGCTCAGTTCTGATGAAGAAATGAGAAAAATACACACGACATCAACATCTCTCATGTCTACTAAGGCCTACATAATTAGAGTTAGGGAAGCTTTAATATATCATTGCAACATATCAACATATTCAATGAAGTGCAGAACTATGGTGTATTGTGCATTTAAGTGGCATAATAGTATTAATCCTGACCTGAGAGAGCTTTCTACTCCAGCCATAAGATAGTAAAAGATATTAAACGTGGACTCTCCCTCTGGTCTTCTTGTCACCCTTATCTTCTCTAGAAGCATGGTCTACAAGGACACAGTAGAACAGGATATTAGCATGAAAATTACATTTATTATGGACAGTGCACGGAAGTGTAATAAGTAATAAAAGTGTATAAGCCTGTTGGTGTTTGGTGGACAGCATGAGTAGGAAATTCAAAGTTGAGTACCACTGACTTGAATAAATATATGTTTATTTGTACCTGGACAGAGGCTGAGGTCACCAGGCCTGCCTGATCAAAATCCAAGGAAACAATATGGGAGAAGCGACTCGCATTTCCATTCATACAGGTAGAGGCATTCCCAAATGCCTCCAAAACAGTGTAGACCGCCTGCCATTTCTCTGCTACGGAAAATAAAGAAAAATAGTGTCATTTAAGGGGGGGTCTCAATAATACATCATCAATAACATGCACTAAAACCAAACTTCTTGGAGTTTGAATCCTTTCCAACCCACTGGAGAATTTTTTGTTGGTGCTGCCAGCAACGGTAAGCAGGTATTGAATAATGTGTTGACAGTTGGTGGTTTTGCCACTACCACTCTTGCCCAGCAAGACAATGGACTGATCCTGGCGAGTGGTCAGGAGGTTCCTATAGGCAGCCTGGGCCATGCTGTAAATGTGAGGGGCAGTGTCGTCCCTTTTGCAGCCCTTGAACATTTGCATCACCTAGAAAGAAGACAAAGAGACAGTGGAGGAAAGGGGAAAAAACAGAGAAGAGATTATACATATTAATTACTGTCATTGTGAGTTTATCTCATTCTAATTACACTCTCATGTTCCGCTATTCCATAAGAGATGTGTCATTATATGCACAGGCTGTAGCTTACCTTCTCGGAGTACATCGAAGGGGCACTAATGGGGTTAATAACCACCATGTTGGGCCCAGAGTAGGTGTGCACCAGGTTACCGCCATAGCGCTGCCGCAGGGAGTGCATCACACTTGACTCATTCAAATACTGCAGAGAGGCCAGGTCCTCCACACGGTCAAACATCGGAGGGTTTGCCTAGAGTTCAAATTCAGAAGCGGTCACGAACTCACCCAGTGTCATCCATAATCGATGTGGTTCAGAGTTGATTTGATGATTAAATACCTTCTCTACATCGTCTTCATCCACATCCAATAAAGATCCATCACTCTCCAGGCGTATTCTCACCTTCCCCTCTGGCAGACTGCCTGCCTCCGTCTTCAGGAGGGTTGCTGCATCACCAAGTGTGGAGTTAATTTATCATGACATATGATCTAGACCTGAGAGCAAAAGCTTCATCTTATCTTACATGTCTGATAATGTGTGGCAGCTGTATCGCATTTAATAATGTCTAAGTTTCATTAAAACTGAACAACATTCAATGGTGAAAACAAGCTTAGTGTAATTACTTACAGCCTGAGGTAAATGGTCTAGACAGGTGCCCTCTCTTAACATTAAAATATAAAAAGTATTTTCAAAAATCTTCAAAAACCCACTTATATAGTTCAACAATCAAATGACACCCAGAAACAGACATGCCAGCACTGAATAGTAATATAGTCTATTTACACATGGATACAGATGCTTAAATACTGCTTTTTACTAACCCAAGGAAAATCCATCCTTGTGGACAAGCCATACTTTTTCTGTGTTATACCAGGCTTTCTCTGCTGTTATCTGCTCCTCCGTCTTCACCTGTCAACGATCAGGATGAAAATCAACATGTATAATCAATAACTGAGCATTACAAAATAAAGGATTAAAATAAATTTAACCACTGCATGATGAAAATTTAAATCTGAAAACTGCATAATGGACTTCGACAAGGATCCTTCAAATAAGAAAACTCACACACTGGGATTAACATGCAGTTCACATTCACATAAGACATTTAAGGGGAATTCACATTGGGGAAGGCTTTGTTCAGTGTTAAAACCTGTATGAGTTTGTGTGAGCTGATCATTGGAACTACAGTTCCAATGACTCCCCTTTTAAAGCACCTAAAGATGTCACAGACAGAAGGGGAAATGGGGGTGTTTCATCACAACTAAGTACATCACACAGACAAAAATACAAAAGTTTAGGGGGATTGCACCAAAAAAATCCACACAAAGATAATTTCAATACCCAGAAACAGCCAAATCAAGTCAAGTGTTTTGAGTGAGTCATGCGTGGAAACGCTTCGGCTACAGTATACTCAGACACTCAATCAACTAGCATAGCTGCAATAAATATTTTTTTTATCTTTTCTGTCTTTGGTTAAGATGTGGCAACAGCATGTAGGGAATTGAAGAGTGTGCAGTGATACTCAGCTAGAGCTATAGGGAAGATAAAAATCTGGGTTTTCCAGGTATTGGGATTGCCTCACTAACTACTGAGCCATTCTCCAACACCCCCTTCACTAGTTCATCATACACGAACACCACAAAACACGCATCTCTCTGAAACGGGGGGACGGGGGGTTGGGGGGATGCAACCAGAATTACAAGCAGTTGTAGCCATGGTCAGACCTTAGCTGCAGCTGAGTGTGCTGCCTGGAGGATGGCCACAGGGTCCTCAACAGGCTTTAACTGGAGAAGTGAAGGAGCAGAAGTCAACTGAGAAGTCAGTATTTTTGGCAATTGAATTCAACAGCTGAGCCTTACATATAATTTGCAATTTCCGAGCAATGTATAAAATAAAAAATATAGCATGGTGAAAAAATGTATCCGTAGGTCACAAATTATTCTGAATAAAAAAAAAACAAGCACTGCAGCAGTTCAACAATGTAATTTTAAGTCAAGCAACGGTAGCAGAATTATTGAGTCATTTAAGTAATTCAAGAAGAAATTACAATATTAATGCATTAATGAGCAGGGATTACAAGGTGCATTGAACAGTGTGTGGGTCTGTGGGGATTTGTGCCAAAATGAATGTTCTGTCATATTAACAGTCACAGTTAACAAGATCAGTTGTACACAGCAAGGTGTTAATGCAGGGCACCATGCAGCCAGTTGTAAAACAATGTAATAGTCAATGCTAATGAACTTAGCTACAGAGATAATATGGTGATGCATAAACACACATGTATAATGCATCAGACTGTACAGCTGCACATTGGTGTTCACTGTAAACTGGCAAAATTAAGATATTATTAATCTTGTTGAGACCACTAAAACCTTTTCAAGAATCCCTGATCCAACTTTGGTAACCACTGGTTTATCTCACATTACTGTATTCTGGGTCCATGAACCCAGAATGAACTGCAAAGAGCAGCATGGGGACAAAGACAAGTGGGCAGGCACAGACAAAGTAGGGCAGTGAACGGTCAGTAGAGGAGAACAAGCTTAGACTCCAGCACTCTACAGGCGAGAGAGTGTGGTGAGCCCACTGTCGAGCAGGCTGTACCTGAGAGGATTTGTGGCCTCCGGCACACTGGTCATGCAAACAGCAAAGAGGAGAGCGGCAAGTCAGGATCCAATGACCCACCGAGAAGCAAAAGTATAGGGATGGGACACAAATTGAGACAACGGGAGATCAGAGCAAGGAGAATGAACAAAAATCAGTTCATGTCAGTGCTCTATGCTCTGGACTTTGAGACAATGCCCAAATTAATCCCAGTAAAACTAACCATAATGGACGAAGTACATTGTCATACAGTACAAAAGTGCTCCTCTAGACACAATAACAGTAAGTAATTAATTCTATAGAATGAATGACAGGAAGGCAATGAGAAACACAGATCTAAAGCTGTTAAATTCATTATAAGAGGTATACAAGTCAGATCAAAGCTAAAACAAAAGTGTGTTACCACAATTTCAGATAGCATTCATTCACAGAATATTTTTCTCTCCAATATATTATAAATATTCAGGGAAAACAAGATATGTTTAACAGGTCTGGCTCATATTGCCACAGACACATTTTTCTCCTGAACTAACTCTGATATAATCTCTATAACTTTAGAGTCATAGAAAATATCCCTTTGGTCTCAGATTTTTAGATTACACACAAAGTGGCAAACAACACAGAGGATCCCTGTAACTGGACCCCTGAGACAACTCCGGATAGCCTGGCATGGACCTGAGTAATTTTTGAACATATTTCCCTTTGTCTGTGTACATTAGCAGTTGACTCTGGCTGGTCACAAGGTAAACCCTGGTAAAGCATGGGAGATGCAAACCAAACAAACTGAGGGAGAGAAAAGTTACATTTTTCCCACTGACAGCGAAGATCTTTGTCACACGCTTGTAATCATCCTCAGTGGGAATCAGCTCTGGAACCTACAGTTGGACAACAAGACCAGCAATTTTGATTGGGTAGCCAGAAAGTAAAATCAATGATCCAGAGGTAATTGTTATGATTGAGCACTTCAGACAAACTTAAAACTGAGTGGGCACATAGAAGCATGCCATGTTAAAAAAAATGTCTGTTGGATGTGAGAAACACACCTTTGCAGCTGAACACACACCTGTTTGTTTGATGCAGAGTGGGGTAGTGTAACAGGGGACAGCTTGCCACTGGGGGCCACAGGGGGAGAAGAAGTGTCCTTTACCTTTACACAATATATGCAAACATTCATAAACACACAGTTTAACAGACCAATGTGCACATACAGGGATGGAAATAACATGGAAAGTTGACATGAGGTGTATTTTCTCTGAACTTTGAATTCAATTTAACACATCCAGAAATACAACCTACATCAAGGGGTGTTTGTTCCTACTAATTTAATTTTCCAGTTAATTCAATCAGGAAATGAGAGCAAATGACTATTAAAGAGAATTGGATCATTAAACGCAGCAGCAAAAGAATAATGGTTCAAGGCTTTTGTTTTTCATTTTAGCAACAATCTGTTGCTAATTTTTTTATGGTAATTAAACAATTGTCCCCTATGTCTCAGCTGAATTCTCATCTAACAATGCCTACATCCAAGGAGCCTGGAAGTAGCATGTGAAATTAAATCATCACATTTTATGAAATTGTTTTGTAATTGTATGCTGCACAGCGGCACTAGGATCAATAATTATAATTTTGTCTCATATCTTCTGCTGTTTGCGTTGAGTTGAAGTTGTGCTGCTAAAACTTGTTTTAATGATGGTAAAATTATTACATCTTTTTTTTTTTTTTTTAGTTGATTGTAAGGCTAAGTAGGGCCATTGCAATAATAGTTTTAATTTTACTTTTTCTCTGTAATGTAATATGCTCAAAGTTAGAATTCAACAAACTTTCATAGAAAGTCTAAAGGTAAAAAAACTTATCAGGATGGTTTAGTTTTATCTAAAGGTAATAGCTAAGCTCCTCTCCTGTGGAATCAGGTCCCAGTTCTGGTTCACATTTAAGAACAGGCTTAACACTTTTCTCTTTGATAAAGCTTATAGTTAGGAATGACACAGGTAAGCCCTGAACCATCGCTTAGTTATACTGATGTTGGCCTAGACTGCTGGGGGGACTTCCCGTGATGCACTGAGCTCTTCTCTCCTCCTCTTCCTCACCATCTGTATCCATTCTTATCCCATTAATGCACGGTACTAACTCAGCTTCTTCCCCCTCCTATTGCTTTCTGCAGGTGTTTCTGGCCCAGAGCTGTAAAGTCTGGATCTGTGGTTGCAGGTTTCCAGCTGGCCCCAATGTTCCTGCTAGACACCCACTGTTACTATTATTATTAGTCCTATTATTATTATTATTATTATTATTATTATTATTATTATTATTATTATTAATATTAACATTACGGCACTATCATTTTTAATAACATTATTACATTTTTGTATGTTCCACTACCACTTTCACCGTTTATGTATTTCTGTGTTTCTGTGTAGATATGAGTGAGAGCAGAAAAAGACAACACAAACCTCACACAATGTTAGTCACAAATACATTTCTAAGCTAACCTAAATCTCTCCCTAGAGCAGTTTAAAACACAATATCCCTTAGCAAGGAAAAAACCCTCAAATCCCTCACTTCATGGCCAAATATTAAGCTGATTTGTTGATAACATTTCCAGATAGCCTGCTGGTAGACCAAATGTCAAAGACACTAAATAAGCACCAATTTTAAAAGTTTAGCTGAAGCTGAATTCAATCATTCAAGCACCAGCTCCAAGCTCCACATGGCGATACATGGTCAATGGAATCTTGATTTTCTGGTCAGCTGTTTGTGGAAAGGGCTGTTTAATTGACAAGATCGGATGATTACTTTACTCTATAAGAAAATAATTTGAATTCTTATCGTAATTCCTGTTTCTTTAAAAAGCATCCGAAAAGATCCTCAAAGCCCCTGCCTCAGTAGCACATATGTCAAACTCGAGGCACTCGGGCCGAATACGGCCCGCCACGTCATTTAATGTGGCCCCCGAAAGCTTAAAAATTCACGGTTGTCCTAAAATAAAAGTTTATGCTGCTTTAAGCGTAGCCTACATGATGAATAAACTACATTTCCCACAATGCATGTTGATTTTATGACCAGCGAATTGACAGCATCCCGCTTCTGGATTGCGGTCTTCCATACCCGCGTTATACGTTTTTTTAACGGCTGTCTTCTCACGCTGTTACAGTCATGACGGACTCACACAACATGCAACTCGGCACACAGCGTGATAGTAAAGTAACCCCCGCGCGCTGAGACGCAGCCTGCAGCAGACCCGCTGGTAGAGTTTTGCATTGTAAACATTTAAAACCTGAAGCACAGTCTGGCTCTGCTTGGGACTGTGAATTGCACTTTATCGGATCTGCTGAAGGTAACATGAGGATTTGTGCCAAGATTTGTGCCTGATCACAATTGTGCAGTGCAGTTAAGTCTGAAGGGGAGAACAGCAGAGTATAGTCAGGTAGACTTTTAAAAATTATTATGAATGCTCATTAAATTATGTTAGTCTCAAAATATTACAGTTTTTTATTATGTCACTAACAACTATTTGTTTTACCATATTCTGCCCCTCTTGTCTGTGAAAAAGTGTAAAAATTTAATGTAATAGTTTGATGGTATTTGTCTTCATTATGTAGGCTACTTGAAAAATAAGTAACAAAGATTGATGGAGTATTATGGGTTTCTACAACTGATAAATTAATTAATGTATGTTATAATAACACAGATACAGTAAATGAGCTTGCTTGTATTTTTGCATCTGATAGGTTAAATGTCCTTAACTTGAATAGGCTAAATAATCAAATAAAGAGACAGTTATTTTTCAATATGTTAAGGAATAGTTTATGCAGTAAAGTATCTTTATACAGTCTTACAGTTCCAACTGGCCCTTTGAGGGTAACCAAAATGCTTATGTGGCCCATGGTGAAAATGAGTTTGACACCCCTGGTTTACAGCGTCTACAGAGCGCTACTTCAATGCCTGCAGAAAGTGACAGTAATGAGTCACAGCTCAGTGCGCATAGACAACTCCAACTGACCAAATGACCAGAGTGCAGGCCATGAGTACACCCTTATACTCACTAATGAAGTCTGATCATGAGCTGGTACAGGAACCCTGCTTCCCTTCACTTATTCAGGGCAGCTTCATTATATCAGGGCTCATTTTTGTCAGACATCAAGCGCAACTTTTGGAGAAAATATAAAGTTTTGAGTTGTTTGTTAATCACAGACATAATAGATGTAGCCTAATTTTAATGCCAGTTATCCGAAAAAGTCGTGATGATCCATAACCAGACAAAAATCTGCTCAAGTTGAAAAAGTCTTTCAAGGTAACCACTACGAGGAGGTTGGGCAAGTATACGAACAGGAATGTCTGTGTTATTATCACACAGCATGCTCCACTCTGAGGTTAAGTAGCAAACATGCACTTTCTTTTCACTCTGTACCTCTGGTTTCTTTACAGCAACCGGACGAGGCTTTGGGATGAACCCTGCAGGAGGAGCCAGGGGATCTGTCTTTGGGACAGGGATAAATCCTGGAGGTCTTGCCAGGGGATTCTGTTTTGGAGGCACTGGGCTGGATTTTCTGGCAGGAATGAAACCAGGCGGAGGAGTCAATAGATTCTGTTTGGGGACAGGGATGAAACCAGCAGGAGGGGCCAAAGGGTCAGGTTTGGGTGCAGGGATGAACCCAGCTGGAGGGTTTAGGGGGTTAGACTTTGGTGGTGCAGGGTTTGGGGATGTAGTACTGGGCACAGATGTGGATGTACCCTCTTCTGTTTCCTCTTCCTCCACTTTTCCTTTCTCCTCCTCCTGCTTCCCCTCTTCTTTCACGTCCTCTTTGCGTTCCTGAGTGCGGATGCGAGGCCGGTGTTCCTTGGTTCTACCTCGGCCCATTAGACTGGTCAGGCCCGTGGAGATATCATCCTTGTCCTCACCTGCAGCTTTGGTAGTTTTGAGCACAGAGTCTGCAGCAGAGGCAGACTCAGAAAAAGCGGGCTGTTTCTGCTCTTCCGTACCTGCAGGAACCACACGTCTCACAACTCTTCTCACCACCCGCACCACCTTTTTACCACTGGAACTCTGCTCCTCCTTCGGAGTGTCTGGACCGCCCATGGCTATGTTACTATTGGATTCTTCAGTTGTTGGTGCAGTTGACTGTAGACCACTTCCTGTGTCTACACCAGGTTTAGTGACTGCCTGAGGCTGACTACTATCTACATCAGACTGGATATAAACAGAGCAGAGCAATGCAGACAATAGCGTAGATTATTCCCATGGTCGACACAGATAACGATCAAAGATTTATACAGCAGGTTCTGGGCTCACAAACTCTGAGTAAAGTATTTTCCACAAATTGATCAGCTAGTGAATTTCCACGTGTACATCTCAAAACCCACACTCAATCAGGCCATTTGATTCAACATTTTCAATCAATGCTAACTTTGTAACCTATAGGCAAAGTGTTTTAAATGTACTCAACACATCTGTCAGACTCAAGGATGCATTCCATGCATTCAAGGGAGAAACACTGAATGTAAACATAACTTGTTTACAGGAAAACTCCACAGGGCACCTTTAAGACTGATTGGAAATAAACAATGTGGGCCAAGTGATGCTCAGTGTTGACAATGAAGAGACTAAATTGCTAGAAAATGTCCTTCATGCTTTAGTCATAGTATCGAAACAGTAGTTGCCCTAAGAATAATGAACATCAAGCCCAATCAGCATAGAGTTAATTAATGATTAAGAACTGTACTTGCCATCACCTGTTCCAAAACACATTGCTAGTTAACTTTAATTAACTTTAGCTTGCAGAAGGTCGTGATCTTGAAGTTGCCAAATAGTTTTCTGTTATCTTGTACCACAGCACACAAAACAGTTGGCATCATGTTAACTAATGCCTGGAAGCATGCAGGTGAAAAAACAACACTTACATCTGGCTTGTTCTCAACTTTAACCTAAACAAGAGGAAGCAACACAAAAAAAGATCAAACCACACATTCAGACCACAAGTTTTCTATCAACACAAAGGAACATTTCACAAATTCAACAAGCAACTGCATGCGGATATGAACTGAAATTCAAAACCACAGAAAAGCGAGACTTCCCTTTTGTTCCCAGAATGAAAAGCGTGATTTGTACGCCATGATGATAGGCCAGAAGTCATGGAACAAGCTGAGAGATGTGGAGAAAAAGTGTATGGAATGACGAGGGGGGGGGGCAGCCGAGGAGAGGAGGATGTACTGTGCAGAGTGATGAAGAATGGGAATTTAGGGGTGAGCGGTGGGATTCTGTGAACTCTGCACACAACAGGGCAGTGGGACCATGCAGCACTGAGGACAGAACACATGAACAACATAATGAAATGGTTTGCTCTCTTCCAACTTCAAGAGACAAGTGGAAAACATGATCATAAAGATCTAACAAGACCTACATACTACTAAAAGTACTCAAAATCATTGGCAGTGGTGTTTTTTATGAATATGTAGCCCTCACTCTCAATCAATCACTACAAGAATGTATGAAGAACTGCGCTTTACCCCAGTCACCACAGTGAAACAATTACATACAGTGTTATTTGTCTCATTTGTAGTGATGACACAAAAATCAATCAGAAAACATATGACTAATGAAAAAACAGCGAGCAAAATAATGGTCAATCGACAAAGGAACAAACATGTCACTACAGTTGATGACCAGGCAAACAACCGCCTTGCTCAAATTTGATAAATGCCTATCACAACTTTTCATTAAGAGTTTAAGCTAAAAAATTTTTTCTTTTCTCATTGAGGAGACACACAGAAAATGAGCTGAGCAGCAACATGTGTCACCATCTCTGAGTCCACTCCTATAAATAGTTTCAGCAGCAAAGGAGGCCATTCTGAGACGCCATAAGAGCCCAAATGGAAGTGCTAAGCAGAGCATGTACACCCTGAGCAGATCACACTGCTCGCCACACACACGCAGTCCACCAGAGGCCCGAGCCCATTACCTTCTCTCTAGGTCTGGTTAACCTTCCAATCTTCGCTCTGGCGCTGGAGCAAGGAAGTCAGGGCTGAGTAGGTAGGACCTGGGTCTGCAAATGGCACACACTCACTAGTCCTGAGTGAGTGGGAGGGCAACCTCGAGGGCGGGGTCACAGTCAGAACAGCACAGTAAAGCTGTGGTCTGAGGAGTGGAGGCGGGGGTAACGTGATAGGAGCTGGGCAGGGAGATAGAAGAGGGACAGCTGCGGAAATACAGAGGGGCTATAAATATAATTTGTAGAACCACATCAATTAACACAGCCACTTCTCCCTGTCACTCTCTCCCCCATGCTGACAGGGAATCAGTCAGGTGGTCTCCCTCATCAGAAGACAAACAAATGTTCAAATGCACACACTATTACCTGCCTATGAAACAAGAAACCTGTTCATTCACTATAAGGCGAGTCATGTGATAGTGAAAATATTCTCTCTGTGCAGCTAAAGTAATGCACACACTGAGACAGATAAACATGCAAAGAAACTAAATATAGGCCTCGACATGTTAGATAAGGCCACACTATGTCTTTAATATTCATGTAGAAAGCATGATCCTCACCATGCCTTTTACACCACACGGGGGAGCTATAAACTTATGAATCAATTTCTCTACGTCTCAGAGGGATCTGCATAGGCACACTACTGACCTAATTTTGAGATCTGGTATTGTTCGGTGACAAACCTTAACAAGAATGTAACCCCAAGCAGTTTTTGCAGGTCCCAAGCCCATGTATAAAACAAATAACAACACTCATAACATGTTTATCTGTACTTTAAATCAACATTATAAAATGAAACACAGACCAGTCAGATATGATTTTATCTGTCTTATACTGAACACCCCTTGAAAACAATTTTTCAAGACATTGCTTGAAGTGAAAGCTCTGTCAATACTGCATTGCTGTAAAACCAGCTGGGTGAAAAAACACACGTGACGGTGACTCGCCTGGAGGTAGGCATTCAGCTCATAGGATCCATGGTGCGTAGCCACACAAGGAAAACACGGAAGTGTAGCAACAGGCTTGGCTGGGCAGGGATAAGCTAATCCAGTGTTGGCACGTTCCTTTTCTCTTCATAAACACATGAACAGATTTCATTATCAAATAGCCAGTGCTTATGTACGATGTACATAGTGATTTTATTTCATTTGTTAATTAAATAAAATCAAATTTAATTTAACTAATTCATCCAGAATCGTCATTAACAAAAGAATCCGTGACCAGCACGTTTTTCCTATTTTAATTGTGTGCAAAAATAGAGCCTCCCTACTGCTACTACTACTTCCTTCTTCCTCATGGCGAAATCAAGTTTACATATTAACACTCAACAGCCAAACACCCAGCCTAGCTGGTCTATCTAGCACAGTTTGCTAATCCCCAGAGTCAGTTACTGGAACACAGCATCATGTCGGCTGTTTGTCTACACATGGTTAGTGCGGACTAAAGATTAAGGACTCTATACACCATAAACACTGCTGATGTCCCAGTTAAATCCTTCAATGCTATGAAATCTGTGTGAATCATGTTGCAAATTGTTGTGTAGTGTTAACTAGATTTTAATACCATATACATCTAATATATAATATAATATAATATAATATAATATAATATAATATAATATAATATAATATAGACAAGCTATGACAATATGAAGACAGAATGACAAAATCCCTGAAATGAAAGTGTTACATTTATTGATGGAAGACCGTCATACAGTGTATTCCAAAAAAAGCAAGCAGAAATCATGACATTTGACCAGTGGCCATGCTCTGGATACTAAGAGCAGAAATGAATGGGACATCACACTCAGTCCTCTCAAAATTCCAGGATGTGACCCAGATTTTACTCAGTAATAGTAAATAGGCCTGAAAAGCAGAACTTCTTTCTGAAAGTAGGCCACATGGGCATGATTTAGGAGCAGAAAATTTCAACTCAGGTGGGATCTCACCTGTGCTTTCTGTGTTTAGGGGGGGGCAGAAAGTAAATGCACAGACACCGGGAATAATGCTTGGATGCTTGGATGAGAAAGCCAACAACCAATTGATTTGCAAATACTGAAACTGGACACTCTTGTGACAGCACACATCAATAATCTCAATACAACAGGAACGCATAATATGAACAGTATATCCAGAATTATCTGCTAGGAGAGACACTAAAAGCATCATAAAACAAATCAACAAATCCTTTTGCTTATGTCTGACAAGATAAGGGTGTGTTTGATAAACGTGTACGTCTCACTGGCTGACAGACATGGTATCAGTCACACACCCAAGAATTTCAGGTATGTCTGCTTTAGTATGTCAAATGGCAGTCAAAAGAGTAAGCTACTCATTTCGGCTGACAAAAGTACATGACAGGTCTGAAACTTGTGTCACTGTACCTCCACAGCAAAAAAGTATTACACATTAAATACTGAATACATGTAAAGAATGGGGGGAAGGAGAAATTACACAAGTATGGCCTCTATCATGAACCCAAGAGCTTTATCTTTGGAAGCCCCACCTCTTTCTAATCCACGCCTGTGCTAATACTCTGCCTCTGTAGCATCGCCTCCCACTAGAAAGGGGGATGATGTGATTTAAATGGGCAGCTTGGGGAGAAGATTACACCATTTGCTAATTTTCTAATGATGAAACTGTGTCTGGACTGCAGAAAGACAGGAAATATATGAGATGAGAGATAAGTGATGCAGGGATATTAGATGAAACATTCGGGAACATCAGGTCAGTCATGGGCCACGCCGGTCTTCAGTTTTATTAAATGTAAACAGGTGAAATAAGCTTCTGCAATGTTTGATCTGGGAATCTGGGATATTTTTGAAATATCACGTGGCTCTGCTTTTCCTGTTTCTTGTTATGCTACCATGTTTAAATTTCTATTAACTGAAAAAGTGGTGCCGCCAGCCGGGTAAACTGACTATTCAGAAGCTACAAAATGACAACAGTTAGCCAAAACAGTCATGTGCATGTCAGCACTGCTAAACAAACTCAGGTGTACAGCCAAGTGTCATGTGGTGCTCATGAAGACATTAACCAGTTCACATTTTGGCACCAATGACTTCTTGTGAGTCCCCTCCAGAAAATGGCATAGCTGTTTCATAATGCCTCTCACCAACTGAAACCTCAACCAGCTGGAAAACTGCAACTTGTTTAACAGTGCCCCTCCCTTCAGAATATCTGTGGGACAACAATAAGCAGACGCAGGGTATCACAGCCCCACTTACATACTTCCCTTCTACAAACTGAACAGATATATGGTATGAGTACTCACTTTGCACCTTGTTCAGACACACAGGATTGGTCCATCCTCCTTTAGTTTCAACCCAGACTGGTTTTGGTTGCTTTGAATTCTTCAAATCTTTCCCCTCTGTGCATGTTCAGAACGTCTGAGGCCAGATGTTTGTAACATTGCATACATTCTGAGTGTGATCACTAAAGACAATCACATCTTTGTTAGAAAGTTTCAAATCCTGTTTTAACTTTTCAACCAATAGTTCAAGCTCTTTTTTTACACAAGTCCACTGGTCTGAGTGAGTGGTCTGAAACCCAGAGCCTACAGGGATTTAGGAAAGACATGGAACACTTTGGAAATAAAACCAAAGAAGAATAGTTGTTCTGGCCTCTATTCATGTGGACAGTGGCTGCCACCCAATGGTCAAAAGGTTCGTGTGCTCAGCTGTGCATACTTGGCCTACAGATGAAATAATTTAATAAATGTAGGAGTAGTTCTTTCTTTCTCTTGAGAAGTGATCTACTACTGACCCTTTCAATAACAAATAACCAATTGTTTGAGATTATTTTCATTTAGTGCCAGAGACAATCCAATTGGTGAGTAGATTCCTATATTTTTCAGATTTGTGTGTAAAGGCGTGTGTTATGCATTTTAACGTAAACCATCTGATGATACTGTAACAAGAAACCATATACAGCAAAGATAAAACTAAAAGAGACAGCAGACAGAGGGAGAGCAGATGTTCGCTTGATACCAAACCTGAATGGTTAGTGTTTGTTGAACAACTGGCTCCTTACTGCTTTCTTACTGCAGTCCTACAGTTAGACAGATCACCACTGGTTTCCTTGTAACTTAACAGTGATGACAAGACTCTAAGGAGTCTCTGCACCCAGCCAAGAAGCACATGAACCCATATGGTAAAACCACAACTAGATTTGGATAGAACAACACAGATAGAGATACAATGTGTTCATTAGTTACTCCATTAGTAATTAGCTGGCAGGCTATTGGACAGAGCCAGGCCAGCTGTTTCCTCCTGCTTCCAGTGTTCATGTTTAGTTAAGCAAAACTCTCCTAGCTGTAGCTTTACTTTTAGTGGCTGGATATGAGACTGGTATCAAACAGCTCATCTAACACTGACAAAGAAAGTGAATAAGCATATTTCCCAAAATGTGAAACTACTTTACTAGCCTTTAGCTGCATTCAGCCAATATGCAAAATATGCTCATGCATCACATGTGGTTCTAACTGTGTTGCGGAGCTCTAGATCCAGAATCCACATCTTATTATAACCACCTATAAATAGTGCTGTTGGTTCTAGGTCACGCTCACATGCACATTTTCTGCACTTTAAAATGGTCTGTCCTATGATGATCATCAAGATCGGCCCAATGTAGGACAAAATCAAGCAAATGAACAGTCCCATGTAATTCAAACTCAGTATTACATGGATAAAAGTATTAGATGGAGGGAGAAATGTAATGTGAGACACAGATCACATATCAAGTTCACAGCTGCCGATTTACAGTGCACAAGCCAATTGTGATACACCATTTCTGTTAAACTTAATATTTTCCTCCTTAATTGTTACTTCTGTATGCAGGGTGGGTGAGATACCTAGTGTCATCAGAACATATAACATATGTGATTTCCTGGTAACTAAGGCCAAAAACAAGTGAGCCTCACAAATTGGCACTTGTATTGTTAGCTTATCTGTTGTTACTGCTGTAATGTCTCAAGTTTCTACACACCAGCCTTGTACAGTGCACCTTTTATATCTTATTAAAAAGCCACAGCAACCAGCCAAGTACAGCCCCGCAATATGGGTTAAGCACTGAGTTTTCACACTAAGCTGAGCAAATCTGACCCAAGTCTCAACCCTGATGTGCTGTGAAACAATGGCGACAATCCTAGTCATTACTCAAACACTTTATATATTAGTGAGTAAGTAAGTCTGTCTGTTATTATTTCACCATTCTTTCTCTGAATAAACCTGTATCTGACAACTGGCCCAATGTGGTGGTGCCAAAAGGAATTAATTTAACTGATTGAAACATCTGTCTCAACAGGCTACATATTATCAGAATCAATACACACACTTTAATCTAATTAATATGGGGCTGTTCAATAGGACAAAATACCATCATATCATCTAACATATAAGTCTATCCTTCCAACTAGTAAATCAAATCAAAAAGGTCTATTTTATTTTGTTCTAATTTTGTGATTACAGCATTAAATCTACAGCTACACAGTGGAAGAATTTTTAGAAAAACGTAAAAGCGCAGTGAAAACATGACTGACGTATAACAAATAACAGCATACGGCCCAGCCCTAACTCTAACCAAAGTTTATCTCACCCACTGTCTAAACTCTACTACAACTAAAATTGAAGAAAGTTCAAATTCAGGTGTTTGTTGTGTCGCTTAATGAAGTGCTTAACTTGATGCTCCTTTACTTGTTGCACATGATTATCTGAGCGAAAAGAACTGAATGGGCTGCCAGCCAAGTCTTACAAGACCATATGGCCATGGTCTGTGGTGGCGTTTGGGCCGTTGTTTCCTTCAGTGTCCTATTGTTTGGTGTCAAAGGACTCGGACGGGGGGATGGAGGGGGGATTATATATACACCAAAACACATTCTCTCTTTCAAAACACACACACACACTCCCTCATACATACAAGCACAAAGGCAGATTACCAGTGTCATCACAGTTCCACCAATGATCCAGACATCTTTAATTCACTATACGTGGGTGCCAAACCACATATTTAAGTAATGTAATACCACAGAAGAATGGAATGAGATAAAATTATTTTAGGTGATTATAAATTTTACCCCATGCATTAATAACACATGCAACTATATACTATATATTAAAAACCAAATAACACATATTCAGAAGGACCAGAAGAACACAAGCTCTGTTTCCCGCTGAAATGCAAATATGGAGAATAATTTTCAAAAGTCTGAAATTGCCTCGATATCTAAAGTGACATCATAGCCAACAAAAAAAAGCGGCATTTTGAGATGTAACTGCTTACATGTATAAAATTAGTCAATGAAGACAAATAGAAAATGTGCAAATTGTGTTTGCAAGTTAAAATCTATTCACTCAGTGGGCTGAAAATCATTCAACAGTACTACTTACATCCAAAGCTTCTTTGTGCAGGCCTTGAGTGGTTCTCAGCCAGCTGCGGTTCAACTCACTCAGCTCCAAAATCGTCTGCACCTTAAGCCGGACTGTCTCTCCAGACTGACGGATCATCTCCACAATCTCATCCCTGCTCTTGTTCTCCACATTTACCCCATTGATTTCCACCAGCCTGTCTCCTGGCGCCAGGCCCAGAGCCCGGTCCTTGGTCCCAGCACCAGGTTCGGCGAAGTGTACCACACGCCGACACACTCCCCCATCAGGCTGCCTGTCCAGCATGGTGGTCCTCCGCAAAGAGAAACCAAAATCCCCAGTGTTGCGCCGCTGTAGCTCAAGCTCTCTTGGATCTGGTATTGGTGGCGCAACAAGCATAGGCAACTGTAGGTCTGCACCAGGGAAGGTCTTCTCCATTATCTCAGGAATGTGAACCATGTTTGTGCCTTTTGGGTGGGACTTCAGAGAAGATGTAGTGCAGTTCTGCCCAGAAAGATCTGAAGCCTCCACAGCATTCTCCTCTTTGTTCTTCAGGGAAAAAGATACGTGCCTCTGGCCTACCACGGAATTCAATGTGGCCAATTCCCCAAACTTAGCTGCTCTCTCCTTTACAGAGGTGCGATGATGTTCCAGTTCATTTCCCTTTATGTTTTCACCAGAGGTACTTGCACTTAGTGGCCCCACGTCTTGCTCCAGGGTGTTGTGAAGGCGCTCAGCCTCCAGGTCTGTCAGGCTGAGCTCCGTGTTGCTAGCCACCATAATTGGGATAGGACTAGAGATCTCCAACTTACTCCTATGTTCCCTCTTAGAGCTCCCTCGATTGAGGTTGAAGAAGCCTCTACGTATGCTCATCTCTTCCAGGCTCTTTAACTCTGCCTGGGACATACGCTCTTTCTTCTCTTTTTTCTCTTTCTTCTCTTTCTTATCCTTCTTGCTCAACTCCTTTTCCTTATCCTTGTCTTTCTTAATTAGGTGAAACATGCTCAAACTTTTCTGCAGTCTATAATAAGTTGGAATTGTTTACAGCGATTAAAGGACGGTTTGATATAAATAGTTATGAGAAGATCTCATAAAAGTACCTCAGAGACACTACAGTAGGTACGGAGCTATGACGTCATCTGTAGGGAAAAGGAAAAAGAGAAGAAAATAAAGAAATTATTTTCTGAGAGCTTAACAGAACTGTCTAATTTAGTTTCGCAATCAGAGCCTGACTAGGAAACTGGCAAGTGGCCAATATTGTTTGATTATGCACATCTGTAAGTGCACATACAGTATGATGACAGAAGCTGGTAGATACAGAAAATTCTTCATATGATGCTGTCCATATTTGGACCCTTTTTGGATTCGCATATATATCTAGTCAATAACGTAAATCTCATTATCTCTATGAATATCTCTATACCCGCAACTCAAAGAAGGCACATCAGTAGGTCCACAGTCCAGCTATACTCAGCTGGAGTATAGCTGGACTAACTGTGCTCAAGCACATAATTGAATTTTGCAACATTTTTCCTACATCTTATCATATTTTTTATCAAATACTGTACATCACTCTTCTTAAAATCTTGCAGTTTTCTAATCATTTTAATCAGACTGTTTTTTTATCAAGTATCAACAGACAATCAAACTAATTCAAATTAGAAGAAGTAGCCAACACTGCGTGGGCTGTGTGTGATTTACATCACCTATCATTCATTAAAACATGGAAATAGCGTACAAACATTAATATACTCTAGATTTGGGAGTTATTCTCCAAGTCCTACATACTGCCACATGTCTATACCACAATACATTTGAAGTTGCCCTACATAAAGAAACTGTCAGAGTTTTGACCTTATCTTTCTCGCAGCCAGACGTTCAGCATCACTATTAAAGTGATGCCCCACATCTGAACATATGTGCATAAGATTCTCAATCGAAGATACATGCCTTTCACATGCATAGTCTGTGTGAACCCGTAAACAGTATATTCGCACCTAATCCACACTTAGTCACATCCCCTGAGATCAGTTCGGATATTAAATACCCGAGAGCATTTACACTTTACAGCAATTCTGTGAATATTCTCGTGGTGACTTTTCACAAGAAATGAGAAAATATTCTTGACTTTTAGCTTTTCTGAAGTTACTGTACACAAGGTACACTATAGCAAGGTTGTCGCTGCGATTAGTCCAGAGCTTGGCCGTAATGCTCTCCCTTTAAGCTGCTTTGCCCTCATTCTCTAGCACCGGTGGCCTTAGGGAACACTTTCAGTAGACAGCGTAAAATGTCATTAATATAAATACTGCTAGTAGCAGATATGACACTGACCTACCTGTAATTGCCCGCAAATAACCGCGTTGTTGTCTTGCTTGAAGTTTTCAACATTTTCTTCCTTGTAATTGACAGTAGGTACGAGATATGTACTTGTGATGCCTTCAAATGCTTGTCGTAAACTCGGATTTACGATTATTAAGATCGTTAATAAAGGATGCCTCGCAGACAACCAATACCGTATTTGTGTTTTTAATTTAAAATCGGGCACGTAGTATTCATGAATAGAAAAGCCTGCATATATTTACATATGGAAAATAGATATTGTTTAAATTAAAGGAACTGAAAAACACCACAAAAACAAATAATTATTGCAAGAATACTTTCACCACCTTTTACTTAAAAGCTTTCATTGCATTGCATCTTCATATGTTACATAATGGACAAAATGTGCCAAAACTAGCCCTTTCAAATCCTATTTGGGGCTCCAAACTTCTCGGAAGTGTAGAAATTCCAATAGTACCTGAAGCCAGCACCAGTGTAAACCGGACAGCAGTGACCTCTCCTGGTATTTTTACTTACTTGAACATTAAATGTGCAGGTATACACACAGGAGCAAGTAAATACTCCCAGGCTGTCTAGTTTCGCCTCATCTTGGAACTCAACGCCAAGCCACTTCTTCATTTAGAGGGATGTTGAGTTTAAATTTGATCATAAAATGCTAACTCTAGTTCATTCATTTGAGACTTTTGTACATGTGAGTACGTTTCAGCTCAAATTGTAATTTTGAAATGTAAGCTTAAGGATATATTATGAGATATAACTGCCATGCAAGAAGATTTTTTTATCAGACATATCTGACCAAATCAAGAAAAATTAAGCATTTTGTCCTACAGAGAGCACATGTAGCATACTGTATAGGTTACACTTCACTGTTTAAATTTGGCTTTTTTGCAGCACAATTTAGAAATACAAAACAGTCCAACATATAGACTTACTTAACAGGCCGACTAAGTATGAAGCCGCTGATGTTTAAACACATCATCCTTCTATTTACAAAGGATCCTGTAGGAATTAGTGGATGTATGAATAAGTCACAGCAAAATTATTGGTTTCATTTCAGAAAATGCTGCACTACATTAGTCAGTGCATCTCTCTTTAGAACACCTAATAAACCAAGAACAGTGAACAAATTGCAACATCTCCAAAGCATTAAAAACTTCCATCTTATTAATGTTAAGAACTCTTGCGTTGCTGAGATCGTCTGAGGCTAGAAACAATCCATCACAGTTTCTCTCTTAAATTGTATGAATCATTTTAATAATCATTAACTTCATTACTTAAACTAGTCCACCCATCCCCAAGTGCAGCGATGGATGGAAAAAATATATATAGATAACACAAAAGAAAAATTTGCTTTTGAAATTGTTTACAGCCATGACTTTTTGCCTCTTCCTATTTTGGCCATATTGTGTAGTCTGGTCTTGGTGCGTTCCTTCTCATCTGGATTTCTCTTTGAAGTGCACTCCAGTGTAGAGTCTGTTTCAAACGAGATGGCCGGGGCCTGGTTTGCGACACCGCTGCTCTTGTCCCGGGACATGGTAGAGGTGGTCTGCAGAACGACCCTGCCACGTAAAGAGTGTTTGAGCTCAAGCAACAGTGGATTGTTGTTGGCGTATAATTCCACCTGCTGCACTGGGCCTCTATCTGACTGACAGCATGTACAGCATGCAGAGAACAAAACTCTGAAAATATAAATCCAGCCTAGATAATGCAACTCCACAATGTTCAGGATGAAGCAACCTAGACTGACACTGAACATGAAGTTGAGAAAGATGGTCTTCTCTGTTGCTCGAGACACAAAGCAGTCAGTTCTGTTTGGACAGGGGTAAGTCTCACAGCGGAAGAGGTGGGGAACTTCAAATCCAAATAGGTAGTACTGCCCAATGAGGAAGATTATCTCCATGATGGAGCGCAGCAAAACATGTATGATGTAAATAAGTAGAACTTGGCTGGACAGCTGGGTTGGGTCCTTTTCTACCTCTTTCAATTCCTCTTCCAGCTGGCTCTTCTCTCCACACTCACCCTCCAGTAAGCTCCAGTCCTCATTGTTATAGGTTGTGTTATAATGATTGCCGGCTTCCAAATTTGTCTCTTTATCTCCTCCAATACATTTGTCCCTTTCAAGTACAGGTGAGGACCTGGGTACTACTTCAACCTTCTTAACCTCTACATTTTCATTCTTGGTGATTTTTTGCAAAACGTAGACAATGTAGAAGATAGAAGGTGTGGAGACAAGAACGATCTGAAATACCCAAAAGCGCAAGTGTGAGACAGGAGCAAAGGTGTCATAGCAGACATTATTGCATCCAGGCTGTAAGGTGTTGCAGGTAAACTTGGACTGCTCATCGCTGTAGACAGCGTCCCCCACTAGGGCCACAAGCAAGATGCGGAAGATGAGCAGCATTGTCAGCCATATCTTGCCAATGACAGTTGAATGGTTTTGCACCTCCGTTAGGAAGCGGCCAAGAATGGACCAGTCTCCCATTTCTGTGGAAACACAACAGTTGAAATACTATTCACAGAGTAAGGCAGAATATTTTGATCAATAAATGAATAAAGCCAGATGTAATTGTACATATATAACTTCAAAACAATGTCTAGATTTAAATATTGACTTAGAAATCCCCTATGAATATACATTATCAATATCATACAATAGCATTCTCAGTGTGCCATCATCTGATGTTACATGTCACAATCTGGAATGACCTATAGTGTAATTTTTCAATACATATTTTTTCAAAAGATAAAATGCTTGAGTTATAATCATCATCGTGGTTTATACTACTACATAAGAGCAGATGCTGCATGACGCTGTAAATGACCAGCGCTTTCTCATATTCACTAAAATGTTAAGTTACATTCAGTGAGACACAATTCTCACAAGAAAGATCTAAACTCTACTCCTAATCCAAGAATGAATCATGAAGCGTATATATTATTAAAAAGGAAAACAATCTCAAACTTAATCAACTTGACATGATATTTAATTTGTTCTCCTGTCCTGGTGGAGCTTACCTTTGGAGAGTCTTCTTATCCAAAGCTGGAAAAATATCAGAGGAAGCAATCTGCATAACTATATTTTCAAGTGGAGCCCGTTGCTGGATGTTATCATGTCTTTTGAGCTGGATGACGGGAGAATGGGCTGACCACACATATTCCCTAGCTCTAACTGAAACGTTCATTGCGCTGTATGTGAATAAAGGCTTTCAATGTACAGTGGGACAAAGATTGAAATGTACAATGGGGGCACCTTCACTGAACAGCCATTCACAGGCGAGCAGAGAGTTCAAAGAACGTACTGGAAACAGTGTGCACAATACTGATTCAAGCACGGATCTGTGTCCACTTTCATTTTAGAGCTGAAATACAAGTCTCGTTTTCCCAGAAGATATTAGTACTTTGGTCAGTGGAAGCTCTTAACGGATATTCAAAACGTAACTTGAAGGATCATCATAGCACTGAAAAATCCATTTTCACATCACGTTTTTCACTTGTTCTCCAACTTTTTGTTGTTGTGGAGCAAAAAATATACCTCAAATCGTATTTTTAAAAGCCTTTTTCACACTCTCTACTGACAAAGTGTGAAAATAGCAGGAAAAGTAAGGGATACACGCATATAAATATATAATATACAATAAACTGCAGGTCATTTGTGTTCAGATTTGAATTTCATCAGTAATTAGCTTGTTTTGTCTTTGGCTGCATGTAGTTAAGAAGAATTCAACTCTCATTAATTTGAGATATTGTCATAACTGTGCTGTGTTAGCCCATATGATACAATCTGATGTCTGATATTCTGATGCTATAGAGCAGGATTATTCTGTAGGGGTTGTCAATGGAATAAGGATGATCTTCACCTATGCAGTGATCCTCTCATCAAAATACAAATGTAACATTGTTAAGTCTGTATGTGTACATTGTCTGGTGCTGCCAAGCAATCTGGCCCCTGTTGCTTAGGTGATTCCCAGGTAATTTGTTTTAAACATTTCTTTTGCTGCCTTGAAACTGATTACTGTATCTACAAATACAGGCAAATTATTAGCTCAATGTGTGGATGCTTTTTTTTACTTTATTTTACAATAAAGCCAACATAGAATAAGAATATTTACAGCATGTGCCTAGCTGGGTTTGAATTAAATATGTTGGAATGACATATAATCCTAAATCGTGCTGTTTTTTGAGCCTCTAAGACAGCCCTTGGTGCCTATGAAGGTCATTCTTGTAACTCCAGATGTTCTGTCCTTTTTTGTCTACAAGGTTGAAGGTGTCATTTGACCACAGACAGTCATAATGTAATTCCTAATTCTGTCTGTCTGCATTTGATAAGGACTATTACCCTGCTCCAACAGATATCAATTATTTATTGATATTCACAGTCATGTGTGATGTGTTTGCTTCTATCAAATTACTAGGCTAAATTAAATCCAACGTATGAAACATCTCTCCTTGCTCCCCTGTACCAATATTGTTGGTTTATTATGTTTTGTGAGGTGACCTTGAGTGAAAGGCACGTATATATAAAATGCAATATTATTATTGTTATTACATCTTTGAGACATGCACAAAAACATCAGGATGATTCAAGGCACCTATGATTAATGTGTGAGTCAGTGACCACTACATGTTAGGTAATCATTAGTTATCCAGTTTGATGATTAATGATATAACACATTGAAGGACAAAACTGCAAACTGTTTCTGCATGACTCATGAATAAATGCACATGTCTATTTCATTTGTAGAAAGACTGGTGACAAGACATGCCTTTGGTGAGACACACAGAAATTGTCTTGAAACTACGTAGATTTATTTTTTCTACATAAGCCTACTCAACTTGCACTTGACAAATCAGCAGGCGTTGGTGCACATAAGTCAAAAATGTGTGAGACATAAGTAACAAATGTGTGAGAATAATATTAATCAACTCATAAACAACATTAGAAATTACTTATTCATCCATAGGACTAAATTGTCTACTGACAAATAATATGCTGGTATATAATATAATGATATTATAATATATTATATATAATATAATAATATAGGTGATGCTAATCCATCACCTCGGGGGATTCCCTGGGGTAAATGCACAAATATCAAATTCTGCAGAAAACAGTCCCATAAAACAATATTTTTCATCGTAGTTTATTTGATTTAAGTGGTGAAATTCACCTTCACGGAGTAAACGTAACGTATGTTATTTTCGTCCACTAGAGGCAATTCGTGCAATAATTATGGGCATTGTCGTTTTCATTCACCCCTATCTCATGAATGAAAATAAACTGCAATGAAAATAAACTGCAATAGCTACGCATGCGGATTATTTCTTACTGCGTTTAAACGCTTCGCACTGGGGGAGAATAGAACTATCTTTTTTGTAATGCAGAACAAACCGCTTTCAATTTCCAATGTTCTCATAAAAAGGAATGGAGGGTTACTAAAACACAACCATACCCCAACCACATGCGACAGTAGTCGACTATAACAAATGCCTCTCGCAGAATCAGCGAAAACCCATCCAGAGGGGTGTTTACAAATCCTACTACATCGAATTAGTTCTATGGTAGGAGAGGAACGATTCAGATAATCTCTTCCACATATATTTTACAGTACATTTTAAGTTGGCAGTCTCTATTTATTTATCTATGTCTTGTGAGCAGTATATTCGACTACACAACTTATTTTTAACATACTACATTTAACACCCCCCTAAATAATATGTGAAGTGGTTCAGTCCTCGAGGTTACCGGAAGTTGTTTCAGCTGCCATGTTTGGTTGCTTTGTTGTAGGCTTCTACTAGGTTTCCTACAGAATTAGTAAGTGTGGAAATGGAGCCGAGCTGGAGTACGTTTCTTTTTCAAGTAAGTTGACTCTTTAGGAGGGAAACTGGGATAGCTCGTAAAGCAAGCTTAAAAAATGCAAGCACATAATATCTTAAGGGTAAAACCAGTTTTTAAACGAGTATTGCCTAGATCAAGTAACCAAGCAAAACAATGGTATATGAATCCAGGCTTCCAGCTGTGAGGCTTGGGAATGACGCTAGAACAAAAAATGAATTCTCCTCAACGACTGTTTGAAAAACGTGGCTTGTTTTTCCTACTGTACGAATACTTATACACTGGATGTTCAATAACTCGACAGCGTTTGTGTTTTTTAAGTGTGTTTGCTAAGTGTAAGCCAGCAAAACATGCGGGTTGGTTTGAAGTAAGGCTGGAGACGCCACTGCACCGTTACAATCGAGACAGACCTGTTTTTTTCCCTCCTGTGATTGAGGGCTTTGATCGGACGCCGTAGGATAATGAGATGTAACGCAGGCGAATATTTCCACTGTAACGTGCATAATACCGCAGATAATTTAAATTTAAAGCTATTAATTCTAGTACGGAAGGATAAGTGTATACTTAGAGGGCCAGCTGCTGAGATTTACTAACGGCGATTCGCAAGTCCGCGGTGAACTTTCCGCTTGCCTCAGCCGGTTCGACAGTAACTAGCCAAGTTAGCTAACGATGTTTAGGCTGCCTTCATCAAACTCGCTGGCTAATTTAGCATAGTTTGGGCGAGGCTGCCGTAATGAGCTTGCAAAACTATCGTTGCACGTTACATGACTTTATAACCAGTGTTAGCAACCGTTACGGCTCTCTGTTTATTAACTAGCTATTTATTCTGGAAGAACGCGGTGGAAAGGAATTCAAACTATGTACACAACATCAGCTAACACTAGCAACGGTGAGGCAGATTTGAAATTAGCAACGACGTGATGCAGTTTATAAAAGCAATTTGTGCCGCTGTTTAGAGGGATATCTGCCACGGTTTAGTTGCTTTCACTGTGGACTAAGGTGGAAGGCTATTGTTCAATGAAATTAGTGAAATGTGACGTTCCAGTGGCCTTACTTAGCCTCTAAAAACTAACGTTGAGCACATTGTGAACATGAAAAATGTAAGACGCCGAGTTTCTATGGACAGGTATTTTCAAAGGATTTAATGTTTTACCGCGTATTCGATTGTTTTATTTGAACGCGGTTATTTTAATCAGTGTATGAACCCTTATGCGAAGTATATCGTCATTGTGCAGTCTAATGCGTATTTCCAACTATTAAGACGCATTCTTATGTGTATTATGTGTGATGTTGTGCTCCAGCATGTTTAAGTGAGTGTCACAAACTTCTCATGGGAAGCTCTAAATTCAGTGAACTCTGCAGCAGTTCAGTATCATTCACAAAATACTTTAACCTCATCTTTAGAAAATGAGCTTAAACCTGCTGCCTGCTAAGTTCATTAATTTATTGCACCTTCAAATGAATGACTATGTAGTTGAGTTTGAGTCTCTTGCCAATGCCAGCCAATAATATTTATTAGATATTTTGATATAAACATACAATCAGAGTAACATATCTATTTTGTACTACTTGCCATATACTGTACTAATAAACTGATTAAGTAAATAGGTTGATATATGTTATATAACTTGAACTTGAAGATCTCACCTGTGCCATCAGTACCAGGCTACTGGATTTGGAACCATAGAAGCCACTGGGAATAAGAACTTTCTTAATATTACTTATTATTGATGCTTCTTAAATGTGTGGTTAAAGGTCTTGCTTAAAAGCCAAAGTTAACATTATTTAACAATAGCCCTGCTTTTTATATTAGGCAAGCAAGAGTTGGAAAGTGTATATGTACATAAGAATGCTTTTATCATATCTAATAAAGTTAGGTTGCGTTTCACAGCCTTTGGTATACGTCACTTTTTTTTGTGCTGTTAGTAACGTTTTGCCCTGCTGTTAGAGACTGATCACCTACTCACATTTTTAAACACTGTTTCTTCCTGATGAAAAAGGCAGATGGACAGTGTGGCTTGTTGAGTATCTGGCATCTAGCCAGAAGCCCTGCATGTATTATGTACCTCATACTGCTACTGTGTAAATCTCATGTAAATCTGTGCGCAGTTAGCATTCAGACGCTTGACGTAAGGAGAGCAATAATTCATTCAACTACTATAAACTGACTCATGTTTCGCAGCATTTTTAAGTTTGAAGTTCTCCACTGTATGAACTTTTCTAGAAAGGTATTTTGTGAAGAGGTGGAAATTTAAATTAAAAGATGCTGATTACCATATTCTTGTTTAAATACTTTGTCAGGCATTTGAAATGGTCCATATTGTTGTGTAAATGAGCTGGAATATTACCATAAGTACAGCTGTACCTATTCTTTATTTTGGACAAATGTGCAACATATTTGAAATCCACTATCAGTTGGGTTGTGATACACCAGTAATGCTGCAAAGTAACAGGCAAATTGTAAAGAATGCCCTGAGGTAAGAAAGTCCTAATGCAACCCTTCTGTGCCTGAAACTCCATTCTGTCCACTCAAGGAAAAACACTGCATAAAATTTAGCCTATAGAACGTGCTACACATCAGAGGCGTTTACCAAATTACCAAAGCATTTGGCTGACAAGTTCCTAAATGTCTAAAAGAAATTGACGGTCAACAGTGGACACGTCACACTGAAAATGTTGAAATATTGAACTTAAACTAATAAATTGCCTTTACAGGACACTGCAAGGCATATAAACACAGTTTAAAGAAAGCTTTTGTGGACGCACCTTTCATTTAGAAGCCATTTCTTAATGCAGTAAACAACTGGCCAAATGTATACAAAATTACATTTTAGATATTCTCTTTCAGTGCTGTGACTGTTATCTGGGTCTCTAGTTTCCGAGGTAACTTCTCAGAAGTAGTAACTTCTGACAGCCATTTGGTACTGAGCAGCTGGCTTAGGGTTTTTATTAGAGCTTGTTTTGAAACAGGTCCATCAAAACAAACCACTCTTGAAATTATACAAAGTAGTTTTATTCTCTGTTGATGTAAAATATAGTAATGAATTGTGAATGAATTTAGTATCAGTCATGAATTTAGTATCAGTCATAAATGGTAGGTTTAAAATTCCTAGTGACACAGTAGATCCTTTATTCTAGGCTTTACCTTTGCCACTCAGTTTGCCCCATCCCCTTGTTTTGTAGACTTTAATCAAATTAAAATGTTTGAAAAAAATAGACTTAGCAACCTTTTGTGAATTTAAGGCTTTATAGTGCCAGTGAGAAGTACTGCTTATTCATGTTCTACATTCATGTTTTTAACGATAGATCTTTTTGGAGGCAGTCCTAGATACAGGTGAAACAGATTTCCTTAAGGATGGCTCAGACAGTGAGTGTGCATGCACAGTCCCACAGCCCTGGAACTAGCTCACCTAAATGGAATGCTCCTGTTTTTAATGTTATCTATTACACCTGTGCGTTTCCTGCCATGACAAGCCAAAATAAAATTTAAAAAAGGTCTTTAATCTTTCAGAATTGTAGTAGTAATGCCTTTGAGCAAACAAACGGCTAACAATGGAATGTTAGCGAATATTTCTTTGGTGACTTTGGGAACTAAACACTGTTATACGTCACTGTTAAAAAGACCAATCACTAGGTGCTCTCCTCACTGTGTGTTTGCATTGGTGTGGTTATGCTGGCAAAAGGTGAACTTTTTTAGAGAACAATTAAAAGGTTATTTGCTTGATGTATGATTTCAAGGTTTTCGGGTAAATTCCCCATAGTAGTCTTTACCAATAATGTACTCATTCTGATTATTCTAGGACTGAAAGTGAGTTTTTTTTTGTCCAGGCTCTATCTCTGTTACTGTCAGTCAATCCTGCTCATTTTATAAGAATAAATCTTCCTAATTGATGGAAGTAGATTCCATTCTTGGGGCCATCAAGATGAGCCTTTTCTTCATGATGCCAGAAAATAACAGATTTGTCTGTGCCATACATATGCTTAATCAGGGTTGTACTGTATATCAGCTAGTGGGTTGCTACTTTAAATGTTCTCTATGTCATATAGAGTATCTGTTTATAAAATCTCAGGTACTTATCCTGGTTTTTGACAGTACTATTTTGCAATGGGGTGTTGTTTTAAATGCAGTCGCCTTTGGAGGTTTTGGCTCAATTTTTAGGAGAAGGTGAGTTGGTTAAAAACCTCTTACATGATGCAGCCCAAGCCCAGTTGAAAGAATTCATGAATCAAAAAATCCTAAAACATTTTGCTCACAGCAGAACAGAAATACATTTACCTACAACCTATAGCATCAATAAGCAAGGCACTGAATCCCTCCAGTTTTCTTATAGCTTTGCAGGCTATGAAAAAAGGATTACAAACATGACAAAAGTCATGTTTTGTAAGAACTTGTGTCAACTCAGCAGAGGCCCTGAGTAGCAGCCAAAGATTTCAGAACTTGTAAACAAGTGAAGAACAACTCAAACATGGAGAAAGAAAAGATTCTACATGTAGCAGAAAAATCTAATCATTTTTATAATATATTGGCGTGGGGGGGGTCTGCAGTATGATCTCCCTTTTTCCTTCCCATTTTATGTTATCAGTCAGTAGGGGTTTTTTATGTAAAAATTGGGATTTCGACAAGCAGCTGTAGAGTGTGACACAAAAGACTTAAGAAAGACAGTGCATAATCTGACTCAGACCATGAGCTCAATTCAAGTCTACAGTGGCCCGTGGAGCCATCAGGACACTCCCTCCATTTTGATGTTATTTATGAGGGAGCAGCCCCAGTTGTCAGAACGCATTTGTGTCAAAATGGTCAGAGCTGCATGAAGGCACAGCAGCTTACAGGCCCTGCACCTCTGTATAGAGGCAGGCTGTCTGCAGTGGCTATGTCTGCTGTTCACAGGCTTCACAAAGAGGGTTCCCGGCTGGTAGCCCCCCCACCCCTGGTGTGCCAGCGGACTGGCATGATGATGACTAATCCTGGAAGGTGGCAAGTGTGAGCAGGTGCTTAGACAAATGGATGGGTGGGCTTGGTGGTATTCTCCATGAGTTCCCAGGTCCCATTGCGTATGAGGGAATGACGGCTAGTTTAGTTGAGTAGTGTGTGGATAAACAATGTCCCTGTCTCATGAATAGATGAGCCAAATCAATGAAGATGAGCATACAAAGCTCCCCTGCTGAGGCATCACTGCTCAGATTTGTGTCTTTCACAATAGGCTAGATGACATAAGGAGGACATTGTGCGGTTCATTTTTCTTTTCTGTCCCCGGCCTCTTCTTTTGCAACTCCTTTCTTGGCTCGTCGTCTTCGATGGATGATTGAACCTCAAAAGGGAAAGGTCAAGCATTTCACCTTGCCCTGGTGGTTGACAACGCAGTCATCTTGACTGGGTCCATTTACCGAAACAACAGCATTATCTGTAATACAATTTTTATGTTTGATGTGTGGAAAGAAAATGTTGTTTGTTAAATTAATAGAATAGTAAATTAAAAAATTGTACTCAGTTCAGCTAGAAATACAATAACATTAGTTACATTAACATCCGTTGCTAAGTGTATTTGCAATTCTGCGTCTACTTCTGTTTTAGTGGATGTAGGCAGGGTAGTCCTCAGGTCAACAAAAATGTAAGGCTTTTTTTTTATAAGGGGGAAACTAACTCATTAAAAATGTATCTGAGAAGTATAATTTCAATCAACTAACCTTGGTTAGAGTATAACTAACCTACAGTGACCAACCCCAATGATTATAAATAGCATGCAGCTGCTTCACAACAAAAGCCATAATTACATTAAGCTGGCTATACTGTAGGAAGTGTTACATTTGAAGATAACTATAAGAAAGATTGAGTTTGCATTGCATCAATGTAGCAGAAACCACTGTCTGCTAAATAGTTTCCAGCAGCATGTTATCCCTGGGCTATGTTGTGCTCTTTTTGTTTCTTTTTGTCCCCAACTCAATGAAAAACATGCCTAAACAAAATGCACTGAATCATTTTTAGCTAGAGCTGCCTGAGTATTTTAGCAGTCTCTCTTGGAAGAACTGATCTCGTTTTGGGTCTTGGCTGTGGCAAAAGATGCAAATTGCATCTGACCGCCTCATTTGGGAGCTTTGATTACTTAGATGAGTGAAACCCAACTTAGCTACTATTTGATAAAGCTAAATTGCACCCAGTCACTTAAACCCATTTTTGTTGTGGCAGTAGTAGGCATTGGTTTGCAGCTGCAAAACTCCAATAACACAGAGTGGGAGGCCACATACCTTGGAGGCGGATGTGGCATTATGATCCATGTTGATTTTGTCTCAAGGAGTGAACTGTATTTTCTATTTAGTGTGTGTGGCACACTCTTCCCTCCTTTTCCTATGTCTTGTTACTGAGCTGATCTCATGGCCTGCGCTTCAGAGCACTGGACTCTAATTTGGTATGCTTGTTTTGCAGTCACTCGATGAATCAGCACTGTCATGATGGGATCATTTTTCATCCCGTATATTTGGATTATTTTGCATTAGCAGCATGCTGCATCAACCACATTAATGACCGATCCAGTGCCTATTTTGTATTCTGTAACATCTTGCTAACCCATGTTGTTTTCATGGACTTGTCAAAGCTGACAAACTTCACAAACAGCTGTCAGTTACACTCTTGGTGTATTGTGGTAATTGTTATGCAGACTTTGAAAAGTAATGATACAGTGGGGAATTTCTACTGTCACAATATTGATATTTTTATATGGAGTATAAGACAGTGCTCAATTTTGTGTTACAAAAACGTTTCACCCTTCCGTATCAGCTGTTTTAGTGCCTTTAAAGCTTGTATTAAATGGTCTCGCCTCAGCCAAAAATTTACCTCTGTATGTGTGTGTTTGTTTCATCAGCAGGCCAATGAAGCCCTCCACCATCAGCACCAGGTGGCCCAGAACAGCCTGCTGCCACTTCTTAATGCAGGAGCTGAACAAATTGACCAGAAGCCTATCCTGCCCATCCAAATAGACCAGAAGCCCCCTACAAGCGCTGCTGATCTCCTCAAAGATCACGTGGCCAGTGGTGGAGGTGCACGACCACCAGTGCCTGTGATAAAGAAGGAACACAAAGGCAAAACACCTTTCGTCTGCGGCTACTGCAACAAGGCCTTCCGTGACAGCTACCACCTGCGACGTCATGAGTCCAGCCACACTGGCATCAAGATGGTGTCACGGCCAAAGAAGACTACCCAAACAGCCCCCACCATGGTACCGATGATATCCACCATGCCACGAGAGAACAATGGCCACCCTTCCTACATCTCCACGGTAGCAGGCATCCTCTCCACAGCAACCACCTCTGTTTCCTCAGGCTCAAGTATCATGACATCATCTGCAATGGGCAATGTGCCTCAGCAAAATGTCACCAAGAAACCCGCCAAACCTGTCAAGAAGAACCATGGGTGCGAGATGTGTGGCAAGGCTTTTCGTGATGTCTACCACCTGAATCGCCACAAGCTGTCCCATTCAGACGAGAAGCCTTTTGAGTGCCCCATCTGCCAGCAACGCTTTAAAAGGAAGGACCGAATGACCTACCATGTTCGCTCTCATGATGGTGGAGTCCACAAGCCCTACGTATGTTCTGTGTGTGGGAAAGGCTTTTCCAGGTAAGGATCACATTTTTAGCCCTTTTGATAGGTCGTTCAAAATGTTTGTGTCTTTTTGAGTTGGGCATCCTATAATATTGTGACTTAGACTCAAGTAAATGGGTTGTGTGTTTTTAAGTGGGAACAATGGCCACTTGTAGTGTTTTTGTAAGTAATGCAACTGACGAGCAAATAATTTTATTTGGAATCCCTCTGATTCATTTTCCCCTTTAAATTTGTTTAAGGTGTTTTATATCAGTGATAGAAACATTTCTCCACCATACATTATTTTTTTTTTTAAAAACTTTTTTCATTCCTTCACAAAACTGCACTTTTGACAGTATTTGAACTTAACATCAGTGCAAAAAGTGCAAGAAATGGATTTTAACCCTATAGTAGGGCTGGGAAATAAAACAGTAATATTGATAATTATTGTGATATGATTTTCCTCTATATCAACATATAAAATGTTCAATAAATGTTTTGATTTAATTAATTAGAATCATGAACAAATAGCTCTTATTTTTTCTGTTGAGATATTTGTTTCGTTGAGGAAAAGGGACTTAATTTTACTCCTGAATATTTGTTGAAAAAGTTGTTGTGAATGTTCTACCCCAGATTTATGAAGTGATCGACAGTTGGACATCAAGTGTTTGTTGTGACCATAAAGAAAAGTTTAAAACCACAGTTAACCCTTTGGTTTCTTCAACTTCCACTCAGGAGAAAAAAAGCCTTTTACACTAAGAAATAATGATTTGACATTTATCGTGATAATTATTGATATCGAGTGATATGATTTTTTTTATTGTGATAGCATTTTTGGCCATATTGCTCCACCCTACCCCATGGAAACAATTTTTCTTCATGCTGCTAGACAGACTTGTTAATGGGAGTCACACTGGCAAACCCTGAGCAATGGATGCCTGTTAAGTCCTAGCAACTGATTTCATTGGAAGATAATATTACCAGTTTCAAATGTCATTTAGCTCTTAGGTGGTGGAAAACTCCTAGACCAATAGTTTAATTTAATTTTAATTTTTTTAAAAGTATGACACAGTACATTTACAGGCATTTGAAGTGGACTTAAAGTGTCCTAAACTTACATTTAATATATGTTAGTGAATAGCTATGAAAATATTTCATTTTTATTTATTTTCAGAGGCTGTCTTGCAAAAGCAAGAGTAGTCACTTAATAGTCAACTTTACTCAGTCAAAAGCTGAATGGTCTATGAATCTCTGCGTGACATACTCTCCCAGTAAAACTCTGCAGCAAAAACAAAAGGCTTGCAACTCTTCATAATGTGTATCTGAGGGCTTGTTGGATGGGCAATGGGATCAGCAGCAACGGTGGCAATGCACTGTGACAGTAGCAAATAACTAAATTGGTGAGAAAACGAGGGCAACCACAAAAAAAAGGTTGTTTTTACAACTGCTCTAGTTTATGCATAAGATTTCAATCAACAAGTAACACGGCTATTGTGAGCAGGAAGTATGCTTTTGAGATCTAATTTAATCTTATGGTAATGGAGACAGAAAGTAATTTCACCCTCTGATGGTTGCATTCCAGGGTCAAAGAGAAAAGTCTTGACTTGTCTGCATGGAATTTAAGAATAACATGATGATAAACAAATTCTAACAACCTTTTTTGACTATATACTTGGCAGTGATATGTTTTTTTTGCTGTGTTTTAAAGTAAGAAAAACATGCTGGGTAGCCTGAAGTGTAACCTTATATACTAAACTATATCATATTTCATTAGAATGTTCTTTTGGAAAACAAAGAATGCAATCGCCAGATGCAAAAACATTTTCTGCTTGACCTTAAGTTTGTTTAGCAGCGACCCTATTGCTAGTAGCAAGGTGAATGTTTGAGCCAGTGGTGTTTGGGTTATTCAGTCACGCTGTGATTTTATACAGAGGGATGATTGGATGTCCATCTACTGTCCAAGAAGCTTCCCAGTTGCTGTGTTTTCTTATTTATAGTTGTGCTAAGCAGTTTAGGTTTGTACTGGTACTGACCCCCATGCCATTTCAACCACATGTTTAAACAGTTGCACATGAGAGAGCACCAGTGGTGGAGTACCAAGGGAGGGGGAGGCGTCACTTGTCACTTTGCGGTTCCCGCCACCATGTCACAGACTCCCTCTCCCCAGGGAATTCAGTGAACCATGCGGTAATCTTCAGGTCAACACATTTACTATGTAGTGAATAAATATTTTGCTCAAGAAGGTCTCGTGGTGGCTTCATATTTAGATTTATCAACACAAAAAAAAATTTCACCATGTTTTAATGAGCCAAAATATCTGGTGGTGTATGTAAATCGGCACAGAGTGAGCAGAGCATATTGATAATACCAGAAGAGTTCTGTGCTGCAGCACAACTTCAAGAAAAACATCAGCAAGTGTACCCTAGGCGAGCTGTAACATTAGCACTGTGCTGTGTAGCGCAGTTTCAGGCATGCCTCCAACACAGTGACGTGGGGTAGGGATTCATCAACATACTGGAAAGTGAGAATGGGGACTGAATAACCGGGCACTGAGTCATGGCCACTCAGCCAGATATGTAGGCAGGCACTGTCTGGTGTCTGCTCTCCTTGTCAGTGGGACCCCAAAAAGGGGGGTAAAAACCTGATTCCAGTTCATGGCACCACTGAGAACACTCTATTTGACTCGTCCATTTGTATATTAAAAAAATCTCTGTCTGCTCCACTGTCAGTGCTGTAGCCCTTACTCACTCCATAATGGCACTTTTAACATGATTCAGCTCATAGCTTCACTAGAACTAACAAGCTGACAGAGGAGGATCAGTGCCAAGAAGAATTTGTAAATGCTGGAGTTTCACTGCAAAGGTCAAGAGGCAAAGAGCTGTTTTCTTGCACCTGCTGATATGCAGTGAACAATAAATTATAGAGTAGAACACAGGAATTTGTAGTCATCAGTGTTTGTTGTTGTTTTGTTATTTTTAACCTTCAGTTTAACAGCAAATTAAGCTGCAGAAATGTTTGTATAAGCCCTTATTTCAGGATACAAGTATCTGACTATAAGTTGTAACATTGTGTATTTTGTATGTATTTTAATGAAGTCATTGTGGCAAGTAACCGTCACTTGTTATTATAAGGGTTCTTTTTTAGCCATGTCATTTTCACTGTGTAAAGTTCTTGTTACGTGTTGGTGTGAAATTGGTGAAAGAAGTAAACAAATGTTAGGGTTATCAAACTTTTTTCATAACGCAAAGTTCAGTGAGAAAGCAAGTAATATGCAAAAAAGTGCTTCACAACTGTGAACATGAATACTTTCTCACAGTAGTTGACTTTTGTCAACACAATATTTCATTCTCCCCCCACCCGCCATTGCATTAATAAAGATGAATTCATTTTGTGGCCTACATAGCCTCTTCCGATTCCCCACAGAGAGATGATGTGCAAATTCAGTATAGGATTTTAGGAAACTAGCACCCATATGCCTGGAGATCCTCAGTAAGATTTTCCTTACTTTTGTGAGTAATGTCAAGCCTGTCAAGTACTGTAGTGCTATGCTAAACTGTCAGTTTACTCCAAAAAGAAGTGGGAAATGAACAAATTGACCATCTCAGTGTGGTGCATTTTTGAAACTAGGTCAAACTAATTCATGCACGATTGATCATGAAGAATTAACTGCCACTGACTGAAATTTTAAGCGTTTTTTTTTGTGCTCATTCCCTCAATATTTAAGCAAACAGAGCACCTCCATATGCTTACGCACTTCAGCACTTGCAATGTATGGAAAGGCTGTACATTAAGCTTTTCACTTTGTGCTTGTGCCCTTACATGTGGTGCTTTTTGTAAGTAAATGTTACACACTTGTATAAGTTGTGCACAACCCATAAAGTTAACAAAACTATTTTATACGTAGACACAACTGCTTATGACTTCTGATGTTATTGAAAAGGATCTGCATAGTTATCACACTGGTTGGGCATCTGCAGCAGACGACATGCTGTTTGTCTAACAATTGACAGTTGTCTGTGTTTTTATAATATGCAGTGGTTTACAGTTCAGGGATTTCCTGATATCCAAATTCCCATGTTAATGAATATAATCTAACAATATGAATTAGAAAAGAGTGGACCTCGAGTAGTTGTATGTCCAAACCTTCAGTCAGTGCCGTTGACGAGACACTGATATAGATCTAGATTTGGTCCTCGGACGCTGCACAGCAGCTGCCCACTGCTCCCTTGAGGGGATGGGTTAAATGCAGAGAATGAATTTTGCAACACATATGTGTATGTGACAATAAAGTACCTTTACTTTAAGTGTGTTGTTATTTTTTTACTTGTTTTTTTTTTTTTAAATCTAGGCCAGACCACTTGAGCTGTCACGTGAAGCATGTGCATTCCTCAGAAAGACCGTTTAAATGTCAAGTAACGGTAAGAGTCATTATGGTCAGCTTCCAGATTTTTATTTATTATATTGTTGTTGTACTCCGCTGACCTTTGACCCTGTCCGTTGTGGGGACTGCAGGCCTGCACCTCTGCTTTCGCCACCAAAGACAGACTCCGTTCCCACATGATCAGGCACGAAGGCAAGGTCACCTGTAGCATCTGTGGGAAGATGCTCAGCGCAGCCTACATCACCAGCCATTTGAAGACTCACGGACAGACCAACTTCAACTCCTGCAACAAAGGTGCGTCACACTTGTCAGAAACACACCCATAATATCACAACGTTATGGTTTGCAGTTTTGTGGGAGTTGGTGGAAAAAGACATTTGTATTATAAATATTCAGCCGTATCTTGTCAAAACCGCTAACCAAGATCTTGTCCATTAGTGTCATCCTCCATTATCTTCTTTAGTATATACACCCTCCTCCAACACATGCATTGCATTGCATTTTGGCAGTGTGGAATGTCTGCTTCATTTTGTTATCTCTTTACTTGACAAGCAGCCTTTGTGAGTCACATTTCAGCAGTAGTAGTCAGTCTCAACACACTGTTTGTTATCCTGGTTAGAATATTATATAATATATATATATTATATATAGGTATAATATTTTGGTACTGTTTAAATCATATGCAACATTAAGTTGTAGTAGGAGTGTTGTCTATTTAGCTATCCTCTTATCTCCTACTCACAAACAACTATTTAGAGTTTCTGCAAAACAAAAGTTAAATACTCCATCTTGTGTTTTTCCAGATGGTAACAATGTCTGCAATTCTGCCTCAGCTACACCTGTGACCGTTTCTGCCGCCATCACTTCTGCGATGAACCGGGTCAACTCCAACAACCCTGTCACCATAGCCGCACAAATGAACATTAGCACCAACACAGTCAACATCACATCTCCGGTCAGCCTCCAGCACCCAGTCACCATCACCGGCCCTGTCAACATTGCCTCTGTCAACATCCCCGCCACGGCATCCATGAATATTGCCCACCCAGTGGCGATAACGACCCCCATGTCTATGAATATGGCTGGTCCGCTCAACATCGCCATGAGGCCAATGGAAAGCATGTCTTTTCTGTCTCAAGTCTTGCCTTCGTCCCCGCCCTGGTAGGAAAAAAAAAAAGAGAGAGAGCATTGAACTGGCCAGAAAGAAAAGGAAAATGAAGTGAAACAAGAGACTCCTGTCCTCCTTATTTACACCTCAAGCCCAGCTCTTTTTTTCACCCCCGACCCATGTTTACTTCATCTAACCCTGAAGTGAATATTTACACGAGCTGTGCGGCTGGTAGGAGCTCCCCAAGTCACAGCTGCGTCCCAACTAACATTAAGTGACTGACATGAGATGCAGAACACTTGAGTAGAAATCGAGTAGGATTTATCTTGAAATCAGGACAACAGTGAGACGTAGTGTAGTCAGTTAGAATGATGAAACTGTGATTTGTATCATGACAAGTGAGAGGAGGGGATTCTTCCTCGGTAGGAAAACACACCCGTGGTTTTTTAAAAGGGAGATGAGAAATGGACTAAAGCAATAATTATAAATTGCTGTTTTTGATGTTTTACAAGTTCTCTCCCCAAGCCTTTGGGTGTTACTTTATATGTTGTTTTTTAACTATAGCCTGCTAATCACTATCTATTTAATGTTATAGGAAATGAGTCTAGTAAAAGGGACAGCAGCTTCCACTTGCATGGAAGAATATTTTTTCACAGTGCTATAGCTTTTTTTTCCTTCTCAGATAGTAGGTATGCTCTTGAGGTACAGTGACTAACTTGTACAGTTGACATAGTAATGTATTTTCATGTCTGCATTTTAATTTGTGCTTTTGTCATTCAAGTGGACACGATCCTCTTGACAATGAAATATTTGTACTTTGTTTTCTCTATGTATGGAAACACAGCTTTGTTTTTATTTGCCTAGTTATATTGTTAATGTTTCCATGAAGTCAGAATGGAATGAGTCTTGCACTGAAAGCATATCCTACATACAGGTGAACAGCAGTATTATCAAAGATCAAATTGGAGTCTTTAAGTGTTTTGGTTAGCCGGTCTGCACTTGAGGGCCATCTAGTGGCTGAACATGGAAAGGCCTGGCCATGTAGTGAAGCTTTTTCAGGCTGTTACTGTCATCTTATGGTGGCTAAATAGTTTTGTCTGACTCTTCTGTACACTGTTTTTTTTGTTGGTATGTTTTTTTAAGCATTTATCTGTAGCCCCAAGATGATGATTTTCATGATAATAAGGACCCTTCACTCAGGAAACACACACAAAATCCCATTACTCATGACTTGGTTCCTTTTTAAATTGAGTATATCTACCATGTATCTTAATTCTTGATTTTGCCATGTTCTTATTTTTTTTTTTAATTTTCTAAATCATTTGGGATTTTGGTGTTACGAGTTGACTAGGCTTCATCACGGACAAGAAGTCCAGCAATTATTGATTTTAAACATAGCCGTCCATTGAAATAGTCATTTACTGTGCAATGGTAAACATGCTGTACTTTATTTTTCTTTTTTTTTCTTTTTTTTTGAAGTCCAGTACAGTCTAAGGCTGAATAGTTATGTGGGTGAGATCTGGATGAGTCCCATAAAATGCAAATGTGTGTCCATTAAAATAATGGGACAAGATTGATGTTGCATGACCCCAAACACTGTAGCTGTTGAACATTAATAATTTTTAATGAATGCCATGTTATCTCAACAGTGTTGCAGCTCTTTGAGTTGGTTCAGTTTATACTGAAAAATGCAATATGCATGTTTGTTATTTTCCCAAGTTTTGTTTTAAACAAACTATTAGTGTAGCTTTTTTGTTTTTATGCATTACGTAGATACACAATGATAGGCTGTTTGCCAAATTTGATACAATAATAATGTGAGTAACTGAACATTTCTTGTGGAATTGAACATCTCTTTATTTTTAAGGAAAAAAAACAATTGGAAATTCCAGAAACCTTGTGAAAGCAGTTGAATGTATATCTTTGTACAAAACTATTTTAGTTCCAAGGATATGGTAGTTACAGTAGATGTGAAAGATAAGATAACCTTTTTTATAAATCTTTTGTATTAGAACATTAACAATGGTAATTTTGTATATATGAGAAGCTAGGCTTTCTGATTAGCAGAAAGGTCAAACATTCCTACATTTTTTTCAAATGTATGTTTGTCAAATTATTACATAAACATGCGCAATGTTATGTGCCTTTTATTTGGGTTGTCTAAATAAAAGAAAACTATCAAATGTGTTAATATGTATTAAGTAAGTTCAGTATTAAGAAAGCACCACTGTATCAAATACATAGGAGTTTATTACTATTTATCTCTTTGGTAGAGAATTTCCAGTGTTTTAACTAGCTAACTTACTGGTTTTCTTCTGTTAATGAACATTTACTGTCCAATACAAGCCTTTAAAACAGTCTGATCTGATCTAGCAAGTTTGGCTTGTTTACTCCTTACAAAAACAGTGTAGACATGTCCTCTCTAAACATTTCTGATAAAGTGTAGGGTAACTGAGAATATCTTGGCAAGTCTTAATCCATTATTGATTTTAGATATGTTTAGAAATACGTAAAGTTTTGTCTTTCTCTGAACACCCTCACACATTAAATCCCTCTAAGGCAGCTTTTTCTGAGGTGGTGGGGCCACCACATCTGGCACAAATAACCATACCACATTCAGAGACATTTACATTGTGCAGCTCTCCCACTGTTTGGTCGAGTTGCAACCAAACAGAGAAGCTGGTTGGAGCAGGTTTTCCTAAAGTAGACTATTTGTGCAGGCAATATATAACCAACCATAAAAGCCAAAGACATGTTCTGCCCAAGTATTTAAAGTTCCCTTGAGATTTATATATTCCATAATATGTTCCATTTTATTTTATGTCATAGAATCAAAAGTAATTTTGCAGATTCTGTCCAGTAGATGGTGTCCCTATGGCAAGCCGTTGTAACATTTATTCTTTAAAACTTACAGTTGTGATTTAAAAGCTACTACTACTTATTTATTACTTACTAGTAACCATTCCATTAGTTACTAGAAACTATTTTTTAGGTACTAGTAACTATTCGGACACAAGTTATCAACATACAACTTACATCTTCAACAATGCAAATTACACTGAACACAATTATAAATGCAACGCTATTGTTTTGGCCCCCATTCATCATCAGCTGAACTCAAAGATCTTACATAAAGACATAAAGATCTCAAGACTTCCTCTATGTACATAAAAGGCCTATAGTATTTATCTCAAATACTACAAATTTGAGAGAAATAGGCCTTTTGTGTACATAGAGAAAGTCTTAGATCTTTGAGTTCAGCTCATGATGAATGGGGCCAAAAACAAAAGCGTTTAATTTTGTTCATTGTAGCTGTAGCTGAGGATTTAGGTACTAGTACTTATTTATTAGTTACTAGTAACTTTTAGTCTTACTAGTAAGAATTAAAATTTTACTAGTATCTTTTGGAATAGTTACTAGTAACTAATGAATAGGTACTAGTGTCTATTAATTAGATATTAGTAAAATGGAAATAGTTACTACAGTTACTTGTAACTATTTGAATAGTAACTAGTAACTAATGAATAGGTACTAGTATCTATTAATTAGATATTAGTAAAATGGAAATAGTTACTACAGTTACTTGTAACTATTTGAATAGTAACTAGTAACTAATGAATAGGTGATATCTGAACTGCAGAGCCCTATTTATTTCAATAGCAAATTCTGCAATTAGTTACTAGTAACTAATGGAATAGTTCCTAATACTAGTAGCTTAGTGACTAGTAAGTTTTAAGGAATAAATGTTAAAACGGCTTGCCATATTGTCTGTGCATATTTCACTGTTGCCTGCCATTTCAGTTCTACTAAAGAAGATCTGAATATGACAATGTTTTTTTGCAGTTGTCCAGCAGATGGTGTTGTCTATGCATATTTCACTGTTTCATGCCCTTGGATTCCTATAAGGAACAATGCCACTGGTCCTCTGTGTGAGCATATTGATTTGCATTTCAGCCAACATGTACTAATGTACTTAAGAGCAAATTTGAATTGTATTCTGCCTGGATGACATTAACTTTATTACCCAGTAGATGATGGAAGGAAATGATTCACACATAGACACTCCAGAGAACTGTTTCTACTAGTGGACATCTTTTAAAGTGGACCTTCCATATGTCTGGGGTGAAAAAAATAATCAAGTTTAGTCAAATTTGCAAAGGCAATTGTTTCTCATAGATGTAATAATATCAAACAGTCAATGGACACAGTTCTATTTTTTGGATTTTAAAAGGTCTTAAAAGTAGAATTAAATAAAATAAAGACATTTCAAAATGAAAGAAATTGAGTTCTCCATGGAATCTTGGATTTTAATAACTTTGCTGCAATGAGTTTGTGTATTCACGCAGCTTTGGGAAACCTAATTGGAAAGGAATTCATTCACAGTGAAATGAATAATGACTATTTATTGAACCCAATTTTATTTTATTTTTTAAAACTCTGATCAAATGGATTAACAATTATGATTTAAGCTGTGCAGAAGAGAAACAAAACATAATGATGCTTACTAATAATATACTTACTTAAATACTTATTTGTTCCAGAATCCTTTGCACTCTGCTCCATTGCGCACTGTGTATACATACATATATAGTATCTCACAAAAGTGAGTGGACCCCTCACATTTTGTAAATATTTGATTATATATTTTCATGTGACAACACTGAAGAAATGACACTTTGGTACAAAAAGTAGTGAATGTACAGCTTGTAAAACATTGTAAATTTGCTGTGCCCTCAAAGTGACACATCACACAGTCATTAATGTCTAAACCAGAGCCCTTTAAAGAGAGAGTCGTGTCAGCGGGGGTCCAAAATGCTACATCGTCACGTGGTTCATGGAGACCGCAGATAGTTCCCGGAAGTCCTAGGCGGGCAATTCAAAATGAGCGAGAGAAACAACAAAGCGGCGATTTTAAGTGATTTCTGGTCATTTAAACAACAAATGCGTTGATTTACAATATGTGTACAGCACACTGACATGTAACTGTAGTTACATTAGTATTTTTTTAAAAGAAGGACATTAGTTTTGACAATAACAGCTACAATCACCCACCTTGTGGACATTTTTTGGCAAACCAACATTGGAAAGTGTTGCAAACATGTTTAAAATTCAGATGAGATTTACCTTTCTAACATACCTTTAGTAATCCCATGGTACCAGGGTTCATTGAGGTAACTGACTAATCTTTATGACTTCAGATAGAACAGACAGGTGACTATCAATGATTGTTGTGTATTAATTTAATAAATCTCCAATAAATTTAGAAAACAGCATGTTAAGTGGTTTGTGTCTGTCAGAAAAATGGAGTATGAACGTTTGGTTTCCCAGCTGACATGGAGAGGAGGAAAAAATGGTTGAAACAGGTCAACAGGAGCGACCTTACAATCACTAAAGAGGCTAACAATAAAATATGTGAGGTACTTTTTCCACAAAGAAATAACTTAAATAATGGCTTTATATTTTGTTTTATTAAAACATATTTTATTAAAACATCATGGCAGATAATCTTCAGGCTCCACTGAACCCCTGTGATTCTTGTGCTGAGAGAGGGAGAACAAGAGAAAGGGCTAGACAAACCTACACATCTGTAAAGATTCATCCAGGTCATGTTTATCCAAGAAAAGTAGAATTGGGAGCATCTGGACGTTTCAGAAGAAGTCCAGTTGCTCTCAATTCAACCTTTCTTATAAACGGCTGCAGGTTTGATTGAGAAAGTTCTGGATTGTTAAATTTTGGAACTTCATTAACAGCTTTTGCAGCTGATGTTGGCATTAGTTACTGTATAAGTTGTTAGTTTTGTTTTTTCAAACAGTTCTCACATACAGGAACTTTGATAATGATGTGATATGAATTTGTTCAAAGTAATTGTAACTAGAGTAAACATATCAAGTAAGAGTTAAGTGCTCATAATATTAATGTGGTTAAATAAACCTGAATTGTTGTGTGGAAAATAAGCTCAAGCTAAGACAGGATGCAGAGACTGAGAGAAGGGAAATAGAGTGCAAGAAGTACATATATTTCTTATAAATGGTATAATCATGTGCAGTACTCTTTAGCATCACTGCTCCTCCTCACAGAGTCTACTGCTCTAATATAATTAATGTTATTATGAAGATTGTTTTATAATATGCTAACATACTACTTTTAGTGTTAGGGGTAAATCTCCCCCTCAAAATAAATAAATAACATTTTGAAATCCTTTATTCATACATGCATCACTAATATATTTAAATTAAATAAATATCACCCCCCAAAAATACATATTTTAAAATAAATTAATAGGCTGCCCCTGTTTATATTCTCTGCTGCTAACTTTATCCATTGCTAGTATGTTAATTTGTTAACCGTAACTGTCCCTAAATCTTCTAATTTAGTGGGGAAATCCACTAATATGTTTCACTGCACATGTTAACTTAATTCAGTTTTGCTAATAATATATAATATCATTTTTTTACACGTCTTACCTTTCAAACGTGCATCCTAGATAGCATTTTCTATTGCTGCGCTGCTAGCATTTCATGCTAACTTCCGGGAACTATTCAGACACTCCGTGATCAGCCAATGCTGTGAAAAACTGGTCCATTGGAGTGAACGGAGATGACGTGACTCTCTCTTTAAAGGGCTCTGGTCTAAACCAGTGGCAACAAAAGTGAGTACACCTTTAAGTGAAAATGTCCAAATTGGGCCCAATTAGCTATTTTCCCAGTGTCATGTGACTCGTTACTGTTACAAGGTCTCAGGTGTGAATGGGGAACAGGTGTGTTAAATTTGGTGTTATTGTTCTCACCCTACCTCATACTGGTCACTAGAAGTTCAACATGGCAACACATGGAAGAGAACTCTCTGAGGATCTAAAAGAAAAAAACAGTTGCTCTCCATAAAGATGTCCTAGGCTATAAGAAGATTGCCGAGACCCTGAAACCTATACATTATATGTGACCTGTGAGTTTGGTAACAATGTGCAATACTTTTCAGAACAGACTTGTATTTACTGCTTTGAGCTAAAGGCCTGGATAGTGAAAAACATGCAGTTCCTCTTGAACTGCATCATGAGTGACTGCAGAACATGTTGAATTGGGACCTTGCTCAACCTGGATGTGGGTATAAATGGGACAGCAGAAGTGGTGAGCGTGGTTCTAAACTTTTGACCTAGTACTCCTAAGGGTTGTAAGATTAAGAGTCATGTCTTCCTAATATGCCTTCCATCATGCACTGAATCAGCGTGACTCAGGGGTGATATGTCAGGGTTGCATTACAACTAAATGCATACCTTTTTATAATAGTAAGAAAAGAAAACCTGTTTATATTTAAGACTTCTCATCATGCATTATGCCCTTGCGTCTTTCAATATATTGAAAGGTTCAAGAGGAAAGCATGTACACAATATTTTCCATATGGTAACAATATCAATATATATCAGTGGGAGCTGAGAGCAAGTACCAATCATTTGGAACATCTGTGTATGGAACTTAATCTAATTTCTAGTAACAGGAGCAAAATTATGTTCTTATCATTCTTATAATTTTGACACACTGAAAACAAAATGTTACACACCATTTGGTAGGCTTCTTTCCTAGCCCACAAAAAGGTAAAATAAAGGTAAAAACAATCATTTTAAAGACACCTTTAATTGAAATACTCCATAATCTTATGTCAAGTTTTCAGTTTGCTTTTCTTTACAATGATAAAATAGCTGGGCCTGATTTATCTACACAAATCCGCACAAGTGCTGTAAACTGAGTATTAGTTTTAATTCACTTGGTCCATACTGAAACATAATAGATTTGCACAATATTTAATAAATGTGCACTTAGGATATGTCGTGTTGCATTCACATACAGACGAATGTGCACAGACATCAGTAAGTGTGTGAGTCCTAAATGATCCTGTCAGACTCAACCTCCCCAGACCTGCAGGGTTAGCTAAAGAAGATGGAATCAGACTGTCCACAATCTAATTTAATCTGAAGCTGTGAGCTCCATGCTACATGTGGTGTCTTGGCTGTCCAATAGTACAACAGTTTAAAGGGCTTAAGAGACTGTCAGGCTGGGAAAGGGTCATGCTATCTTCAGCTGAGTGAGTCGCGTCAGCAAGCTGTCAAGTACCTGTCTGAACATTCCTCATGTAAACTTTTGAAATACATTGCAGATACTTTTTGGCCTACCTCTATGATGCACATTATTTATTATTAAACAAAGGTCAGTAATCCTCAAGTGTCATTTAGGAAGAAAATTAACTCGAGAGGGGAGGAGAAACAAATGGTGAGGCCCTGAAATGTTTCATCTTAGATGCTGGAGGCCTTTCATGAAATACACTGCACATAAGGTTAATATTTGAGTTTTGATTTTTAGAGAGAATAGTGGCTTCTGTTGTGCTCACACTTCACCTTCTGGTGATCTGTCAATTGGATGGTTAAGTGTTCATGAACGTAATGGCTTGCTCACTGCAGTTATATAATATACAACAAGCCAGACATGTGGTACTAAAGAGGTTTGAAGGACTATTTCCCTGAAATTGCAAGGTTTTACTGACATATTTAGCAACATTCTGTTTCCAGCATTAGCTGCCATCATATTGGAAAAAAAAAAAAGAAATAACACTGAAACCTCACTTTTTTGGTGTTTGTACAAAGTATACTGTATCTGTCAGAAGTATGATATTTAGGCAATCATTATATGATTGGGAATTTCCATCAGTGCTGCTTATTAGTTTGACTGAGTATCCGCTCTAAAAGTTGAACCTTAAATCATTTATTTGAATCCTCTGCCACTTAGTAACTTGATTTTAAAGGCAAAGAGGAGCTGTAATTGGCAGGGTGTTCAGCTGGCATGTCCTCATCAAATCTGTGCTGTTAGATTTACAATTTCAGGAAATATCAATGTCAGATTAGGACTTTGCATAGCTAGTTTCCAATGATTTGGAGATTGACTCAGTGGTAGATCAAAACCATCTGAATGAGGTTGCTAAGTCCTTTGTTTGGTTTTGTCATTCTGATCCCTATATGTTACCATGCAAGGCTCCCATTTGGACTTGTGCATGTCTGGCCAGTGTACGATACAGTACAATTTCCCCTGCAATCAGGAAGAAGGGACAGATAGGCAGATGGAGAGGAGGAACACAGGGCTCTATGAGAAGTGACTCACTTTCCATTGTATAATCAGGGTATATTAAAGGAAGGAACATCACACCCTCATTGCAGCAATGAGCCATGTGTACTGTTGCTTCATGGTTGTGGAAACCTGCACACTCCTCCCACCCCCATACATATGATATGCACTGTCTCAATATGAGGAAAAATGATGTGCCTTGGTCTTGAAGTTGCCATAAGTTCCATCACTTTGAAGATTTGTAATATCGTTATTTCTTCATTTTTGGATGCATCCTCTGTGAGTGGGAGGATTTAGTTATCAATTTCAATTAGATCACCTAATTTGTAGTAACTGTTAAATGTCTGAGGAGAGAGCTTATGTGCACCAAACAACAAACTAAAATATGCACTATTAAAGGCCTAATAGTATATAGGTGTACTGAACACTTTCCACACCAAACATCACATCATTGTGGAAAGTGGACTGTCTACTTTGAATGTAGACTATGTATGCTCAACTACATGCAAGTGGAATGTCAACTATGTGGACTTGGATTGCCGTGATGGGGAGGGGGCTGTACACTGATCCCAGATTGTACCTCTTATAAAATAGAAAGAACCGGCTGCATCCTGTTCATCATATTGCTTAAACATCTATAGTATTCCTGTAGGCCTTATGGCGCATCTCTTTTGCTTAGCCCAGAGTGTGTACTGGCAGTGAGTGCAAAGAGCTGTGAGTGAGGTGAAAGGTGGTGATTATTCTTGGGGCCCAAAGCTACTCTTGCATTGCCAAGCCTGTCTCTCCATACTCTCATGCAATTGTGCAGTATCAGTGTGGAGAAAGAGGAGTATTCTGAGAATTCATCACAGCACCCATGTAATGCAGATCCTATTATACTACTTTATAGTATTTATTGTCTGCTTTGTTGTCACAGAATAGGCCTTCTGACTTGTGACAGCAGGGACATCCAGGTGAATCTAATACATTAATGATTGCTATTCCACTTAAGCATCCTAGTAAGCTATACCAGTGCAGCATGCAGAAACGGCCTTTTTCAAAGCAGGTATTTTAAGCTGTTTCAGTGACCCAGGAAGCCAGTGTGACAGTGAGCCAGCAAGCACAATACCCAGACATATAGGTCTATGTTAAAATGTCTTCAGGGCCCTAACTGAAGCACCTAATTGGAATGCAGCAATTAGAGGAGACCGTATGGATGTAACATGGGGACAGTTGTAACAACACCAATTCCACCAATTAGAGATAAGATAGGAGTCATGAGATCATTTCAGTATTTTCGTACTTCCTTCCCCATCACACATGGTGGTTGTCAAGGCAGGAAACAGTTACAATCAGAATATATAGAGAACAAACTGATTTTTATGTCAGAAAGTAAATTTTTGAGCCCAGCTATATTTTGTTTAGTAACTATACTATTGCAGATAAAATAGTTTGACTTATTTCTGATTAAAAAATAGTTTCTTAGGTAACATGTGATGTATTTATCCCTGATAATTTCAAACCACTATGCTATTACAGCTAAACATAGGCTTACAGGGGTGTAGTGGGTTGTAACACTTCTTTAAAAAGTGTTACAACACTCCCCTATACATACTATTAGGGACTTTATCGATTTTCATTTTTTAGTTTGAGTGCCCTTTGCAGTCTGGGCCTAACAACCCTGCATTCCAGGGTTACCAGCATTTCATTCGTCAGCTCTGTGACCAGTACTCTCCATTCACATGTAGTTCACATGTTGGTGTATATATCCACATATATCCCACTTCAAGGATGTACAAAGATTTTCTTTAATTAGGTACATTGTAGTAGTGTTTATTAAGTATAATGTTAAGTAAGTTTGTCCTGGTAGACAAATCTACTTAGGCTACACGCACACACACACTTGGATTCAAGTCAATAAGACATAGTCTGTTACAGAGAGAGAAAAACAGTTTTCTTTTATTTCACAATACCTGTTTTTGAAGCATATCATCCGGTGTAGCATCCATTTTTGCTTCTTTTGTCTTATTGTTACAAATTACCCCAGCATCTGTTACACCCTACCGGTAGAGGGGTAGGTTGTAACGAGGCACAGCATGTATTTAGCGTCAACTCATGAGGTCTGTGATAGACTTTTAGAGGATTGAATTGGTGCCATTTCAATTCAATTGAACAAATGTGGGTACTTAGTATTAAAGTTTGAGAACTCTAGCTAAAAAAATTCAGCGAGTTATAGTTGCTGAAGCAAAAAGTGTTACAACCTAGCCGGTCTTCCCTATTCATGCAATTAATTAGGACTGTGCCTTTTACTGTCATTTCTTCGCAGATACTGACGCTCTATACTACTTTAACATTTAATATTTCATTTAAATGAGCTTTCATTTAAAAAGCAAATACGTTATCCTTTTTATACGTCCTTTTTTTTTCATTTGTGTGCGCGAGCACGCGGACGAGACCGTGGGGTAGGATGAAGGGATGTAGCGTGTACGGCAGCTATTTATTTATTTTTGGTAAATGGAGCGACTTCATTTCCCAGATTGCACCGCGCCCCACGATGTTCCCAACAGCTGACAGACGGCGAAAGCCTCTGCCAGAGCTGTCGGTGGAAGAGAGTAACCTCTCGTCGGTAGCTTGTACGGACGAAAATACAAGCCGAGTTGGACTTTGGAGCGCTTCTCAAGCTCGGTTGCCGTCGAGCGTCTTGTTTTGATAAAAAAATATATATCTATATATGATAATAATTCGTTTGCATCCTGACTTTTCCAAATTGGGAGCTGGGGACATTTGCTGTCAGCTAACTTCCACAATAGGTTGCTGCGTCGCTGGACTGCTGTATATGTTTGTTCTGAGCTTAACAGTTTGACTCCAGCCCTTCCAGCCGTGCCCAATGCTGAGGAATGGATAGTGTGTCTGCTAAAGGTGGGAAGATGGTCGAGAGTGATGAGCAGCCGAAGAGGGATAGTGGCGGTGGCGCAGCGATGGCCGCACTACATCAATGCGAACTCATCCAGAATATGATTGAAATCTCCATCTCCAGTTTACAGGGGTTACGGACCAAATGCGCCGCGTCCAACGACCTCACGCAGCAAGAAATACGCACTTTAGAGGTAATGAGCTTTTTAAAATATGTCACAGCCCAGTCCTGCGATAGAAAGCGGTCTAGTCAAATTGCGGAGTCATGAAGCCCTAACGCTATGTCCGCCTCATGTAGGCTGAGCATTGGCTGCAACCGATGCGCCCTATCACTGAGTGTCAGTGAGTGAGCACATTTTGTCGCTTACACTACTGGGTCGATTCACTGAGATGGAGATGACTGAAAAATGATCTGCAAGGTTTGCCTTGTACGGGGGGCTTCATTGTGTTCCTAGAAGATCCATAAATGCTCGAGATATCAGTAATGCCTGTGTGACCTCTTTCTCTAGGTGGAAATATTTGTCAGGAGCCCCTCGGATAGTTCACAGCACCGTGCTGTGCAGCTGATTACAGCCTGGCCCAATGGCACACATTCAATAATCTGATACTGCGATTATTTATGTTACCTTGTTGTGTTCTCTGCACAGGATTTCGTGGCTGTACAGTAGGCACGCAAGTCAAATACAAAACGAAATGTACAACTCATTCCGCGTGTTTATCTGTTTCCCAACCGTGAGCACGCAGGGTTGATTGTGCGCGCTGCTTTCCTGCATCTGGATGCAGATTCAGTTCAGTCGTGTTGGGATGACTTGACATTGCTTTGCGCAAGAGCCACGGTTTTGTAGGGCCTCAGCATGTCTAACCATAGCAGGCAGTGTGATAGAGAAGTCATGCCTGGTAGCATGCAGACATCAGCGAGGATGCATTCAATATTTTCTCTTTCTAGCATTTCAGCCATCACCTTGCTTTATTTTTTTTTAAATGCTCGAGTCCAAAATGCTGTTTTCAAGTAACCATCCAATATGAAACTACCTTTTATTTAAAGCGGTGCTTATTTATCATATACAAAATATAATTCCTATCATACTGTGTGCATTTTATAGTAATGTTGAATTAGCCCTTTTTTCCCATCCATGGGATGTTTACAGTCACATCTTGTTTTTGTAATATTCTCAGCTGCAAGATGACTGAAGGAATCATGTCATGGAAAGTCCAGCTTCATTTTGTTAGTAACAATGCCATGAGAGGACAACAGCCCCTGCTTCTGCTGAGGAGGGTGATGGGAAGAGACGTTGGTGTGGGGTATTGAATACAGAATATACATTTTGATGAAACATGGAGTTGTGAAAAACAGTGGAATGGTACAACTTGTAGAAAGTAGATTAATGCATCTATAGGCTCGAGACATAATATTCTACAGATATGATAAATGGTAAATGGGTTTTCTGGCTCATGGTTTATTTAAGCGTTATACCTTGGATAAAAGGAATATTCACTCCTGATTGGCCGGAGGCTATCAATTATCCATGTCTCTTTTATTTCTGTATAACTGAACACCACATGAACAATTGTGCTGATGCCCCTATAAACTAATGTTCCAGAAAGCTCTGAGCGTTTAGTTTCAGCCATGCAGAGATGCAATAACCCGGCTGAACTAATTTTCAAGTGACCTTCAAAATGGTCAAGAATCATGACTGGTGAAGAAAGTAGTCCATTTAAACTGAGTTACAATGGATATGTTATGTTGTCAGCAGACCAGGCAGCAACACACCTGCTCAAAAGCAGAAAAAAACATAGATTGGGGCAAGGGATAGATGACTGTGCTGTGTTTTTAGGTGCGGCTTTTTATCCATTTACATCATATTTATGTTAAAAAAATAATCTGGTAGCTTCTTAGCTGGCTGGCAGCCACCAGGTGCAGTTTGGCAAGTGTGGGAACAAATGTTCACAGGCTCAAGTAAAGAAGCCTGGTATTAAGTGAAGAAAAGTATTAACTGGAATAGAAACCAGGCCAGATCAGTTTGCATATTTTGTAGTTGTCCCTACTGCTTTTGTATAATGAGTGCAAATGCAACCCATTTGTTGAACATAGCATGTTGTTACATCTTTGTTTTGTCAAGCAAAACTGTGGCTAACAAATACCAGCCATGACTGGTTAAAACAAAGTCTGCTTGAATACAAAGAAATGTGAAGTAAAGTCCACGTCCTGTCCTACTCCTACATGCTTCACCTCTTCTTCATCTGTTGTCATGCGTACCTCGTCACTGTGTGGAACAGGATGTGATCTGGCTCAGTACTTCCTGAGGTACGCTGTCTTGCCGATGCATTTTGGCCCCTAGCATTGTTCTACGTGACAATGGGCAGGCCGTGTCAGCTCTCACATGTTTCTTGAAGGCTATTAAAACTGCTCTGAGGTCTCTTTCCTGTGGTTAGAGGCCGTTATTAGGGAGGATCCCTGAATGTCAGAAATGCAAATAGTGGATCTGGTTACCTCAAGTATAGCAAGTTTAGCAAGGTTCAGTATCCTTCCCTATTGTACCTTGTGGATCAGAGCAACTGGGAACATTTGTTTAGCTGCATTGGAAACAGGTAAGCTAGATACTTTTTGGTTTACAGTGCAGCGATTTGTATTTGTACGATGGTATATTAATTTAAATTTGGATTGATCTTACTTTCACTGATAAGTAAGTTCAAAGTGCAGCTATTCAGCCTGGCTTTACCTTAAATTACAGAGCATACATGTAACTCCTACGTAAAACTGTATTGACTGTTCCAAGTCTAAAGTAAATATAAATATCATACAAGTAGCCTAGCAATGGCTTAGGTCACATCCTACTGTTTTTTTTTAAACTTCCCTTGAACTCATCACTTGCTGTTGGTCTCATTGTGCGTCAGCATAGCTAATGAAGTCAAAATCTTCTCTTTGTTGTAGCTGCAGGTATTTGGTAAAACATGTTTTTGTTCCATTTAAATGTATTTGATCCATTTTGACATCTAACCAAAATGTTTTACCATATCTTACTGTTTTACTTATTCTTTCTCATTTCCTTATGTTCATCTTCTATGCCACAGATGAAGGGTGGGTGGAGAATGTCTGAGTGGTTCCTCATGCTTGTTATCGATTCGGAAGAACTTGATAATTAAGTATAGTAGATTCTTGGAAACAAATTTTCTGTCGTTTAAACAGGGGAAGAAGTCTCATCTATTTAAGCACAGCAAAAGTGGATGTAAATGTCCTGAGAATGACAGATGAAAGGTATTCAACTTACTGTTTAGTTACTGTTACCTCTGTTACTGTCTATTGACGCGTACATTTTTTTACAAGTCTGCTGCTGTTTAGCTGCCCTTGACTTTTCAGGACCCTTTGAGGGGACAAGAGAAAAGAAAAATGTTTGAACCGACAAAATGAGGATTTGAGATTAGCTGGTGACAGCTGATGAAATGCTCATCATTGCTAAGAAGCCTGGTGTCTAGATGTCTTTCAACAATTGTTCAAGAGGAACTGGAAGGGCATAGGGTGCCGTCTTGATCAGCAGTCTTGCTTCCTGTCTTTGCTGGCGCACCATTTTGAAACTACATCTTGTCATAAGTGTGACTTTCACTTCTTGCTTTATACCTCGTTTAGATTTCACTTGCCACATGCTTCAAATATTTAAAATAAACAGATTGGGGAATTAGTCATAGATTTAGTTTCTATAGATAAAATGTATCCACATTTCAGCCAAAATGTAATTTAGACATGCACAAGACATCCCTAAAAACCTCTGTGTCTGAACCTTGACCCAGTGATGTGAGAGGTGTACAAGTTCTGGTCTCATGTAAACCATTCTGTTGCAGATATAGCTACACATGATAGATGCCATTACTACTGAAGCTTTAAGCCACTTTAATTCATGTGATGAATTTTAAGGGAACTGTGTGAGGTCAAAGAAGTTGTCACACTCATGGTGCAAATGGGTATCGCTCCCTTATTGCACTGGAGTGCCATCAAGAGAGGCTTGAACTCACTTTATACTCTCATTGAGAGAGCTTTATTATTCCACTTGAACTGTGTGTTTTTTCTGCCTTGCCAGTGAGAGGATAATGATACTGGCCTCTCAAATGGAGTGCTAACTAGTACTTCACTTTTCACATGTTAATCCCACTCAGCCTGGTCTCTGCCTCTCATGCTGCCTCCATTGTTACCTTTACTGTAGTTCTTTATGTATTCCTGCCTTTTGCTTTATCACATCCACTAGCACTGCCTTAGCAGCTTGTTTGATCCAAACACTTGAGTGTGTTTTGCTGTGTTTTACACAATTAATCAAGTGTTAGATGTTACCAGATATTTATTCATTGCTGTAAATCTTTACATAAAAGCAACTCACTGTCTTATCTTTTAATCACTGCTCTCAGTAATGATCAGCAAACAGCAAAGCGTCACTCTGTTTTGTCTCCTCATGGTGCTGGGGAGAGTTTGCTGTGCGCTCGTGGTGCGAGCTGTTGTGGCTGCATCTATATTTAGACATCTTTCTTCCTACGCATTTTCAGGGTTGGTTGTTAAATAAGAAAATCAAATGACGCGCAAAGAGCCTGTGCAAGAGGGGAGAGCAGGGAGGAAAGGGAAGGGGAGAATCAAAGCCAATCCGCTGGCTGCTTCTTATGACATGACAACCGCTGCGTGCGTGCGTGTGTGTGTCTGTCGGGGGCCTAAGAGAAGACAATGGAGAATGTTGCTCACATGAGGGCACAGAGGAAACGCAGCTCTAGTGAGCAACGACGACCCTGTCTCTGTTTCCTTTTTTTTTTCTGCAGTATGGGTGGTGTAGCCAATAGAATGAACTGCTTGATGTGGAAATCAAGAAAGTTGAACAGTGTAGGCAGACTTTAATCTATTCTTAAACTGACTCAGGGTGAGTTGCATTACATCCTGTAATTTTGAGGTCTGCTCTGGGATGTGCTTTGCCCCAGCTCCCAATCATAAGGAAGTTAGCATGGTGTGCCTGGTTGTAAATGGTTAAAATTGCTATATGTTGTAGCTATATACAGTATATTAGCAATGTACCTGAATTATTGTAAGTATATCCATCATTTTAAATTTTTTAAATTTATTTGATGATTTCCAGTTTTCATAAAACTTTTTTTGTTGACCACTATAGTCATTCATTCATATCATCCATTATAAACTGGTACTTTTGTATGTAAGCCTAAATTAGGCGAAAGGGCAGGCTGCAGGCCAGGACTAACTTTGCACAACCTTACTATAGAGAGTTATCACTTCCTCACCCTCTGAGCCTAGCTTATGGGTCAACTTGCAGTGGTGGTAACAGTAATGGAGGAGGGGCAGCAGGCTATTGTCTCGGATTGTCAACCATGTATGTTCAGCCCCCACAGAAGTCCATATGACCTGGTCTCTGCATAACTAGGTCGGCCTGGCTCCATTGTGTTTTTGACATTTTCATCATTTTTCACATATAGATAAAACTGTGCATTCGCCTTATAACTCACCATGGCTTGCTTGCATGACCCTGTATAAATGTGTCTTTGAAAGCCATGTTAAAATTAGCATTATCTAAACTTAAATTTGCATTATCTTTCAGCTTCACTGCTACTGTTGCTACTGTCATACGCCATTTTGATACTGACTGGAGCTGCCACATGTAAAGAAGGATCCCTCTCGCGTCCCTATGTTGCGATCATGTGTATAGATGTGGTACACATTTGCATTTGTCTCATAGATTATATTGTCGGAGCAAATGTCTGTCAAAGATGTCTAAGAATTACTCGATTCAGCTGGGACTTTTAACGTTCAATAGCTAATATGACACTAGGGGTAGAAATGCCTCAGAGTTTTTATTCACTGAGCCTGTTCTGACAACAAGAAATGTGTGCATTTTTAGAGAAATGAACTGACCTTCCTGTGCAAATATCATTTTCTCGGCCATATGTCATTGTTGCTCAGTTCTCGGATTGGCCATGCTATCCTTGGCACGTGCACCAAAGTGGCTGTGTCAGCAAGAGCCTTGAGAAAACAATTGGAAGCAGTGGGGTCTGCTGTGTCAGGCAGGCCGCCGCTGGGACTCTTCTACCCTCTCTCCGGCGACCGACACACTGGCTGTCACTCATCTCCTCACAGCATTAGACTGTTGCCATGGCGTTGCTTAGCTCTGCTGACAGGTGGGCTCTGACGCGATTTCTCCTCCCACCTCCAGGCCACACGTCAAATGCTTTCTCCACTGCACCAAAAATAATATGCAAGGGGTTTGTCGTTATCTCTCAGTTTGTTGGTGTGCCTGACTGTCCTCCCAACACAAATACACACATTGCTGAGATGGGGGACTTGTGTGCTTGTGTAACCCGATCCACCTTATTTATTTAGGATGATAATAGATAAAGTGAATGCTCTGCGTGTGAGTGGAGGTAGCTACCACAGGTATCTCTGGAGATACATGATGACATTCGTATGCTGAGATGTATTGTGTCTGAGCTCCATGCTTCACATGTGTGGGAAAATCCCACTGAAATGTTGCTGACGACTCAGAAGAGGGGTTGCTAGGTAACCTGACGTCACAGCACTTCACTGGTGTATAGGGAGGTAAAGAAGGCGGCTAGCTCGTTAGCCACATCAAGCAAAAGGCCCCTTACCGCTGGCCGTGCTAGTCTGAATCTCCAGAAACACTGAATTCAGACACTTGATGAGAGCACAGTGAATAATCTGAGGCTCTGCGATTCTGAATTTTGGTTTGTCATGGAGTGGATATGACATTTAGCACAGCTTCACATTATTCAGTCTCCCATCTACTTGGTATATATGTGTGCTCATGGATATATGTGTTTCCAGCCCAAATGTGTATAAATGTCAGAGAGGGGGAGCAAGTTGCCCACCCCTCTCTTCCACCCATAGAAGGAGCTGCTCTCACTGGCTTGGCTCTAAGGTCAAATTCAACTAAAAGTAGATTCCAACTCTTTTTTTTCCAAAAGAGTTGGAACACTTAATACTGTTCATAAGCCAGTGTTTTTTGATGCTTTTAGAGTCAATATTATGCACGTATTGATATGTAAGGCCTGACAGTTTGCATTTATGCATTTATTTTGTTTATTTATTTTGTTCCAGACCAATCAGCTTTTATGACATGGTCATGCTTGTTTGTTAGTTTTGAAAACGTCCCATTTTATTAGTTTGCTTTCAATAATGCGCACTGTTTTATTATTTTATAATGCTCTCAGTGCAACTGAATTGATGAGTAATTGCACAGTTGAAAAGCTGCAGTCAGAGTCGACACAGAGAGCATTTTCCCTTCGTACCATCCTCCTTCTATCTCCTCTTTCATTCCTCTGGCTGAGATGCTTTTGTCAGCTGCCACGAAGCAGCCTTTTTACATCCCAAGGCCACACATTCTGAGAGTAAGCGCGGCTGTATGAGTTTCTGTCTGGTTGGCGAGTGGATGTGTCAGGGAGAAAGTTGAATGAGCAGAGAAAGACACTCGCTCAGGCACTCGAGAGGAGCGTGGTGGGTCGAGTGCAAGCCGGTGTTGCACAGCTCATCCGAAGGTGCTGCCTGCTGTAATGGACTCTTACAGATAGACTGCGAGATAAGGAGACACACTATACGGCCACGCTCAGCTGCACAATGTGGGCCACTGCAAACCAATACCATGGTGTTCATTGTAATACTTACTCACAGGACCACTGCACTTGACATTTGCTTGGAAAGTGTTGATGTAAAGTCTCACAGCTTTATATGTTGTGGAATATTTGAGTGTTTCGAAATGTTGACCGGTGTGGCTTTTGAGCATAGCAGAGTTTAGGGATGTTCTGGTAATGTTAACTGATGCGCCCAGCGTCATGAGACACTACAGTAAAGCCTTTCACCAGAGCCTTAGTCATTAATGTGCTGATTAGCAGATACAAGCATCAAGAGGAAGATGGGGGGGGTGGGGGGGGTTACTATGTGTCAGTAAGTGATGTTGAAAGGACTGGCTCGGCAGGCAAGGTTTTGTTCTTCTTTATTCTCGTCATTCACACCCCTGCTTCAGCGGCAGCAGCACCAGAATGTGGAGACATTATGGATGCTCTCGTGAAGAGACATGAGAGGGAGGAAGGTGTTGATTCCTCAGTTTGTTCCCAACCACAAGCTGGACCTTCTTTTTTTTTATATTTCTTATGTAATTGTTATGACATAGTTGGAAGTATGGTGGATTCTGACAAAAGGTACAATTCTGTACAGTGTTTTCTAATAGCTGGTGATAAGAGAGTACAGTACCTCTGAAACTAACTGCAAAATTGACCGGTCATGTGGCACTTTCTTCCGTCATTATGTCACTAAGCTGCTTCCTTGTTCCAAATATACTTGTTTGCTGTGCCAGCACGGCAGATGCTCTCATTAGATGACCAGCGCATTGTTCTCTGTATGATAATAGCTGTTTATATCTAATTAACTGGCTTGTGCACCGGGGCCACTGGGAAATTGGGTTAAACAAACACTGGAATTGTTACTGCAGGTACATTGAGTTCAAAATGGAAAAACGGTGCGAGCATGGAGTAATTCATGCATCAGGTTAACCTTTATTGTATTAAAGAGGCATATTTTGATGGAACGTATATAGAAGTTTGTGTCTGGATCTAAAGATCACTTTTGTAAAAGTCATAGTGGTCAGTAGTAAGTGTGTCATTGCTCCAAAGAATTGCGTATTATGTGTGGTATTGCAGTAACAATAAAACACACATACTGCGTCATTTCTGTGTCATCTCACATAAGGCATTCAAAAGAAACTTGCACTGAGGTGGGACAGATTTCCTCCTCAGTGAAGGCCTGCTCCTTAGCTATAGTTCCTACCGTGCTGTGAGTCTCCCCTCTAACCTGCCCCTCCCCTCTGCACTGTGTTCTCTATTGCTCCCTGCAGGTGAAGCTGATGAAATACATCTGTAAACAGCTGCAGTGCAAGCAGAAAGTGCCAGAGACAGAGAGGCCCGAGGCCCTGGACAGCTACCCACACTTGCGAGACTGGCTACGCACCATCAACCTGCGACCAGAGCTCATAGAGGTAGGTCACGTTGTGTTGTTTGAATATCAGCCTCTGTCTCTCTTTGTCTGTCTCCCCCTCCTCTCTGGCCTGGGTGACTGTGTTTGTGTACTCAGTCCCCTTTTCGCATGCGCATGATGAATACTTGACCAGTCGCTATCAAACTCTCTTTGCTCTGCCGTTTCTATGATCGTGATATTGAAGCTGCAAACAGTGGCAACAAAACTGAACTTAAACTTTCTTTTTTTTTTCAAGACAATATACACAATATGTTTCATGAGACTTACATGGAGGGGGAAAGTGACTGCACTTTATTTTGTCACACCTACAGGAGTATATATAGGTTGCCTAAAAGTCTTGCTGTCATCCTACTGCCTTTTTATACAAGTGTGTGAGGAATTTCTCCATAACAAATGTTTGCTAATATCTCACAAGGTCCTTACTGGATTTATTTAGGCTTTAGTAACATGGAATATCTGTTGGCATTTGCATGTGCATTGACAAAATATAGGTTGTGTTTTATTGTTGTTGGCTACACATGTATTGCTTAGTTTAGTTTCTTTTGGTTAAGTTAAAGTGCTGTTTATTGACTATATATATATATGCCCTCAGGATCACCACTTCTTCTCGCACTTGCTCCAAACAACTAGCTGCTTGTGCACACCTGACAAAAATACCCCAAATGCAGTCATTTCCATATTTCACAAATATAGTGCTTTTGTTATTCGACCACATGATTTGTTTGTTATATTTTGTTGTCATTTCCTCTCCTTCCACTGGCTCCCCTTCCTGTGCTGCTGTAAACTGTTTTTAATCCTTCTCAGCTACTGTATGTTTTTACTGTTCTTGTCTGTTTGTCTTTGCTTTGTGACCCCCTACTGTAACCTGCTCATTTCAAATGCCTCTGCCCTTGTTGTTCTTTAATATCTCCCAAGCTTGTGCATACTTTTTGTTTTGTTTTACGACGTTGTTCCATATCTGATTATTTGTCTTCTGTTTACGGTTTAGTCATATCTCTCATGCTCAGTGCTCTGTTTGCTTTTCAGTTTAAACGTCAAGGCCTTCCCTTCAAAGACTTTAGTATTGTGTCTTTGTGTGTTTTTGATACCAACGGGGAATTCCTAAAAACATGTAGATCCGTCATGGCATAATGATGACCCATTTAGATCAAACATCATTAGGTTTGACTTTGTAATGGATGGTCCATAAACAATACAATGATTGTATGTAGTGTATTTTATTATTTTTGTCTAGCTGGGAATCCAACCTCTCTGCTCCCATGCTACAACTGACAGTGAGGTATTGCATAATGTTATAAGAGCATGTGGATGCCATGTTGGCAAGCTTCTTAAATGATCATGTGTGTCTTTCTGTACACTAATTAATTTTGTCTGTGGCTCTGCTAAGAAGCCTTATCTTGATTAACCCAGTGCTCGCTGCAAGATAAAGCTTGCCAAAGCATTTTGAGCCAGGCCAAAGTGAGACTAGAAACCTCCCTACATTGTAAAACATTACCAAGAAATAGGGTTTTAGTAAACCATTTTATCTAAATTGATTTCTCTGTTTGTATTATAACATTTTAGAGGTGCATCAATTTTCTGTTCTATGCGTAAGTACAGTACGTGCACATAAGCATTGTATTCTGAGAACACTAAAACTGTTAGTGTCCCCCATATAAATTAAAACCCACTTGACTTAATGTCCAGACTCAATAACCATGTCATGTTAATTGCTGTGTACACATACATAGCAATTCTGACCAATAACACTGTATCAAGGAGGCTGCAGTACAGCAATCATGCATGCAAGCTATGCTGTTCGTGGTGCTAAAATTGTAACGTTATTATAAGTGAGGAGGTGGGAGAGGAGCGGAGGGCCCACAGCCACTTTTGTATATCACATCACTCACCCTTGCTTATGTGTTTGTGTGTCTGCATGTGTGTGTGTGTTTGCTTCCTTTTTGCTTACAGTGTACACATGAGTGTGGGAGGTTGCCCTAGTTTTCTGATCAGTGTTTGCCCTCTCAGAGCAAGGGTTTAATCTGGCTGATAAGCGATTGCGTACTTCCCATGTCAAAAAACATCCTAAACTCTATCTCCTATTTCCTTCTGTGATTCATTACTTTCTCAGTAAGTGAAATTTAAATAAACCCCTTTACCTCCATACCTCAGGCGTGGAGCTCTGGATCTGTATGAGAAGCTTGGCATTAACCTCCATTGTCCTACTCTTTACTATTAAACTATTCCGATAGTTGTTAATACTGTAAAATCGATGGAAATGAAAGGAAACGGAGAAACACTAAGTCTGCTACTGCAAATTAACTACAGTTTATATGTACAGATGGTTAACATGCTGCACAGAGAATCACAGGCACAATCACACTGTTCAGTGTTTTTGAAGTTGTTATAAATGTAATTTTCCACCAGGAATTTGTTGCTAACAAGGGCCAAGGCTTGTTTCAATTATCTCTTCTCACTGTTGATTTTAGTGTTGTTTTACTGTCTGCTAGTTTAGAGACCTCACCTAGCTCGCTCGCTCGCTCGTTCGGTTCGTTGCATTTGGCTGTCTCTTCGCTGTGTGATTTGATTTACAAAGTTGTTAGTTACAAGTAGTTGGTTTTTGTCTATCATAATAATAACAACTTAATCCTGGATCTTTTTAGTTTCTGTCATTTTGTTTGGGGTATTTTTTGTGTTTTTATTTACAAATTTACACACACACACACACACACACACACACACACACACACACACACACACACACACACACACACACACACACACTCACTCACCAGGTTGCAGTGCATTCGATCTTTGCAGCCTTGCATGTGTCTTTTCTGAACCAGTGCTACCGAAGCTGCCTCCCACTCTAATTTTGCCTTACTAATGGAATTCTCTACTTGCACAATGCTGTGCTGTGTGCATCCACTCTGCATTTTACGTGTCTGTTTTCTTCCTGTTCGCTGCTGTCAAAGTTTCCTTCATGTCTGTACAGCCATCACTCTATCTAATAATATAGGTGCGTTTGACAGGAAATCCTGAGTGAATCTGAATGAATGTAGCTGACTTTCCAACAGTAGAATAAAAAAGCAATAAATTGGCACTGAGTTGTAGTTCAAGCTAGATTATAAAGTCTCTGCATTGACTTAGACTCCGCAGAAGTTTAGGTCAAGTCTAGCAAGTTTTTACTACAACCTACTGATACAGGCATACCACCATATCTGTAGTACTGTATTGTCGGCCCTTCCCAGATAAGTGGAAGAAGTGATGTGTGAAATGCCTCAAACAAACAGGATTACACTGATTTCCAGGAAAAGTGCAAGTCAGATGCTGTATGACTTATTTAGTACCCTACCATGCTGACCTTTTTTCAGGCCATGGTGTTAACACCACTGCAATGTTCAATGGCATACAATAAAGGCTTTTATCAATGTTATATACACAACTTCAAGCAGAGTCTCTTTCCTTTCTCCTGTGACAAAATGTTGTTAGTTTTATTATGACCACACAGGTAAAAGCTAATATATGTCTTGTTTCTGAATATTTAGCATATCCTAGCCAGATAACTAAATATACACTATAACTGATGAGCCCATAGCAGTATATACGCTGGTTGTTTTCCTTGTTGTAGAGCACTCCACTGATAGATCATGTGTATTGTTTGTGCTTTTGCTCAGTCTTTTATAGTCATTGAGTGCTCCTCTCTTTTTTTCATGGTACTGCTGCTCTGCAGGCAGTGGAAACAAAGTTGTCCCTGGATGCCTTACTGCAGATGACAGGTGCTCAGGTGAGGGATACACTGCGAAGACTTGGGTTCAGTTCAGAAGAATGTGCCAGGCTCAGTGCTGCCCTCTCCTGTCTGAAGAGTGCCACTGAATCAGGTATGTGTTTACTCCATTGGAGCCTCCATTGTCAGATTTGTATTCTCCTTTGGATTTATAATGGTGGTGGGGGGTTTTTTGTGTTCTCTGGTGCCCAGGAGGTGAACTGAGGGAAGACGGCAGTCCCTGGTTGTCTGAGCCCACAAGGAGGGACAGTGGCTCTCTACTGACTGCAGATCAGCTACCCAGCCTGGGGACGCCACTCCGGCCTCACAGTCCCTCACCTCTTGCCCGCCCATCCACCATTCATTCCACCCCATCCACCCCCTGCGCTACCTTCCCTCATCCCCGCTCAGGTTCAGTGTCAGCGGTACCCACACCTGAGGCGCTAGCATCATATGTCCACTGTGAAAGCCCTCTTACGGATCCGTTCCCGATGTCCTTAGCTCATGCAGCTAGGCTTCACGGACACACTTCCACCCCACCCATAACTCCGCCCTCGAAGAGGCGTCACCGCCTGAAGCCCCCTTGCACCCCTCCGCCTCCCTCCCGCAAAGTGCTGCATCTACTTCCCAACATCACCCTGACGCGCAGCAAAAGCCACGAGTCCCAGCTGGGCAACCGCATCGAGGACCCACCTACCAACAAGTAGGTGCTCAGAAGGTTGTTTGGACTGACATACTGTTATATTTCACCCTGACAAGAGCTTTTCATAAGTAGGTCAGATACAACCTGAATGGGAAACCTCAGATCACATTATAAATGTATCAGATTCCCACTGTTGGCATTCTTAGCACAGGTTTATGGGCATTTGGGAGTGTAGAGGAAAGTGCTGTGAGATGAGAGCTGTAATATCTTTTAGTTAGTTGAATTTGAATCTTTGCCTGTCTCTGCACTTCTTTGATTATGCAGGCATTGTTACAGCCTGATTTTGAGGCCTAATTGGCCGTCTACGCTTTGATTCCTTTGTTCTTTCACTAGTGACTGGTATGATAGCTCCAACTTTCATCTAAGGATCTGTTAATGCTAACACAAATGTCCTGTCAAGAGCCAGACAATTCGTAAAACTGCATTTACTTTTATTAAGCCAATTTTTGTTTGGACTCTTCAATTTTACTTCCGTTACTAGTAGATCGACTAATCCATGAGAATATATTTCATTCTCATTGACATACAGTATGTTAATATAAGGGCTAGCCAGACACCCTGCTGTACATTTAAAAAAAAATGTTGAATTGATTAATTGATCCACACAAAATTAATTGATGACGACTTTGATAATATTGCAGTAATTCGGTTACAGTTGTAGCCTCATGTTTATCACCTACTGATGAGAACAGTTGTCTGTGCAGTTTTTCGTGAAAGCATCTGTCCAGTGTCTCGTTCTCAGCTGAGAGCAGGATTTTCAGTAGACACAATCACCTTCTCTCACTCTCTCTCTGCTCTGTCTCTCTCTCTCTCTCTCTCTCCCTCTCCCTTGCTCCCTTTCACATCCTGCCTGTTGCTCCTTTGCTCTGACTGTATACATGGAGCTAATCCCCACACAGATTCCCAGAGATTAGGACTCATGTCAAAACAGGAAGTATTTCCTAGGACTAATGCTCAGATGTGGCGACACACACACAATCATTCTCTCTCTCACTCCCATATTTTTTCTCTCTCTCTCCATTGTGATTGGATACACATAGACAAACAAGCCATATGTTTGGTATAATATCCTTGTCTGTTTATAGAAAGCTTTACTGAAACAAAAAAGTAAATACCGCTGACATAGATCCAATGCATCTAACGCACACCCAGATGATCCTGGTAGTTTATCCTGGCTTAATACATACTATACAGTATATTACAACAGCACTCTGAAAACAGGTCTCAGGTGTGATAGTTGATTAAACAGATCTCAAAGATAAAATTAGACAAATGGATTGGTTTTCCTACTGTGATTACTCACGTGCTGTATGAGCGTGTGAGTGTATAAACCACAGAACTGGCACTGCTTGGTTCTTCGGTCCGTGTGACTTCAGTCTGGGTGTTAAGGATGTCACCCTTGGTGTCTTGTGCCAATGCTATTTAGGTACTCCCAACGTGCTTTTCTCTAGCCCTTATATAACCTTCCCCAGACAGTATGGTGTTCAGGCAGTGCTGTGGACCTGCTGTGGTATCAATTTTCTGTCAGTATACCGGACCTACTGATGCCTTTTTGCTTGCTCTCACCCAGGTGTGTTAAAAAGAATAAGTTGCTCCAGAATATGCAAGTCAACGGGAATGGATGTGAGGACTCGCCTTCTCGTTACCCCGTCATGTCTGCGCGCACGCCTGGAGTCACCCCAGCTGCCACCACAGCATCGTACACCCTCCCTGGCACGCCCACCCTCCTGGAAGAACACAGCACCATTAAGAGTGAGTCATGGACGTGTATACATTTTTATTTTGCTGGTTTGGTGAATATGAATGTTGGACCTGTCAAAAAGTAGTCTGTTTTAAATTAGGATATTAATAATAATCAAGATTTTGGGACTAAATAAGCAAATTTTGTTTGTGAAATTGGTTATAAAATTTTTTTTTCCATATGCATTGTAAGCAAGTGTTTTTGTGTTTGAGCTTGAATGCGATTTGGGCCTGTAATATCTCCACAATCATTTTCTGTATGAGGGAATCACATTCCAAATGTGATTTGACCATGTTTTAATGACAAAATCTAAATAGTCAAATATTCAGTTTTTAGTGTAATTAACCAGTGGAGTCACTTCATTAGATACCGGTCTTTCTCCCTGGCTAGATAACGCAGCAGTGCATCGTAACTCCCCACAAGCAGTGAGGAGGGACATAGGCCTCTCCGTCACACACAGGTAGACCTTTCTTTTACACACAATATGTTCTATCCTAAGCTTATGTCAAAATTAAAATGCTGTAGGTTTAACAGCATTTTTTTGTGTTTATGTAGGTTTTCAACCAAGTCCTGGCTGTCACAGACATGTCAGGTGTGCCAGAAGAACATGATGTTTGGAGTTAAGTGCAAACACTGTCGGTGAGTTGAGTGCAACTTCATCAATATATATCAACATACTGATAACTACTATGTCTCTTATATGCTGCCTGCTTTGTGTGCAGATTAAAGTGCCACAACAAATGCACAAAGGAAGCCCCATCCTGTAGAATCTCCTTTCTACCAAGTAAGCTTGGTTTTATCCTCAGCCTGCAGTTGATTGACGCAATGTGCTGTGCATATGTACACTGTGACTTTTCCAACTTGTCTTCTAGTCGCCAAAATTCGGAGGACTGAGTCTGTTCCATCTGATATAAACAACCCTGTGGACCGGCCGCCAGAAGCACCGCAGTTTGGCACACTACCAAAGGCCATCACAAAAAAGGTAATGCTTAGGAGTTTTGCATTACAGCTACTATGATGTAATGTATGCTTTGACGTAATGTATGCAAATCAATGAAGCAATAGTTTGGAGTGTCACTGGAGAGTTATCTCTCAGGCACTTGAGGGTTTGTGTATATGAAAAGTGAGTGGTTCCTGTTGCACAGATGACCTCTCCCTAATCCGATTCTACATGTTTTTGTTTTGGAAAAAAGAGAAATAATTCTGCAAGAGATTTTGCCATCAGCTTTTCCGTCTGCCCTTTCAAAACATTGTAAAGATTAGTGATGATCCGCCCATGTTATGCCATTAACCAATCCTTACTTCTGCCATAACACAAACCAGCACACTTCCCTTGAAATCAACTGGTGCAGTATCACACTTAAAAGTAAAACTAAGTGTGGAAGCGGTAGAAGGTATCTTACATATAATATGACTCTGATTAGTGTCATTTGCATCCATTCCTGCCCCACCAGGATCATCCTCCAGTGCTGAACCAGTTGGACTCCAGCAGCAATCCGTCCTCCACCACCTCATCCACGCCTTCCTCCCCAGCACCTTTTCAGCAGAGCAACCCCCCAAGCGCCACTCCACCACCCAACCCCTCGCCCAAAGGCCATCGGGACAGCCGTTTCAACTTCCCAGGTAAGCCTCACAGAAGCCTGGATACAGTAACACAATACACAAGTATAGATAGCTAGGATCTGTAGCTTTAAAAAATTCTGACACACACACCACTGTGTATACTCAAATGTGCATGCTAATGTTCTCTTGGTTTCTCCTCATGATATTACAACTACGCAAACAGCCTTCTCTTCCCTTCTTTTTCCATATATGACATTAACACTGAAGAACAACTGTGCAGTATACAAATTATGTTATTTCAAAGCTTCTCTAACCAAAGGTCTCTCTCCCTGCCATGCTTGTCGGCCTTTCCCTCTCTTTTTATTCTTTTTTTTTTTTTTTTTTTTTTTTTTACAAAAGCTGCCTGCTACTTTCAGCATAGACAGCAGTTTATCTTCCCTGGTGAGTTGACGGTCAAAGTGTCATGCTGCATTGTTATTCTCCCATCGTTCCACTCTCCAAAGATCCCTCTGTCCTCTGCGTGTTGTGGCAGTTACCGTAGGTGTAGCTGTATCTTTCACGGTGTGCCATCTTTGCATGAAAACACTTAATGGCCTTTTGACACCATCTGCTGTTGGTAGTGGGAAATTGCATGAGCTGTCATTTTGTGTATGTGGTGGGCTATGAGGCTTTCCTAAAGATAAATTAGGGGGAGGCACAATAGGGATGGAATTTTTGCTCCTCTCATTCCTTTGTAAAACATCTTGTAATTCTCTACAGATGTCTCCAGTCCTGCTTATTTGCACCCCGATGTCCTCCAAGACACTGTGTAAGACATTTATATCAAAATGCTATGTATTCACTCAGTTTCAGTATTTTCATTATTTAGTTTTTGTCTTTGATTGACCCTTCTGATATCTGTATTACAGCAGTGAGATAGAGCAATCAGTGGATGACATACATGCCGAGCTGGTAGAAGATGAAGAAGATGAAGAGGTAATGTTGCAATGGTTTGTTTTTGTAGTCTAGAAAATACACTTTGGTTCAGGTTTTCCTGTCAGTATAATGAGGTTGTTCTGAGATGTATTTGTGAAATGCAGCACATTCTGTTAAATCTTTAGACACTGATATTGTTGTCCAGGTAGCACAATGATGTCAAAAGAAAAAGGTGTCACTATGGAGCTTACTGAGTGATAATGAGTGTAAACAACCGTGGGAAACACTGGACTGGTGAGACAGGATGGAAAATAGTCTGTTATGTGATTAAAGACCCAGATTGCCAGTTTTCTTGTAAATATTTACAGCATGAGTGGCCTCACATTAACCAAAAACAACAGTTCCTCTGATATATGTTTATTGGAGCCAGGTTAACCTGGTGACCATTGATAATGTTAGGGCTATGAGGTTAGTTTAACCAGTAGGGTCAAAATATCCCTACTTTCTAACCGAGACAACAACACAAAGCTGGAGACAAAGGATTCAGTCAGAGCTAGCTCACATTTACAGGATATGTTGAAGAGCACAAGACTTAATATGTTAACCATCCAATGTAGAGATGCAGATACACAGTTTTGCCCCATTTTGACATGTCTAATATAGGTAGAAATATTTGCTAATATTATTTGATAATATTTGATAATAATAACTGTGCTAGTAATAAGTACATCTTCACACACACTTAACATGACGTAGATTTGTTTTATCCTTTTACGCACCATAAACTAACAAGCAATCACCACTCTCTTACAGGAAGGTGAGGAGGAAATTGAGGATGAAGATGAAGACCCAGAAGCTGAGGAGGATAATGAGGAAGAAGAGGAGGAAAATGAGTACGAAGGGGAAGATGAGGATGACGGGGAGGACATTAGGATGAACGTTGGCTCAGATGGTGAGTGCGATGAGCTGGATGATCTGCCCAGCTCTCGGGGAAACCAGTGGAAGGGCCCCATCTCCCGCAAGGCCAGTCAGACCAGTGTCTACCTGCAGGAGTGGGACATCCCCTTTGAGCAGCTGGACCTTGGCGAACTCATAGGAAAGGTGAGGAATCTGACCTAGACGTTGGCGGTAAATGTATCATATTTTGAAAAGGCACTTTTTGTTTGCAAGTTGTTATTTGTTCATGCAGGGCCGCTGGGGCAAAGTGCATAAGGGTCGGTGGCACGGGGAGGTAGCTATCAGACTTCTTGAGATTGATGGGAACAATCAGGACCATCTCAAGCTCTTTAAAAAGGAGGTGATGAACTACAGACAGACCAGACACGAGAATGTGGTTCTCTTCATGGGGGCCTGCATGGCTCCACCCCACCTAGCCATTATCACCAGGTGAGAAGAGACATATCAAATACACTTGATTGTATGATTTTAACCTGAATACATGTTTTCATCGTCAGTTTAATCTTTTCTTCTCACTCCCCACAGTTTCTGCAAAGGGAGGACACTGTATTCAGTTGTTAGAGACACTAAAAACACTTTGGATATTAATAAGACAAGACAAATTGCTCAGGAGATCGTAAAGGTAATCTTTTCTTTTCTATTTATTCAAAGCTCCCGTTTATGCATTTCTCCAGACCACAATTTAAGCAAACAGAAGTGGTGTTGAAGCCACATTTTATGTCCACAATATGATTTTTCCAACCCTGAAGTTACATGGCAAGGAATCTTTTTATTATTAGGAAAATTACAAGGAAATACAGGAAATCTGTATTATAATAAATCTGAATACATTAAATATGATATTTATTAAATATGTTCATTTTGTATCTTTGTAAGACTATTTTGGCAGTTCAGTCCACAGCAAAAATACATAAATAATTGAAAGAACATGGAAACCAAGATTTTGAGTTAATCCTTGTACAAACATGCACAACAAAATTTCTCAGCGTGCACTTCTGAATGGTCAAAAATGTGAATGGGAGTGCCTTAAACGTAGACACGCCTCTCTGAATTAATATCGGAGCCTGTATGACAACACTTCATGAACTGTCACTGTTTGTCTTGCAATACAGGGAATGGGCTATCTGCACGCTAAAGGCATTGTTCACAAAGACTTGAAGTCAAAGAACGTTTTTCATGATACCAATAAAGTCGTGATCACAGACTTCGGGCTGTTTGGGATCTCTGGAGTTGTTCAGGAGGGGAGGTAAGGAACGCCACTTGAGAAGCCTTTAAAAACAGCCCATCAGCTAAAGTGCTGTTCACACTGTTACCTGGGGGAGGTCCAGTGATTTGAAATAATTGCTGAGGTCCACAGCACAAGTCCTGCAGGAATTTCCCTTGTCAGTTTTTTTTTTTTTTTTTTTTTTTTTGCAAAGACTGAAGTCTCCTTTTTGGAAATTCTGAGTCATATCCAGCACACTTGTGTATTTCAAGTACGCTTTGAACACACAGTTTGTTAATTTTGTACTTTATTCATGCATGATCTCAAGAATTGCTGTTTTGTACACTGGAGTTGGAGATGGATTGCATTTAGTTAATACATTTTCCATTCTAGTTAATGCATCTTAACACTCAGATTTTTGACTCTCATTTGGTTTGGCACTGAAAACTGTGTACATTATTTTTTTTTTTTTTTCAGGCGTGAGAACAAACTAAAACTTCCACATGGTTGGATTTGTTATCTCGCACCAGAGATTGTGCGCAGGATGAGCCCAGGTAACAATGAGGACCGCCTTCCTTTTTCCACCTCGGCAGATGTGTACGCCTTCGGGTAAGTTCTGCACACTTGCGCATCTTATTTAACTTAGTTAGAGCTCTGTAGACCCACGGTTCTGTCACACCTGTTTCTGACTGAAAAGAGCAGTGAATAACAGACAGAATAATCATACCTTTGCTTTGCCCATTTAAGCACAATTTGGTATGAGCTTCAAGCTAGGGACTGGCCAATCACCAACCAGCATGTGGAAGCTACCATCTGGCAGGTGGGGAGCGGAGAGGGCATAAAGAAGGTCTTGGCGGAGATCAGCCTTGGCAAGGAGGTCACTGTGAGTTGAAACAGAAGCAACATAAGTGTATCAGTTATTCAGAAAAGTACATTTTATTCTGCTTGTATAAGAGTGGCAAATAGTATTGCTTGCTCTAGTGGTGCAGAGATGTCAAGATGTTGCAAAATGTTTTAGATCGATCATCATTCATAATCCACAGTTCAGTGAGTGCAGGGCTCAGTGCTGTGCCAGGTGCATTGACTCAAAGTGGTTTGTCGTCTCAGGAGATCCTCTCTGCCTGCTGGGCTTACGACCTGAGAGAGAGGCCGACCTTCACCCAGCTGGCCGACATGCTGGAGAAGCTGCCCAAACTAAACCGTAGGCTGTCCCACCCCGGACACTTCTGGAAGTCTGCAGAGTAGGTATCCAGAAACAAAAGACTTTTTGAAGGCACTGGACGAATGGAGAAAAAAAAATCCTTTTTTATTGTGTATGTTCTGGTTCGATGTGGTACAATGGCTTGTTAGGGATGATACTATTAGTAAGTGACACCAAACTCTATAAACATTACAGTTTTATAAATAAGACTCAAGAATGGATATGCATTTGATATATTTTGAAGACAAGTTAAATTCTGTAAGTTTCATCATTTCTCTTTATCATCGCACATGACACAAATACGTTCTGTCACTGCACAAAGACATAGCTCTTCTCAGCTGCTGTTGCTTGCTCTCTCATGAAATGTGAAGTTTTTTGTTTGTAGATGTGAATTGTAAAGTTTAATTTGTTAATTTTCCACACTCTTAACAATTGACAGGAAAAAAGTATCCCAGGGCATGACTGTCGCTGTCTCATATGTGGAGAATGTTGTAATGCTGCCACTGTGATTGGATTTTTTCATGGCAGTTTCCGTTTTTTTTTTTTAATTAGGCCGACAGGACAAGTGGACAGAGTGCATTTTTATTCATTTCGGTCCTCGTGCATGAGTGAAACAGCAGGAGGAAGAGGTTAACTGTGTGATCACTCCATTAAATCATTTGTAGTCTCATCTAAGTATAAATATGGGCCATTTTGTGACATATCATCTTAAGTTGAGTGTAACTGTCCAAAGTGTGAAACAACCAAAAAAGAAATTGAGCTGAATACATACAACAACATAGAGTCTGGAGAATCTCTGGATTGTCATGATCAGAAAACGTGTGTGTGTGTGTGTGTGTGTGTGTGTGTGGGGGGGGGTTATTAAGAACATGCTGTGATCTCCATTGGTGTGCAGTAATCCTATACATTTCTGCACCAGAATGGGTTTTATCCTCTTTTTACCAAGACCAGCTTTTGCACTTCCTGCTGCCGCACGCCATCTACACATTTAAATACACGACTGCCCACCGACTTCGCTTTCACATTGTGTTTCCCACTGGTTTCTGCTTTTTACTTATGATTTGCTTTTTCACAAACCTCTTACCACCCTTACTACTATTTGCTTTAAGGCATAACAACGGTAGTCAAAGGCATAGTACATACTTAAATGCTAGTTTGGTTTAGCTGGATAGTGGCAAAGATGCAAGCCTTTTTTTCTGAAAAAGAAATCAATACAAATGACTTAAGTGGTCTACTTAAATTAATCTTTAACAGAACATAAAATAATTTGTGAATTGAACCCACACACCCAGACCGGTTTTGATCAAGCGAATGTCCTTTAACTAATCTACGTGTAAGTAATATCTTGCTGCTTTTCAAATGATGCTTTCCTCACTGTAAACCTGTTATTCTTTCACTAACCGTCTAACATTTGTGTTTCCCTTTTGCTCTTTTCTCTCTTTTCTTTTTCTCTTTTCTAATCTAGGTTGTAGCAGTCACTCTGAAACATAAGCAATGCAAAACAAAGCCTGGGTCTGCCTTGCATGCTCCTGTATCCTTAACTCTTGCAGGATTGATCAAAGCATTGCCTCTGCCTGAAACAGACACTGCTTCCACTAATCCACAGTCTGATCTTCCGTGTCTAACCATTTTCTTATTGGGAAAAGAGGATCGGTGGAGTGAGGTGTGGCGGGGGCCCAGCTCTTCTCCTTTACGCTTTCCTTCTTTTCATATAATATCCCTCTGCCTTCCTTTTGGTTTTGTTTTGTAATGTTGTTCGGGACTCTGAGGCTTGTGAATAACTGGCTTGTAGTGTCTGTGCTGAGACTGACTGGTGTGCTGTGGTCAATGCCTGCCGATTGCTGCCCCGTCCTCGGCCCGCTCACCTTCTCTGTGCTGCTGTGATGTGGTTGTTCTCAACGAGGAGGACGCTGACCGCGTGGCTCTTTTTCTCTCTGAAACATGCACACACAAACAAACACACTGCAGGACATGAAAATGGACCTTGCAACTGAATGGACAACTTCATTAATCTATGTTTTCCCTGAGGGGGTTGACACATGTTGGATAGGCTGCTTGAGGGGTGTTCTCAAACCAAACTGCCTCTCCGCTCTTATCTCTCTCTTTTTAATGTTTGTGTGACGGCATGTGCTGAGACGGTCGCCAGCCCATGTCTAGACACAATATGCACTTTGTAAACAGGAAAAAAACAATCATGAACTCTTTTTGTTATCATCGCTGTTGTTTAGTTTTGGTTTTGAATAGTCATATTTGCAGTGTTTTCTTCTTTTTTTTCTTCAGGAGGTTCTCAGAGGCTTGGCCAGTGTGATTTGCTCACTTGTGTGTTGTCTTTTTGGAGTATAAACTGTTAAATTCACTGTTTATTGGATGCATTTGAAAAGAGGGCACTGATGAAGACTTCTGTATGCTAAACAAAATGAAAAGAGGCAGGTGAAATATTCCCTTCATCATTCACAATCCACATGGGAATAGAATAATGCTGGCTATTTAGGATTGAAGACTTTTTAATAATAATGTCCATCCATTGAAGTGTAAAGTGCACCTTATGAGAATATGAGTTATTTTATGATTATTTCAGTCTCTGCGCAAAAAAAAAGATAAATCAGGAACCTGGCGCAAAAGTGTCCTATATCTTCCTAAAACATTACCTCTTGTGCGCGCTTGTGTATACTGTTTGTGATTGCTGGCTTCAGTTGGCGTGCTTGTATTTATGTGTTGTGCGTTTGTGTGTGGGTGCACGTGCGACATGAGTGAGCGTACTGTGTTGGAATACGTTTTTTTGTGAAAGACTGCAGTAAATGTTGTGTTGCAAATCCAATGGTATGTAATGTACATACATTATTTAATGTATAGCAAATGAACATGATTCTTCTAATATTTGTATAAACATTTTATATGTAAAATACATCACAACATTTTTGAATAGGTACTGCTATGGCTATGACAGATGTGTATATATATTTATATTTTTTTCATGTATAAAAACTGTACAATTTTTTTAGAATGGGCCAATACATGTTTTTTTTATGTTATTGTAAAAATTCATATTTTTGTATTGCATGTGACTACCATTCTGTACACACAGTTTCTGTTTTCATCCATGGAAGACAATAAAATAAGGCTTGTCATGTAACAATTGAATATACACTGTAATGCAGTTATTGCCTTGTGGCATGTCTCACACACCAATGGGAAGGGCAACCCTCTTTACCTCAAAGCCATGAAAGGACACTAATTGGCGTACCTCAAAATTACCTTCTAAACAAGAGATTTATAACGGCTACTACATTCCCATACCAGTGGCTGGATTTTAACTATGTGCAATCGTTCAGGTGCTGATAAAAAGAAGCATGAGCTTGCACTGAGATTTCAGTTTTATAAAAGCATAAAAAAACGTTTGTGCTAATGTAATGAATTTGTGTTTTTGACGTGTTTATCCAAGGGAAAAGAAAAATCAACATTAAAGCACACTAATTGCATGAAACCAGTCAGTGGGGCATGTTAGTAAGTTCAGTAATCTAGTGGGTAGATGAGCGAAAATAGGCTAGTTGTTGTCTTGGGGAAATTTAAAGGCATCACTCTGCAATGTGTAGGAAGAAGAGCTGTCACTTATGTGAGGCTTAGAAGACCACACAGGGTGGGATTCAAGTCCCTAATGGTCCTGCTTGACAAATTTCTTGTCTTTGCAAACAGAAAACCTGAAAGAGGGAAAGTTTTGTCAAACTACTTTTTCCAAGGTCAATAGTAAAACTAAAAGATCAGAGTAGAGGGTTATGTATATGCTTGTAGCAGCTGTTCAAAATCCCAGTCTGCCTCTAGGTGGCAGAAAGACCCAACAGAAAGCAATAGTTATCTTCAACTTTTTATTCTGAACTCACACTGAGAGGCAGTGCTGTTTACAGTTGTGCACATTTTACATTCAGTTTGGTTAGATCTTTTTTGTGGCATGGTATGCCTTTTTATTTGTGTATTCTGCAATTTTTAGATGTGAAATAGTAATTTCTATAACCTAAAACTACTGAATTGGCTTAAGTGAAAATCTGGAAACCAATTCACCTGTGAGTTTGTCTGCTAAAATGCTAAAAGGAATTGTGAGAATTGGGGTGGGGGGGCTGAGAGTGCATTTAGGAGGATTTATCTGGATATTATCTGGTTCAAAACTGATAAACCAGTTCTACAGTTAAGTAAGAGTGTTTGCATCTACATTGTTCAAATCTCATCTGAACATTTTATTAATCTACATTATCCATTAATCTACAGCAGAACAGTATGGACTTCAGCTTCAGAAAAAAATTCACAGTCTGCTTATGCAACATTTCAGTGATGATTTTCAAAAGTTTATAATATGAGGCCTTGGGAGCTGTCAGTAAAATGATAAATACTGCTTGCATTTAGTCCTTGACACCTGAATTTATAAGCATGCATCTGAAGTGTGACTTTGACTAATAACATTGATGGGTTGATTTCTGTATGCTGGTATCAATCCAACAGAAAAGAAAGGACCTTGTATCCTGACTGATGAGGCACTGCAACCAAAAGTCTTTGACGCCAACTGGTACTGGATCATATGACCAGCATTTGGTGAAGGGGAAACAGTCCTGACACAAAATGTCCTTTCTTCCCTGCAGGGCAATCAAAGCAAATGACAATTAGTCATTTGTTTGTTTTTGTTTTAAAATTCTGGACCTGATGAGTTAACGGTGGACTTTCAGGAATATTGATATGAGTAGAACCAATGCATATGCTTATGAACAAATAACATATCAAACATATTTAAAATTGGAAGGTGGTGATTGCAGCAATCCTCAAATTCTGTTACTACTTTTATCTAATTGTCTCAAACTACAGCACATTTAGGCAGGTTTCATAAAATTGTTGGGAGGATAATTTCTGACAACTCTGGGTTGCAATTATGTACGTTGAACTGCCTTCTGCTACCCACAATGTTAACTCATAAATTGTGCCCTGGACTGCACTATGCCTTTCTGCTGCTCATCATAACTGATGAAGTACACAAACTGTCATACATTTTTACAGAATTGGACAGCTTTCTTTAACCATAACTGTCATACTGTCATAAGACATATCATGTGCATTTGTGAGTGGGATTACTACCCCCCTCGATAATCTGGATGGTAAACCTATAGATAAGTGCTAGACTGTACTCCCACAGAGGACAAAATGTATACATTCAGTATAGCCAACTTAATCTGGCCAAAATGTGTGCTTAAAGAGAGACCACTGTCAATTCCGATGTAACATTAACATTGAAACATTAATAAATGTCGTTGAGATAGAAAAGACTGCTGATAAGTTTGGACATAAGAGTATTATGAAGACAGAAAAGAGGGGAAAAAACTCATGTGGAGTAAAGGGAGATAAAAACCCATTTAAAGAGACAATCTTCCCAGATGCTGTGGTCTGTGACAAAAAAGAGAAAACTGATAAACACTTCAAAATATAGTATAATATAATTATTCTCCGGGCAGCACAGTGGTGCAGTGGTTAGCACAGTCGCCTCACAGCAAGAAGGTCCCGGCCTTTCTGTGTGGAGTTTGCATGTTCTCCCCGTGTCCGCGTGAGATCTCTCCGGGTGCTCCAGCTTCCACCCACCATCCAAAGACATGCAGGCTAGGTTAATTGGTGTCTCTAAATTGTCCTTAGGTGTGACTGCTTGTCTGTCTAAGTGTGGCCCTGCGATGGACTGGCGACCTGTTCAGGGTGTACCCCGCCTTTCGCCCAATGTCAGCTGGGATTGGCTCTAGCCCCCCCGCGACCCTGTATGCAGGATAAGCGGTTGACGATGGATGGATGGATGGATAATTAAGGGGCCAACAATGTTTGCAGAGAGCAATCCGAATTACTAAAATGGAATTTCATTGAACTGTTTAGCTGTTTGAACGAAGTCCAGTTTTTTATTAGTGGACCACTGCTAATGGTCAACAGAGGGATCGACAGGGAGGGATCGACAGGTTCTGCAGACTCTTAGCACTTAAACAGAGACCTGCAGTCTGGAAGGGATCAGCTATATTGATATTAATATCAAGACACGCGGGCAAACTTTCTGGGCAAGTTAAAGCAACATTTTGTCGTAATGTTATCTTAAAATAACTGCTTCATTTCGTCATTTTGATGTCATGGATTCTCTGTCATTACCACTCCGGGCTTGCAGTGCAATGTAACATTGGAATCTCGGGCAGGACATTTATCAGCACAATGCTTTGAAGCACCAACACTCTTAAGCAAGCAAGCAATAAGAAGAAGCAAAAAGTATAGAATGTGCAATGTAAGTTCTTTGGAAAAAGCTAGCCCAGCATTCTCAGTATACATATCATGGCAAATGTAGATCAGAGGAAGCGAGGAAGAGAAAAAGAGAGAGTGACCGACCAAGATAATCTATCAGACTGGCTTTTACTCATTGGCCTGAGCTAAAAGAGCAGAAAGAATGCAGGATAGATGACGAGCTGGCCTTCTTGTTGTTGGACTAGTAAGTATAAGTTACTAGCTGGCTTGCTATGTCTTGTGTTTTTGCACTTGCTTATGTTTGGCTTTGCAGCTGTCGACTCAAGTGGAATCAGCCAGAGGTTTCACAGACAAGTTTAGCCACAAGCTATAAGTTGATGTTAGCAAACTTAATAGATAACACATCTGGACATTGTTAACGTTACTGTAAGCGCTCTTTTTCCAGCACAACTCTGGTGCCACTCTCCAGCAGCAGAGGCATAATGTTGCTAGAAACTTGGATGGCAAGCTGGGCAAGCGAGCAACATAACTGCGTCCAGCAGCCTCTATGGACATAATGTTAGCTAATGGCAGAGGCGAAGAGACCAAAGAGGACGTTGCTGGAGGAAGTGTAGAAGAGAAACCAGAATGACCAAGCAAGAGGCTGCCGGACGCAAGCCATGCCGGGAGTTTCATCAAATAAAATGCTGCCAGACACATGGCAAGCTGGCGTCCTTTCTCTCTACACAGTTGGACTAGTAAGTAATATTGCAATGTTTTGTGTTGTCACGACTTGCTAGTTTTTTTATCTTAAGTTAGGTAATCATACATGTACAGCTGTCCTTTTTTACAACAGCAGTGAATTACACTGAAACGGCACAGGCGCCAATTTTCACTAAAGGACAAACTTACATAATGTTGCTTGAAAGAGCTGATGAACCCTTTTTGGTCCAGTCTGCGACACTCATCGACTAGGGCCACACCTAAGATGATGCAACTGGACACACAGCAGCCTCTGCACCACCAAGACAAAACACCACAGCCTCAATGTCAGAGTGTTGACAACCAGGTCATGGATCAGCCTTCCAATTTTTCCTCCCGTCACTCTCTCCTGCCTTACCCCTTTTTGGGTTTCACTGATAAAACAGAAGCGCTGGTTAACGTTGGCATTAAATTCACCCCCAGGTCACCAACACGTAATCTGCCTCCACCCCAACGATGCACACGCTGTAACATCAACCTTGTTGATAACAAAGACTACAAATAGAGCCCTCTCCTGCCTGGGCTGACAAAACTGATAAGGCCAGCAAGGTCACCAAAAGTTAGCTTCATCAATCTCCCCCCTTCTCCCCCCCCTTCTCTAATAAACCAAGATCAGAGATTAAGACTAACTGGATTAGATGTAAATGGCACAGCCATACAAATTAACACCTAGCAAATCTGCCTGGCATCAGCACAGACAAGCCAGAAGATGTTTGGATAGACAGGGTCAACACTCTGGACTTACAGTAGTCATCTCTAAGGGCATTAAAACTATTAAGCTTGTGGTCCTGTGGTTGCTTTTTCTGATCATCGTGTTTTCTTTGAGATCACTATCTCTGTGCACAGAAATGTTCAATCAGACTTAATCAGAAAAAGGTTTATCACTTAAAACACCAGTGAATTATTCATTCAGGCTTTCTCTTCCACACCTACTTTTGCTTGGGACTTGATTAATGATCTTGTAGATAATTTCAGTTCTAAAATAACACATGTTATTAATGCCATTTCCCCCACTAAGGTAATGGTAGTCTTTTGTAAAATAAATAAATAAATAAATACACATAGTGTTCAAAAGCTGAAATCATGTGATGAAAAACAAATGTCCATTATGCCTTTTTTAGAGAAACTTTGCATTTTTGTTATTTAAATGCTCGGACGTCCTTCTGTGATATAATTTCAAGATCAATAATAATATGCATGCCTTATTTGATAATGTTGACAGGCTGAAAAATCCTGGTGTGTCTGTAGCCCCAGGACTTTTATCCCAGGAATCATGAAATGAATTTGCTTCATTCTTTACTGTCAGAAAAATAGACAAGCTGTCACTTCCTCCAAATCAGTTGTATGGTCTGTATTCCTTGCATCCACTTCAATTAGCATTAAATATGATTTTATCAGCTATAAAATCTTGGAATTGTGCTACATCTGAAATCCCCCTTCTATTGCCTTGATGTTCATCTCTCCACTGCCTTTTTTCAAAAATGCATTTAACTGCAATGGCAAATAGTCAAAACTTTACTTTACTCTACACTCAGGTTATTTCCCATGGGCCCTGAAAATTGCACTTATTAAGCCACTCTTAAAAAAGAATAATCTAGACATCTCACCAATAAACAATTACAAGGCCCACATTAAACCTCCAATTTTTAAGTAAAATCATAGAAAAAGGCTGTTGACCTCAAACAATAGTTTTGATGCTGCCAAGATTTCGATCGCACCACAGCAGCAGTCAGTTTCAGTTTCAGTCTTGGTGTTATTAGATGTCAGTGCTACATTTCAACGTGGTCAACCACAGCACGTTACTGGGCAGAGTGGAAAACTGGCTCAATGCTTAACGGGTTTTAATCCTATTTGAAGGATAGTGACTACATTGTGCCGATTACATAACCGAGAGTACAAAAATAACTTAGAGCCTTTCCCAAGGCTCTAATCTTGGGCCTCTTCTCCACATCTGCTTTTTCCCACTAGAGCACAAACTACTAAATATTTTACGATCAACCAAAGAAAAATGAGTAAAAAGTCAATCACAAACATTAAAGACCAAAGATCCAAAATCTTACTGGAACTAGAACTGGAGTTGTATCTAGGTAAGTACTATTTTCTGTTATATTATATTCTCACTGCCATGACACCTAGATCCCAGGTGTGTAATTCCTTTCGAGCTTATTATGTTTGATTGATTATTATTGATTATTGATTGTGATGTGTTTTTTCTCACTTATGTCTCAGCAGGATTTAGAAAATCTTTGTCATGCATTTATCTTCAGCAGGCTCAAATACTGTAGTGCTGACTTCACAGCTCCCTCTAAAAAGTCAATCGGACAGCTGCTGATTCAAGACAATGCTACTAGAGTCCTCACTAAGACCAGAAGAGCAGATCACCTCCCTCCAGTTCTCGCAGCTTCCTGTTCAAAAAAATTTTTTTTTAAATACTGCTGTTGGTTTACAAAGCACGTAATGGTTTGGGGCCGAAATACATTTCTGGTCTGCTGTCCAGACCTCTCATGTGGTTTACGATAGGTGAAACTAAACACGGAGAAGCAGCGTTCCATTTTAATGTACCACCTATAACAAACTACCAGAAAACAAGACTTCTGCTCCAACTCTCAGCTCTTTTAAATCAGGCTTTAAACCTTTTTTTTTCAGTGCAATTTAAGTTAAACGTGGGTCCAATAATTAATATCTTGCTCCTCACTGTAACACATCAGCGTTTTATTCTACCGTTTGATTTGTTTGATTCTATTTTACCTTTTTTTCCATTTTATTTTCGTTTTACTCCTTCTTACATCCTAAATATGTGTTTCTTTTATAACATTTCTAAATGCCTTTCTATCTTGGTGCTATTTAAATGGGACTTTCCATTACTCAGGGGAAAGCATGGGGTTTTTTTTGAATAAGTCATCTGTCTTCGTTCTGTTCTCACTTCCTCTCACACATAATTAGCCTGATGTGCCGCGGCTGGTGTAAAAGAAGCTACAGAGATAGGACCCAAACTCAGGTATTAACAGGTTTACAGGCAGGTGCCTGCAAGCAGTCAGACCGATATTTTAAGGTACAGTGTCAGAGTCAGGGTAAGATTCACGTTCCTGTGGTTTGAAAGGCACAAAACACATAGCGTCTTTGAAACATAGAAGTGTCAATCGTATGTGTTAATGGGCTGATTAGAGGAAATTGGAAGCAGGTGAGTGAGTGGGACAGGGAAAAAAAGTCACAGGGCATCTGACGGACAGGAGAAGGCAATGTCACTGAATGGGTTTGAGGAAGTGGGAATGTGGCTGAAGGGACAGGGAGCAATGCAGAATGTGACACAATTCTTTTCTCATTGCTTTTCTCATTTGTCAGATTAAATCAAGGGCAGTGTGGAGTTTATATTGTGTATTACAACAGAGTTCCACTTCTGAAATTTTACAGCCACAAGTTAAAACACTACTTATGACAGTCTTGTAATCTTGCAACCTTGCCTCCACCCTTCTGTCTGAACAACAAGATGCTGTCCAATATTGTCAACACTGATTTGAGTGGTAATTCAGACTAGTCTGAACATTTACCTTGCGAGGAAATTGCTGTCATTTTTTATTATCACTTTTACAATACGTTCCTTTAGATTTCCATGTTGATGAGATTGTCTTAATTGATATTTGGTGTCAATGCCTTGATCACAAAAGCACAACCGGCTGACCAGCAGCATCAGACACGCCGTGGTCTTTAACATAGTATGGTGGAGCATGGGGTGTTTTGATTGATTAATGCTGAGTTTGGTAGTTCCTGACTTGCATGTTGCCGGTTTCATCTGCAGGGATGAGGCAACTTGCTAAATCAAGTATTTAGCTAATAAGCACAGGTGCTGACACGCCACAGAAATCACACGGAAAACACAAATGTACAGTTGCGGGGAAATAGAAGAGGAACTATATAAAAAAACTGCAAACAATGCAAATAAATATTATTTTTGACTTGTATGTACACTAGTTGTGTTGCAACACCCTCCACTACATGTGGTATTGACATACTTATTGTCAAAAGGCCTTGTAATATTGGTACATTACTTTAAACATGGACTTTAATTAAAGTCATCTGTGAGCAAGTGTGGCTTGGATGAAAATAGGTAGATGACACTTGACCAGACTTGTGCAAGTTAATTCGAGTAATGTCACGTGGGTGCCAGTAAGAAGACAAATTGCATTGATTCAAAGCTCACAGAACTGAAGCCAAAAAGGACTAATTATCTTAAATGAAACTGTTCATGATCAATGAGTTAGAACTATCTACTCAGTGATAATTTAGCATGCCTGCATCTTTTTATGGTCTACCAACCCACAGATGTCTGGTGCAGCATTGAACAGAAAACCAAAACCACTTCCTTTTCTTATTATAGTCCAAATGGAGAAGTAAGAACAAGACAGCCACATGAGTTGATTCGAGTTACTGTCATTGTCTCTGAGTTCATTTACACATCGTTCATCCCATTGTCATCAAAACCATTTTCTTCTTGGAACTATATCAAGATCAACAACAATGTAAGTGACAGATTCTATACATACTTTATTTTGAATATGCTGTTAACAAATATGTCCTCAAACAACATAGGAAATATGATGATGGAGCTGAAAATGAAAAAAATCTCTGTAAATGTGTAAGTGATAAATCTGAAAAGGTTTACTTTATCAAACACTCAACAGTTCTTCCTTTTGAAGACAACATAATATGAAATAACAGACACAAGTTCACTCATTTAGAGAGAAAACTAAAATACTTCATCAGCATTTTAGTCAAATTAAAATGTCATATGCATTAAAGTATATTACTGTTGATCATTTTGTAACCATGCTGTAGTTTGTTTGGATATTTAAAGGGCACTGTAATGAAATTAACTTTGATAGAGGTAATGCATCATCTGATATGTTCGACGGACTAATTTTCATATTTCATAAATTAAATTAAAAATCTAAGAAATGCTAATATTTTGGAAAAAGTAATTTAAGTAATCAAAATTATATGTGATTTGCAGCGGCATGTACTCAGATCAGTACCAATGCCAAAGTATACAAATACTCACAAGAAAAAGTATGTACTTTTTACAAGTGAAAGTCTGCCTGCATTAACATTTTTACTTTAAAGTACATAAGTATTATCATAAAAACATATTTAAAGCACCAAAAGTAAAAGTGTTCATGAATATATATGAATATATGTTTCAGAATCATATATATTATATTATTGGATTATAACTATGGATGCATTCATACATAAGCATTACTTTAATGTTGCAGCATAAACACTTGGCTAATTGTAACTACTCTATATATTGCGGGGTAGCTTAGTCTATAATACTGTGACATAATATATTAGTTCATTATATTTTCTACCAAAAATTCAAATTTTCAATGTAACAAGGGGAATAAGTGGTAACCAGAACTGTCAAATAAATGTATTGTAGTGTGAAGTACAATAAATGCCTTCAAAATGTAGTGGAATAGTATTAGAAAATAGCATAAAATTGAAAGGTTCTACAAATTGTACATTAGTACAGTACTTAAATATATTTACATTCTAAATTTAAATATGCATTTCCACCACCAGTGATTTGTAGTAAGAGGCTGAAACACAAACAAAAACAGCATTTTGGTTTGATTATGGTTACCCCATAGATTATATAGTAAGGTGTTAATGTGTCTGGGCTTCTTTCTAATTCGGTATGAAGTTAGCATTCCAAAACTGATTTCAAACTAACTTGCCTTTCCATATCTTCTCAGACATCAATATGAAAGGCCTCATCCTCCTGTTGTACAGCATAGAAATCCTGGGTGCACTATTGTGTGTAGCTGGCACAACATCTCCTACTACTAATTCCAGCACAAACTCATCTGGTTCAACTCCTGAAGCAACATCCACCACTGCCAGTGTCACGTCTAAGACCAGGAGCCTGATAACCTCTGGGTCACCTACAACAGTGTCCCAATTCTCCAGTAGTACTGCCACCACACCTGGAAATACACTTTTCCAAGTCAGCTTGAGGGAATGTCGTCTACCACTGTTTGTGTCAGGCGGACTGATCATATTTTGTGTCGTTCTACTAATTTCTACTTTGATACTGGCATGGAAGGTGTGTCAGTTGAGCAGACGCATCAAGGCGCTGAGCAGCAACGCTGACCTGATCTGCTACTCTGAACCCTTAATAGAAACTGCCAAGACAGACAAAAACAAGTCAGAGACGGGGGCCAAGGAGACCAGCGTGGAAATGACTGATGTTGTCCAAACCCAGGAAGAGGTGGGAAATGGCACCACCAAGGAAGAAGGAGGGATGGTAAACAAGGATGGACAAAAGGGAGAGGAGAAGAAGGAGGAGGAGGGAACCAGCAATGAGGAAGCTTCAACCACACCTGAAACCGTTGCTGAAAATTCATCCTCCTCAAAACCACAAGAGGAGACCCAGGTTACTAAGGCTGTGGCAGCCCCCTCCTCTCAGGGCGCAGAGGAACCAAAAGATGTGGCCTAAGGTTGTGTGTGTGTAAAGCCAAAGAGTTTCCTAAGCAACTGCATTCACTTCCTTATATCTTTACAACCATCTTAATTTAAATAGAGGATACTTTTTTCAGCAGCATTTTCTCTACAATTAGTAACAACTATGCGTGCCAAATCTCTCAAACTGAGCACTGAGCGTTTCTTTACTTTCTTTCTTTTTTTTTGGTTATACAATACATTTGGTTGTATTGCTCTGTTATTTGTGTGGTTTGAATATTGAAATATATAAATGTAATAATACACTTTTGCATTATTATTGCATAAAGCCATTTCCTAATAAAGTCTAGTGTGTGTTCTAGTGTGTGTGTGTGTGTGTGTGTGTGCGGCGCACATGTCTGTTTGAGAGAAAGAGAGAAAGAGAGAGGTCTGCTTGATTAGCAGGCAGAGTATGTGCCTCTTCCCGGCAGTGCCGCTCAACTAAGAAAGAACACTCTCTTTCACCTCCGAGCTGACAAAGCCACACAAAAAGACTTTTCAAAAAAAACCAATATGCACTTGTTTCCGACGTCTTGTGCAGATATTTGTTCATCTGTTTACTTGTGACGTCATGATGGATGTGCACCTTTCATTAAAAGTCTGAATAGTCTGTCCCTTCTCTATGCAGCCTGTGCTTCAACTCCAGCTGCTGAACTCTAATAGCAAGGAGACGCAAACACACTGAGTTGCGGTAGTGCTGGGTGATGTTGCAGATTTAGAGACGGGGTGCAGTAAAAGCAATCTTCAGTGAAAGTAAATGTGAAATATTTCTCAGGCAGGAACTTGTTTCTGTATTATACTCTAGGCATTCAAAGTGAAAAGGGCAGAAATTGGATATGAGAGATTTGAATGATTTTTTTCCTCTCTGCTGTTATGTGGTTTCACAGCTCAAACTGACTGGGTAGCATGTCTTACAGTGACCAACAGTGGAAGTGATGGTTCGACATTGAGGCTTGTTTACAAGAAACATGGGTTTCGATCTCAGTGCAGATAGCTACTGGATGTATAGGGAGGCAGTGAAAGTTACAGAGAGAAGAGGGTGAAGATTTAACAAAATCATAAATCAGATATCTGCAGGTTACATTATACTATACCATCTGATCATAGTTAAACTGTCCCTTAGAATCCAAGGTATACAATTATGTGTGATAGAAGTACAGCATTGCAGTGCAAGAATAGAGAGTTGCCTGTATTGCTGATGGCAGGAAGCTGCATCGGACAAGAGTCCTCTGCAATAAATCTTGAAGGTTTTTGTGGGAGTGTCTAAGTTCACACAGGGAAAATAGCAACCAATTACAGCACAGTATTACTTTCTAAAGGGATACTTTAAAGAGGGATAATATTGATTTAGGGGATATCTGATAACAGTCTAATTTATTTTGAGTACAAACAGTACAGAAATCAGCCAATTAATCTAACCACAACAAAAGTTGCCACTTTAAATGTAGAAGCAAATCCTGAAAGCTGCCAGATAAGGGATTTCCTTTGTAGCAGCCTTGTGTGCAGGGACCCCTCTGTTATGTGTTCCATTTCTCCTTACCCCCCTCCTAATACTTCCTCCCACCAACACCCCACCTCTCCCCACTCACTTCCACTGCACTGAGTAAATCCAGCCTGCAGTGCCTGATCGCGCTAACCCAAAAGATCCATATAAGAGGGAGAGAAGACAAAAGGACCATACTGCAAGGCAGTGAGGGCAGCCTCAAAAATCTGCACTGGACAAGTGAGCAAAAGTCAAACTCTATGAGGGAAATTCAGGCATAGGAAAAAAAATTCACCTTCAAAAGAGCAGCAGCTGGTCCCGAGCCTGAAAGCAGGATAGGAGAGGGAAGAGGGGCTGGACAGCAAAAAGGAGCAGAGAAAAGAGACTGGAATGATAAGATGCGAAGGTGAGTTATGGACAAAATTTAAAGACTCTCACACTTTTTACACACACGTTCTGACACACCCTGGCTCACACATACTGCAGTGTAGAGTTTCTGGCTGTGTCTTTGCTTGCCTTTGCACCAGCTGATGCATGAGCTCTCTGTGGAGTCATTAATAAAACCCATGTATTGAGCTAGTTCTCCTCCTCTGAGAGCATGGGACTGACTGCTCTGACAACCACTGATGACTGAACACGCAAACTGTTGCCAAGGAAAATGACTACATGGATTTGTCAACCTTTGTAATGAATGACATTCTTGAATAGACTTCTAGAAATGTCCTCTTACAGATCAGATCCAGTGTTTATCAGTTATAGAAAAGGACACATCGCAACCCTCTACCGATGATGCATATACACAGTACGAGCATTTCTCGATAGGACACTGCTGCAGCATCCCTGAAAATATTCCTGCATGGTTAGGGGAGACAGTATGGCAGGTGATGTGAATGTGTGTATCTGCAAGTAATGCAGTGATGTGCAGTAAACACTGAGCATCTTGTGTGCCTATGTCCAGTAAAGGGAGAGAGAGAGAGAGAGAGAGAGATCCTGGAAGAGGGTGGAGCTTTAAAGAATTCATGAAAAGTTTTATTTAGTACATCCCTCTGCAGTTACCATGCTTTTTCTACACATAGCAAATATATGTTCCCTGTGTTTACTATCAAAGTTCACTGCAGGCATTGCAGTGTGCCTCCTGAAGGTAAAGAGAATGCTGTGTAAGACAATCTCTGACATTCCTGTCTCCCTCTCTTTCTTTTAGCAGGCATGTCATGCTGAAGCTCTCCCCTAATGAGGCCCTCCTGGAGCTCCTGCTTGTGTTGTTGCTGGGGTTGCATGTCCTAGCCGTGTGCCCCTCCATGTGCTCCTGCAGCCACAGTCACAGGGAGGTAGACTGCTCCTGGAGGGGTCTGAGACAGTTGCCTGAGGGCCTGCAGCACAACATGCGCTCCCTCAACTTGTCGCACAACCGATTGCACAACCTGGACGGCCAGCTCACCGCATACACCCATCTCCGCTTCCTTGATTTGTCTCACAACCGGCTGAGCCACCTGCCCACCGGCTTGCCACGCTCCCTGTGGTACCTTTACGCCGCCTACAACCGCCTCCAGTTTCTGGAGAAGAACGATACGGTCTACCAGTGGAATCTGCGAATGCTTGACCTCTCCAACAACAAGCTGGAGCGTGCCATCTTCATCAACAATACGCTGACCAATCTGTGCACGCTCAACCTAAGCCACAATCACTTCTGGACTTTGCCCACCAACATGCCTGCACACCTGGAGACTATTGATCTGTCCCACAACTTGCTTGTGAAGGTGCTGCCGGGCTCTTTGGACCGGCTTCTCAGACTAACTCACTTCTATCTACACGCTAACCGCTTTTCCACGCTGCCCTACGGAGTGCTGGACAAGATGACATCACTTAAAGTTGTGACTCTGGGAGATAACCCTTGGGCCTGTCACCTTTATGCCGACATCACCTACTTACTCTCCTGGACTCAGCATACCCCTGCCCGCGTCCTTGGCTGCCCCTGCCACACCCAACCTGTCTGTGGAGGGGTGCGCCCTGGCAGGACTGGAGGGTGGCACTTTGCCTCCTACAACCTGCCCCCCCTGGCAGCAAGTGCCCAGGACCTGAGCTCCGTGCCCTCTGAGGCCAGTGTCACTGGCTGGTGGTACATGTCAGTTTCTGCTCTGCTAAGCACCTCACACACCCCCAAAGACACTACACAGCACCACCCCTTCACAGCCACACCCATCAGCATCTCCACACTGCCACCCAGAAGCACAGGCACACACCTAACTATTAATCACCTTTCTGCCGCAGAGTACATGCTCCACACTGATTCCCATCTCGCCTCTGGCACAGAGGAAGTCTCAACCACTCACTCCTTCCATACCACCGACACAGGCTTCATTACTGAAACACCAATCAGGGCTGACACGACACTGGCCACGGACCGGTTCTTAACAACAGAGAGTCCCTCCATCCAGACAAAGAAAACAACCACTCTTCGTACCAGGAGTGTCAGGAGGCAGAATCAGTCCCTTCCTAATGGCATCAGCAACAGCAGCCCAGCTCTTGCTACCTGCTCCTCGTTCCCTTTCCTGCACAGCCTGGGGCTTCTGTCTCTCATTCTGCACCAAGTCCTCTGAAAGACAAACGAAAAACACTTAAGTCTGCATATAAATTTACAGCACAAACAAATACAGCAAACACATGCTGTACGAGACTTTTGTTTAACTGTTGTGCGTATTACCGGCTTTCTCAGCAAAGGTCATTTACAACTTTAAGGCTTTATGACAAGTTCCATAATCCCTGCTGTTCTGAGTATGGAATGGAGCTACATTTATAATAATTGGTTAAAAAACAATGCATTTCCTTTTCTAATAACACATTTAATAAGCCTTCACTTGAAACGGTCACTGATTAAAAAAAAAGTTTTTAAAAAAAACATTGTAATGAATATAGCTAAGCACATGGTGTCACTGTACATTCAGGTTATTATGGAACTGAACGTAACCTGGTGCTCATCTGATACAGTCTACCCTTTTCAAAGCTAACTGAGGTGCTGTACAGTACATATTATGACCTACAAATGATTGTGTGTCTTTTATTTTTATTCTTCCTTTTTTTTCCAAAACTATGGGCTGGATTGGACAGATGTTCACTTTTACATTAGTGGCATTAGCTTTCAAATATGTATGATGCATATCAGAAATTTTATTTACTTATTTTGACTCTCTTGCCTATAGGTGTCGTTGATGCCTGCCTGCTTGTTTTATGTAACAAACCACATCACTCACCAGAGGAACAATCTTTTCTGAGGACAGAGTGTATCTAAGAAACTGTTTGTGACATGTACATAACAGGGAGCAGCAGAGACTCTGTGGAGTGGAGGGAAAACAAATGGACACTGTTGCGTCACTATCTTTAACAAACTCTGAGTGGCAAGCACTGCTTCTGTATTTTGAGCACATCTCAGACTTAAGTGTCCTTCATGATTCAGTGGCGCTCGTGAAAATGATCTGCATGGTGATTGAACGTTCCAGGAATGTTAACCTACTACTGTATTGCCGCAGAGCATTAAAGCACAGACAGCTTCTTTTTTTTGTTGTTGAAATGTTAAGATATTCCAATCTTGATTGCATTAAGCATAAATAACAGTGATGTGCCAGCCTTCAGGTTTTTACATTTTAGAAATACCTACCTAATGCAAGATAGAAGGAATTGTGTCTCAGCAAGTTGCATTTGATAAACTTAAGAAGAATACAGTGCCAGGGAAGCACTTTCTGTGAAGTTGAATAAAATGTGCTGAGTTATTTACACCTTCTTTCTTTTTTTTTCATTTTACACAGAAAGATTGATGTTTTTCATTTCAAACTGTTCTTGATTATAACATCTCAGGGGAAAGGGCAGAGATTTTTGACATGGATGTCAACCCTCATGGGGACTGAAGTTAAAAAATAAACAAGGTTATAGAAATCAAACTCACTAAACAGTGACTGATTCAGATTTCATTAGCAAGCATAGATTTGTTTTTAAGTATATTTATTGAGGGAAGGTTCACTAAGCACAAAAGCACTTACTCCAGTCAGATCTTGATTTATCATACCTGGGAAATGCCCAGAACAAACACACAGTCTTATCTGTTGGTCACTGAGCAATCGCTCTGAAATATCATGTCTACGTTTAAAATCAAAAGATCAGTGAAAAATAAATCATCTACTATGTGCAGAAATACATTGTGGAACAGAGACTAAACCAGAAGCAAATGCTCTATATTTGATCACTGTCCCGAAGAGAAGAGAGAAAATGTCACATGCAGGAACATCTGTGACACAGAAACCAGGGCTCCCTCCGGCACTGTGTGGCACAGGGAGGTGTGAGCCTGGTGAACAGGTGACCCTGTGGTTCAGCTGGGTGTAGCCTAGAAGAGCAACATGGAGTCACTGTCACCACCCACACTGTGAATGATAAACATCTGACGTAAATATTGTTGGGCCACTGATCATACCCAGATAGCTAGCCATAAAAGGGATAAAATTAAAGTGAAAATACACACTTAGAATAAAAGATAAATAGATAGCTAGTTATGTGGTTGATGACAATTAGACAATGTAGTGCAAAGAGTAATACAAGATAATAAAAGAAAGAAAGAGTGAACAAAAATAACAGATCATTTTATCTACACCACCCTTCATACTGAAAACTCAAACACCTGCTGAATGCATCCTGTGTATTTATAGCTCAGCAACAGAAGCCAAAAGAGAAAGAAACCTGTGGTTGGTTTGCTGTTTATTTATAAGCACGATTCAAGACTTAAAGAGAGTTGGTTCTCATGGTTCTCATTTCTCCCCTCAAGTCTAACTTTCTCATTAACCTGTCAGTATAAAGTACTGTTAACCAGCAAGCCAGATAGTTTTCCTCTGTAGACCTAGTTTATGAGACACAAAAAGACAAAGGGAGGATGAAGTGAAACACAGATTCTGGTTCTGAATTCATGGTGCACCTTTTGTGTTTCATTTATGTCTTTTTATGGTTCATGTTTGATGTTTGCCACAGAGAAAGAAAGATAGGGTGGAGAATTATAAGTAAGTTTTGTTTACATTGTTTTTAACTGTGAAGATTAGAACAAACAACACAACCAATGAACTATTGCAGCTTTCATACATTCTACAACTCAAGGAGATTCCTCTCCATAACAGATACATGATATATATGTTTTTATCTTTCTGCCTCCCGTGGCAGAACTTTTAAAACAAGTGCTGCAGGTGCCAGTGCCAGCCAGGGTCTGCTTGCCAATTATTTTCTCTGTAGACAACACAAAGTAATGTCAGATTTCTCTTCTGGCTTCTCCTAATAACTGACAAGGTGTAGAAGGCTAGCATCATTTACTGCTGCCATGCCTCCCCTCTTCATCTCTCCACCCGGCCTTATTTTGAGTGAGCTGACTTCTTTCTTTCAGCCACACTAATATATATATATATATATATATATATATATATATATATATATATATATATATATATATATATATATATATATATATATATATATATATATATATATATATATATATATATATACATATATATATATATATATATATATATATATATATATATATGTATATATATATATATATATATACATATATATATATACATATAAGTGCAGCCTTAATGCAGGCAGTGTGTTGTGTGTATATATCAGTGCTGAAAAGTCAGACTGTATACAGTAAAAGATAGTCCAGGAAAGCTCCTGCTTTCCTTCTCCTAAAAGGAAGCGATTTCTAACCACCTTCATGGGTACTCAGCAGACAAAGGCACATGAACACAAATGACATCAGCTCCTCTTGTGATTACATGTGCTCAAAGTGCCCTCTTGTGGTGGTGGAATGGAAATTAATGTTTATCCCAAAACACTATAGTCAGACACAATTCTCAGAGAGATTGCGATCTTCACCAGGACACAACATGCCCCTGAGGGAGATTATTCTCAAGGACATCTCAAGAAAAAAAGGATCTCACTACTGTTTAGAATACACAAAAAAGTAAACTCCTTATGGAGCAAAATGTTGTTTACTGAAATGACAGGGCTTGGTAATTCAAATATGCAGCTAATTTTCAGATATGGAATAACAATGCATCTAAGAACTGTAAGCAGACACATTTGTGTCCAGATCTTTAGAATTTTCTTTGAACATTGTGAACGATATTCTGAATGTCACACTCAAACAGAAAATAACAGAACAAACAGACTGAGAGCAAAAAATGAAGGAGCGCTCCTCATGGCACTCAAGGGCAACCTTTCACAGACATGAGAAAATCACAACAATTACTGTGAATACCCAGCAACCAACAGGCCTGTTGTACACATAATGTAATGGCCATTATCGTGGACTATCATGATAGGCCAAAGCTTGCACACATGCTGATGCATGCCTAGTGGCAAGACCACTGCAACCCGCTTATGGATAAAACACTGGCTGCCAGTTTCAACCTCCTTAGAGCCTGTGTTACAATATCAATTGTAACCCAGAATTAGGCTGGTACCCAACCAAAGGACGCTCAAATGCAGATAAAGTTTATCTGATAAACCTAATCTGTATTGACAGCTTTGGTCTATATGCCAAGGCTCACCATCTTTTTGAGCCAAGAGCTATGTCTGGTCACTGAGTGGCTGAAAAGCAAAACAATCTGGAAGTAGGAATCTGGAAGAAATAACAAGGCATACTCCAGCAGTTGTAAGACTGATGAGACAGGCAAAATTCTACCCTGCAACATAGTGGGAGGAAGCTGAGGATATGGTATCTCTCGCTCTTGTCTCAATGGCACAGACAAGGCAAGGTCAGTGTTAAGGTCAGTGGTTGCAGAATAGGAAGTGGTTGGCAACTGAGAGAAAATATGGTGGCAGCCAGTTTGGGAAAGAAACAAAGTAAAAAGAAAAGAAGATAAAAGGCTGGTAGAAAACAAAGAATGAGCCAGGAGACAGAAAGCACCACTTAGCTGGTGTGTCCAGAGAGGCCTGCTTGCTGCACCATTTTTAGCCTCTGAGGCATAACATATGCACTCATATAAACAAACTCAGAGAAAGTTAATAAAACTGGGTGTACGAGTTCTTCAGGCTACTAATCCAAAGGTTTACTGTGTATTGTTTTTGTCCATGTAGCAGCAACAAATGTAGCTGCATGCATGCATGAGTGTTAAAAACTCTTGTGCCTTAAATCTGTTATAAAGGGGAAATCATGATTGTGTGCTTCACATTTGCATGATAAGCCAGGGAGCACGGTGCACAGCTGTCCTGAGGAGGATTCCAACAAAACTGGCTTTAATGTATTTTGAGAGAGAGAGGGGGAAAAGATTTGGGGACAGCAAGCTCATAATTCTGCTCATATTAGAAACAATGTTGAATTTAACTGGTTCAACCAACACAAACCTACATGACTGGGCTAGTTTCATATTCAGTCTCTGTATGAGAAGGGCTATACCACTCTCCATAAGGCCAACAACATGCACATCTTTCTCCCCTCTGCTGACTGTACAGGTGATAGGATGGCTCCTCGTGGTGCTTTAATGTCACTCGTCATCATCTGTAACACACAGTTCTCTCTGCAGTCGTACAAACAGCAGCCGTAACATTCCAGGGAGCAGCAGGGGTATGAGCTTATCTCCCAGCCCAGTGGAGCAGGTAAATGATGTCGTCATCATCCACTTGTGTTGGAGCCTGATTGGTCTAAGGAGCCCCCACATGCGAATGGTCTGTTAATACTGAGGTCAAAAATGCAGATCAACTTGGTCTATCTTGCTAAAACAGAAATATGTGTAATATTATTAATTCTGAAAAACTGTTGGGTCCTTTTTTCATGCAGTATTTGGGGATTTTGTAAAATTCTGTAGAACAATCTGTGAACCTTTGGGATGCTACAAGCTATTCTCTGGTACCTTGAGGTGCTTTTTGGCACTTAGTACAAGGGAGTACTGCATTTTAGTTAAATTTGCATGGGTAATTTGCAAGTATCAAGGAGCCTTATGCATTTTGGATATTTCAAAAGTCAATATTAGAGTTTCAGTTTTTAATCATGTGGCTGTCTGAATATCACAGTGGCCCATCTACCTGGAATGCTAGTGCGTAGCCTCTGGCACAGCTTAATTAACTCATCTGCGTAGTTACAGAAGGCATAATGGGGGAGAGAAATCACTCATCACCAGAACATCCTGCCTCCTGATCTCACTTCAAACAGTTTCTCTTTGTGGTGACAACTGTACGCATTCCCAGTAATTCTCACATATTATCTGTTGATGTTTTTCTTCATCCACCCCTTGGAAAATGCACAAAATCAATGATGAGAACAGAATTTTTTATATATTAAATTCACCAATCTACAAATAAACAATCCTCTGTGGCTGAAGTAGACTTTTCTGAAAGGCTAAGTTATTCTAGGCAAGATGAAAGAGCAGGTAGACTGCAGTTTGGTGGGTGGCTAATTCCTGAAATAGGACTGTCAATTATGCATGTTTCGGTCTGGCTGTCTCCCTGCAGTCTGAGAGGTGCTTTAGCTCATCAAAGAAGAAGCAGAAAGGAGAGGACACTAGAGGGAGACAATTTGTTCACATCTGCAGCCTTCTCCACAGCTTTCCTCTGGATTCTGAATTTCACTGTAATAGGCCCTCCTGAGAAAAGCAAAGATCACTCAATCCACAGTGATCAATATGAAATCATTCACAAAATCCAAAGGATAAACACAAGTGAGCACAGTGAGAGTGTTTGAATAATATCCATAACAAATTCATATAAGTGATAGAAAGTATTTCCTCTGAGCTCCCTTTTTATGTTGGAATAACATATACTGGATTATTTCACAAGTCCGTACATGCCTAAAACACATGGTGAGCCTCTGTGTAGTTATGCAAATGATGTATCAAAATGTAAAATCCCCGTAGATTTTAAGTTTCACTTTGAAATACGGATCACTATCAGAAGTGATTTATAGTCAACAGTATGTCTTCAGACATTTAAAGATTGAAACTATATTTTGTGTTTCATGCACAGATCATGTTTAGGAATCTTTGTGAGGGAAAATAGGTTTTTCATGATCCAAGAATAATTTCTCCAAGGTCAAGTGAAGATTCTGAGGGTATAAAATGATTGCTGCAACAGGAAACAGGATGCCTCTTCTCAAAACAGCATCTCATAACACTATCAGCCAGTCTGTTGCTTCTCTCACTTTCTTTTTCCCCTCAGCTCTTTCACACACTATCAATTTTACTTCTCTCTCAATCCCCAAATCCTCCAGTTTTCATGCAAAGGCTCGGTTAGTTACAAGCTTTTTTTGCTTGCTGAGTTTCCTCTCTATTGAGAAGCGGTTCATCTTTCAGCGCTGAATACAGGCTACAGTGATACAGTGATCTGAAATCTTTACATTTCCCTCAAATCTAAAGTTAATAGTGGATTATGATTCAACACAGACAAGTTCAAAGTGCGTCGTATGATATAAGAAGATGTCTATTTCTTGAAATTCTTCATCCAATCATTAATCAAAACAGCTTCAGCAAACGGCTGTCACTTTTATAAACGCTTCCGAGCCATGATTATGTTACTGTGTGATCCAGCATCACCTTTAAGGAAGTGTGTTCATACAATGTTTACAGCAAAATATAGTCCTTCGGTTTCCTCCTCACTCAGTACTAAACGCTCAGCTGCTCCAAATGCATAGCTGTCAGAGTGCCTAAAGTTGCCTAAAGAAGGATAAACATTTTAGGCACTTTCATCAGGCAGTGGTGGCTGCTCAGATTAGAGAGAGAACACCCCTCAATTTATAAATCTGCACCTTCTCCTTCAGTCAGTGTAAAAAAAGATCTAAACCTTGGACTAGTGTTGTCTGTGGCGTGGGAAAGATATTTGCTGAAATATGTGCTAGTTGACTGCCGTACTAGTCTTAAATTTTAAATAAAATAATGTGTGTCTGCTGTGGCATCAGGTTGTTTTGGGTTCAAATCTGGTTTGCAGCCCTTGATCAGATGTTGTTAAAAGCCACGCCTGTAACGTACCTTTTCTGTCACGTTTGACTTTGCTTTCTTCATGGTGAAACAACAGTGAATAGGAAGGCCGTGAACAGTGTTCAAAAAGCAGAATAATTCCCAACCACACCGGGACCCCAGTGTTTTTATTTGAGCATAAAACAGAAGTTGCTCTTCATGTGTTAAATAGACTGTGATGTTTGCACACCTTGTGATGAGCCTTAAAGCCATGTTGTACCTTAGAGCTCATATTCCACATCATTTTATAACCCTCCCTCGCTCTTTTCTCTCTGCAGCTGCATGAGGGTATGTGATTTTCCTACATTCACATTTAAGGCATTGGACACAGCCACACATTTGACAAGTTACAAAATGCAACACAAAAATAATCTTTAATGTATCGCCAAATGGCATGAGACAGAAAAATAGCGGATAAAAATCAGAATGGAAAATAATGTTTCACACGAGGTGTCATGTTTCCATCTTCCTTGACACACACAAATTGCTTCTATACATTTGTTTCAGAGATACAGACAGCTGCAGCGTGGAGTGTCCCTCAACTAATGACAAAGTTTTAGCTGTTAAACTGTCAAAAGTGCTGTTATTTGGGTTTTTATCTAAGTCATTGTTTGAACAACATGCTGCTTGGCTAGATAAGAAATACCCTCTGGTGCTCTGAACAGTCAGCACAGAGAGGCCTATTCAAAAAACTTCACTGGATGTGAATAATGAAATAAGATCACTTGTCACGTTTCATGCAGAGCTTGGAATGTTTTGTTGTAAGTACTCTCATGCCAACTTGAATGAAAACCGCATTTTTATAGAATGTATTGTCTGAGTTCTGTGAGCAGTAATCAGGCACAGATACAAACAAATGCATAATTCATTATTTAAAACATAATTTGTCCATGAGGTTTTTATTCTTATGTTCTGTTGACAGCATGCTGTACAAATAATGTACATAAAAAAAAAATCCCACCGCAAATGTTATGCTGTTCATTTAGTCATTCATTTCATATCCTGCTTCTTCTTCTTCAGGGTCATGAGGGGGCAGAGCCAGCTTATCTCCACATACATTGTGCAGCTCATTACAGGTCATCTACATGAAAAGATCCATAATTACTCCACTGTATGTATGAATACCATACTTTATAGATCCCCATAGGAAGACTCCTTGTTGGCTTTCCTAATGAATATAGCCTTTAAAGGTCAGACCTCAGGGTCAGCTATGAAGATTCAGTATCTTGCTCGGGGAGCTTTTTCACAGGATTTAAACCTGGGTGAACACAGATTTTATAGCTCAGGGGCTGATCTTCTGTGTAATCTGAGCTGTGTTTGAAAACGTTCAGTGTAACACATTTTAATTCATTATGTGTATTGTAACCTTGTTAATAAATACAGACTTGCATTGTTGGTACTATAGCATGTTTGTGATGTAATGTTTTAAGCTGGAAGGCCCACTAAATGACATTAGACATAACAAATATAAATGCACCAATCTAAAAACACCTCTTTTGGCAAATGTATGGTGTCACTTTGCACTGATATCACTATATACCATTGAAATACTCTGTTTCTGGGATGAAACACTCAGTGATTGTTGTTTGTATTAAATTATTCTTCTATTATTAACTAATCTGCTTGCTTTCCTTCACTGTTTTTAAATAAAACAAGATGCCAATCGACTGTTGCCGCACAATGTCTATTTTCCGTTTTGCTTCACATTGTATGCAACTTTTAGCTGAATGAAACTTTATCTTATTTCTTGGCAAAGCACTTGTGAGCCAAATACGGACTGCCCCACTTTTTGCTTCTCTATGAGGGACTATATTGCATGGCGGAAGAATTACAAATTATTGTAATTAATAATAAGGAAAAAATCTCCGCCCCCCGCCACGCTGTGTAAAGGTCCACCTTTCAGTTTAATAATACTATGTAAACACTAACTAATTAAGAACAATACTTCTTGAACAAAGTTTTTCGTTTATTTTTTTAATTTTATTTACAATGATATGTGTCCACTGATTTACAGAAGCAATAAGCCACTTTCACCTCTAGTGGCTTATTGCTTAATTAAATGACAAATCGGAGGATTGGTTTGCAGATTGCCTGAATTGACGTCAATTGGATTGGTTAGGTGACAGAGGCAGGCTCCGCCCCCTGTGGGCCAAGGTAGAGCATGCTGAGAGAGGGAGGAGGGAGCAGGGGGCTGAGCTGATCCCACGTGTGACGCTTTCATTCCCGGCTCAGTAATATTCTCATAGCGGGGCTTTGCATATCTCCTGCCGTATCTGTGTGTGTCTGTCACTGTGACTGTAGTTCCCAGCCTATAGTTTGAAATAGATATGGAAGGAGACGGCAGTCAAGCCACATCCGGAAGCCTAAATGATTCACAACATGACCCGGGGTAAGAATCTTTTTAAATGTATTCCTAAGGTACGATTTTTTTCATGTTACAACATCTTGGAAAGGACTTCGACTGCCGTGCTGGATTCGTCCCCACAGTACGCACTTAAACCGTGCACGGGTCTGTTTCCAGATGCAGTTTTAAGGACCCGAGCTTTGTAGCGAAGAGTGGCCTCCCCCTTTCATGTCGATAGACTATAATTACTAAGCGCGAATGTGTTTTCATAGTCTTCCTTTATCCTTTAAGGTCGCTTTTAGAAGTAGTTAGTCGTCAAAATGGCCGAACTGACATCTGGACTCACTTCTGTTGTGTTTTCCCCTTACAGTAAAATGTTTATCGGTGGCCTCAGCTGGCAAACCTCACCAGGTGAGACTGTTATTCTCTTTTACACCGTATCCAGTATTTCTTGTTGTTTTTGTCGCTGTGACTGAGTGCTCGTTGTGGCTGCTGACGGTGTATGTGCGAATGTGCACTGTGCAGTAGTGTACTGTATGGGATATCTCACTAGTGTGTGCGCACGATGTTATTTTTGATCTCCGTCCATCTGAAGTCCTCTATTCGACCCCTACGCGCATCGCGGGGTGTTTTTGAAATACAGTGACAACAGCATGCCCATATGTTTCTGTCAAATGACCCGACATATTTTCTCTGTTCACAGACAGCCTTAGAGACTATTTTAGTAAATTCGGAGAAATAAGAGAATGTATGGTGATGAGAGACCCCACGACAAAACGTTCAAGGTAAATATGGGGCTTTTCTACTTTTCCTTCCCAGTGCATGTAACGATATCGCTTACTTTGTCCGTGTTTAGTATTAATCCAGCGTGTATGTGTGTGTCTCTATGTCCGCGCGCGCACGTGTTCGTGTGTGTCCCCGTGTGCGCGCGCCTGCGTGTGGTTTCACAGCAAGCCAGATAAGCTTAAATGCTCACTGCTGTAAAGCTGCAGCCGAATGCAATTTGACATTGACTTTGTGACTGCACCACAGTGTTGGTGTAGTGTCGTCTCATATTGTAACATACCAAAATAATGATCAGAATTGTCCTCAGTTTCTCTTTCAAATCTGCCACAGGAAGTCTATAATGTGCATTTTAAAATACAATTACAGAGAAATGTTGTAACAATAATAAGGTCATTGGAATATTATACCCATTGTTATGCAGATTATCGTGGCAAGTTGCAATATTTTTCATCATTTGTATTTGCAAGAAACAAAATGTATTGTTAATTTTTGGTTTTAGTATGTAGGCTTTGCATTTTAACGTTATTGTTGTTGTTGTTGTTGTTGTCGTCTTTTTTGTCTTTGTTTTGCAGAGGATTTGGGTTTGTTACGTTTACAGATGCTGCCAGTGTAGATAAAGTCTTAGCCCAACAACACCACGAATTAGACTCAAAGACGGTGAGTTAATTGTATCTGCACATTTTATTTCTTGTTTTGTGTTTGCATTGTTCTGCCCTGTCATAACTGAGTGACTTTTAACTGCCCGAGGCCTTGTGTAGAAACACTTCTTAAGGTTAACAGGCTGGGTGGATCAAGGTCATGGATAAAGGCTAAATGTATGATGGGCCCTTCAACACTAAGCTTAGCAATAAAACACAAGTCCAGGGTGAATATTATATGTGTTCACTTTCACTTCTCTGGATGAATGGGGCTGACACGCCCCCTTCTTGTTGCAGCCACATGTGCAGTGTGCACATATCTCATGTTCCACTGAAGGGCGTGCTGTCTCATGCCTGATGCCTCGCTACAGTTTGACCCGGCAGATATTGCATTGTGTCACGCTTGATGCACTGATACTGCAAGTGGGAAAAATAGGTTTGACACACTCCTAAACAATACTGCCCGCTGTCAAAAACAGAGTTCTGTATTTGTAAGTAAACTAAACTAAAGCAGAATTAAACAACTTTTTAAACATCGAAGATCTTATTCAAACTAATTTAGTTACTAAGTTACTGTAACGTAAAATAATAATTTGATAGAAATGGTGAAACAGTGTAACAGTAATCCGTGACCTTTTATAAGTGCATGCTTAGTTTGAAAGAATCGTTTGAATTTACTTCCATAAATAAGGCAATTGATTCACAGACACACACATACACGCGCACACTGCATTGATGAAAAACTTTGAACTATTGTAGATTCTAGTTGCCTTTTGAGATTTGTCAGTAGATGAATAATTGAAGATGCTAGTCATTTTTGAGAGATGTCTTACAGTGATGGATTAGACATGGTTGAGCTGAAATTATATTTGTCTCGGATTTCTCCTTGGCATGTGTTAATATCTAGATATGCCAGCATACTTTTGGAAATGGAATAGTGCACGTTGAGGAAACATTACTGTGTGTGTGCTAACCTGGCTGAAGGCAGCTCTAGATGGACGATTTGTTTTTTTTTAAGGATTTTGAAAAACAAATAGATTGTACTTCAGGTGGCAGAATATATAATACACACTAAAATCTGCATAGGATATGGCAAGTAGTGTAAATTTTAGTTTTGTTGTTCATTGTAATCACATTCTAGAGCTCAAGAAGTGATTGGCACAGAAGTGAGAAAGCTAGCCTTTTGTTGTTGTTTATATTCTTTCGACTGCAAAGTTTAGAGAAATGTGGCTGGTCTTTTTTCTTTTAATTAGTTTTCCTAACAGCTCAGTGATGGAGGTGTTACTTCTCCAAATGGGCTTATGTGTTCAGTTTACAACTTGTCAGAAAATGAGTTATTCACCATCAAACAAAAGACACACGCATGTTTACAAAATTATTGATAACTAGTCAAGTCAAAGTCACAAGTCAAAATACATGAGGCAAAAACATATGGTGGTAAGGTTATTAGTCCCCCCTACTCCCAAAAACAATCTGACCCATCCTGTTATGTTTTTGGCTCAGGTGGGTCTCACTGAAACTTTGCACTTTAGTTGTTCCTGAGTGGATGGATTCTAAATGTCGTGTTTGAACCTCTAACAGCTCTTTTATTGTTTTATGTGAATAACAACGTCACACAGCAGTCCTTCTGTTGTGAATCAGTGAATATAGAGAGAAGACAAAGTTCTTGGCAGTGAAATGACCAATAAGTACGACTGATGGCATTGCAAAACTTGCAAACATCTGTAGAAAGGAGTACGTAGCAGCAGGTTAATGGGTAACGATACTTAAATGCAGAAACAGTTAAATTCATGGTACATTTTGGATTATTCTGTTAAGAAATTCATTGGATTGAACTTGATGACCCTGTGCTCATACCACAGTCTCAAACCACTGCTTCTTCTGTGTTGCAACTGACTTCCATTGCAAAATATTTTTTTCACCCATAAGATAAAGGTCTTTTTTTCTTATCTTTTTCTTATATTAAAGTTACCAAACTTTTGCCTGCAGCTCATATGTAACATCATTATCAAAATGTAAAGTATTGGTGACCTATTTTCTTATGTATTATACTGGAGTAAAAACACAGGTTTTTCTTGCTCCTCTGAAGCATATTAAGTGGAATGCAAATTCTGTAAGGTGAAATTACCGCTTTGTGTCTGTTGGCCGGCACCCCTGTTTTGTATCTATATTAAAACAGAGAGAAAATTTTGCAGCTACATCTGTATGTAAACATTGTATTATATCACACTTATTGTTGGTTATAGATCATATTTGGCAGACTTATGTCATACTCTTCAGATTTGACACCTCATCTTGAGAACTGAACAGTGGCATTTTAAGGTCTGACATCCAACCATATTACTCTCTGAATTTTGGCCTTTGTGTACAGACACAGCAAGTAACTTGAGGCTTGTTGTGAAACTTTTTATTATATTTATCATACCTCTGTCAGGTATTATCTTTACTTAAAAAACAATGTTTTGGAAGTGTTTTTTATTTGAAAATGTTTAAAGTATTTTTTTGGTGCTTTTTTGCCTATTAAATAGCATGCAGTGGAGACCTGACAGGAAATATGAGAGAGAGAGAGAGAGAGAGAGAGAGGCCTGGCTGGACTCGATCAGGGGACGTTGTGATTACACGGTCAGCGTCTTAAACCCTTAGGCCACCAGGCTGCCCAAAATAAATCGTTTTTAATGACCATTAACATAATCATATTGGATGGTGACTTTCACACAGTCTACATTTAAAAGTTATGGAGCCAAATTAGATTTGCATTTCTGTCTTGACGTTAATTAAACAATTTTTTTATGTGTGATTTATTTGTTTTGTTTCCATGGCATGAATTTTGTCTTCATAGCCCCCAAACCTGAAATATATTGATGATACTGATAGTCCTGTAAAAATAGGGATACCTAATAGCTTAATAATAACCTCTTAATAGACATTAATGTGAAGCCATGTGTTTTTTTTTGTTTTTTTTTGCTGGACATTGCTGTAAGTGTTTTACAGTGTAATTGACATACCAAAGACCCGTTGACTCAAATACACGCAGAGATTGAAATTTCCTTGCTGCTAATGTGCTGTTGTTTATCTATCAGTGTGCAGTAGAAGATTACAAACCTAACTGTCTGTGTTGTTTTCCTCACTATTAGTCATTGGGCTTTATCTGCTGTGCTGTTGTGTATCTTAGCATTCATTCTATCAAGATTGCATTGCATTAGGATCTATCATATCTCTTATAAAGTTTCTCAGTGCTAATGGAAAGAATGAACCAGTCCAGCATATGTGGATGGTTCTTGATGCGTTTGCAGATGTTGGTTTGATACAGGCCTTCTACTTTTGCAGTGCTTGGATGAATCCTTACCAGTATGTTTGTCCCTAGTAACCTTGAAAGGAGTGAGTGGCTGGAGGTGCTGTGACTGAACAGGTTGAGTCATGGTATTTGTACAGGGAAAGTGGAAATCTTACCTAATTTCCATTTGTTTATCTCATTGTTATTTCATAGATATAGTTGGATGTGCACATTAAATCATTTAATACTTTGGCAAAAAAGCACATTTCAGTATGGATCATCATTTTATTATAATGTTTATCGTAGTTGAGGTTAAAAAAAGCTGTAGAAACAATGTAACTTCAACCAAAATGCCAGGATGGGCAAAGGTAGGCACACCATCACAGGCTTCCTCTTCTCCTTTTTGTCCGGTTATGAAAACACTCAGACTAGGATGAATGTGAATGAGACATATGGGGAAGCACAGCCTAGGGCTTCAAAACACACATGCTCGTAATTCAGAACATATTTACCATTTTTCATGATGCTTTGTTCAGTTTAGAAATATGCAGCTCAAAGCATCTGTTCCTGAAGATGAACAGGGAAGATTATAGTACATGATTTTGCATTTGAGAAGTAACAGTTGAGAGCTTAACAAGGCAGGAGATTGATTCCAGGTTGACATTTGTTATTGTTTTACATAAAGCAATGACAGTAACATTTTTTAAAATAAAATTTGATAAAATATTTATCAGGGCTAGGAGGACCTACCAAAGGTTATGTCTGAAAAAAAGCCTTTATTGAATGACCCCAGGTCAACCTATACTCGCAGTTTTGATGTTGTAGGTGAAGCAGGAAACAACCCAAGAGCAACAGAGGAGAAAAGGAAAGGATGAGCAGCTGTTCTGGGCAGATCTAAATTGTATTCATCATGTAGGATTTTCAAAGTAAAGTCAAATCAGTGAGCTAAACTCTGACTGGCTCTTGTTTAAGTATAGCAGGTGCACTGTCTTCTGCTGTTAATTATGGCTGAAGGCGTTATTAGTTCATGCCGTATCTGTCTCTTGTTGGTACAGAACATCAGATGATGGCAGTAATGTAATATCTTGTGTAATGCCAGTGAATCTGGATCATACTTATAATAGTGTGGCATAATTTTAAGAAGATAAAAAAGATGGCCAATTTTCTTGTTGAGCATGACATTGGTGAAATTCTCATTATTGATTTGAGGAGCATAACAAACTACCTTTCCAAGTCGTTATTCCACCGCGGAAATCAGTAAAGATTGACAGCCCAGATATGAAACATTTATGTTTTAATTTCTTGTCTATTTTGTTGGTATCACACATGCACACCTGTGGGCCTTCTCTCACACTTAAGTTGGGAGAAGCTGTAAGCTTTGATAAGCCTTTTCCTTTTAGCTTAAACACCACATCATCATGCTAGTGTAGATATGTCTTAAGAGAGAGGAAGAGAGTTTACCCAGGAGCTGCATTAATATATTAAATCCTTTTGTAAGATGTGAACTTAAGATATATGCTGTTTCTCTGCCCTGATCTCCCACAGTCGCATGCAGAAGCAGCCCTCAGAGACCCTGTAGTTAAAGGCTGTGGAAGATAAAAGATGGTGGGCTAGGGTTGGGGAGATTCCTCTTGGTCTGTTCTCATTTATTATGTTGACATATCAGCTTGTATGATGTCGTAAGGAAATCCACTTTGTTATGTGTGAGAGAGTGTTTCGTATATATAACAATGGTGTATCGGAACTGTTAATTTGAAAAAGTCTTGTTAGGGTGATGTAAAGAGAGTATAAGGTGAGCAAATAGTTAAACGTGCTTCACTGGAGAGGCCAGTTTTGACTTTGAGTGAGGAAGAAGCCCTTGACACAGACCACAGCTGTGTACTTCACCAGTAGTGCATCCTTAGCATGTCACCAGTCATGCCCTTGTGCTTCTTGTGCACTGAACTGTGTAAACTTGGTTAGATACTTAAGATTTATCTGAGATACCCACATTGCAAAACGCACACAACTGTAATTGCTGAGCCCTTTGAAAATGACATCTGATTAGAGGCTGCCAGTCAATTGTACATAACATGCACTGCTACCATTAGATGGTTAAAGTAATTTAATCTATAGAAAAAATTACTCCATACATCCTACAGTTAGATAACAGATGCTGGTAATAATCATACTAATTTTAACTGTAAGAATTTGCTTTTCGACACATTATACTGCAACTAATGATTATTTATATTATTGATTTATTTTTTTAATTGATTCATTAATTAGTTACTTGTTTGGGCTATAAAACATCAAAAATCAGTGAAGAAAAAATGTCTGTAACAGCTTTCTAGAGCCTGAAGTTATGTCAAATATCAAATATCTGGCTTTGTCTGTCCAACAATCCAAAATCCAAAATATTCAATCAACTACAATGTTAAGATAAGGAAAATCAGCAAATTTTCACATTTGAGAAGCTAAACTAGAGAATGTTTGGATTTTCGAACATAAAAATGACAAAAAAACATTTCTAAAAATACCTTAAACCACTAATTAATTATCAAAATAGTTACAGATTAATTTACAGATTAATTGTCGATGGACATAATAATTCGACAGCCCTTCTTTATACCATCAAATGCAATTAAATCAATAAGTCATGTTATGACATTTTGACAACATCTTCCAGGCCTCCCTGTGTTTCGACCAGTCAGTGTATGTTGAAATCCTGCTTGTACTTGACTTATAACAACAAGACAACAAAAATGGGCATCATCACTTTGTAGATTGTCTATGCTGTTGTGTATAAGTCAAGGAAAGTTTCTTTCTATGCTCCTTAATGAATATTAAAGTCCAAGTGACCTTCATACTTTCACAGTTAGAAAACAATAAACAAAAGTTAAATTTCCGGTGTTTACCTGCTTAATAGTGCTGGCTTCCCTCATGGAGCCACTAATCTGGCATCCAATAAAACATAATGTGGTGCACATTCATATTCAGAGCAGATTGTTCATTCAGCTCCAAGTCAGGTTTCTAAATGTCTATTCGCTGTTTAGTTTGTATGCACTGCTTGTGATGTTTCCATGATAAAGACGTTTCCTAGAGGGGGGTTAATAAAGTACTTTTACTGCGACTAGATGATAACCATACAGCTACAGCTGGATGGGAGGTCTAGCTTTCTACACTACAGTTATGTGTCTGCAATTTATGACGGTTAATATGCTACAAGAATTAATTCGTGCTGAAGTGTTTTAATGTGCTTTTTGGTACACATGTTCCCAAAAAATTGCCTTCTCTACCTCTACATCAGCTTGCTATTTGTTTCCAGAATCCATTTAAAAAAAGTATGCCTAAACTTGCATTCATGTGAAAGAAATAGCACAGAAAGGACAAGAGTGTTTTTCCCAACCCATTAAGAAAAGTACTTTCTGAAAAACTAAATGGACAAAAACATGCAAGGTCTAATTAATAATATATATATATATATATATATATTTTTTTTTTGTTATTGTTAACTTTTTGAAGGTATTGATAGATCAAAACAGACTTAAGTGCATGTGGAATTACTGAAACTAGTGCGCTACCTAGGTCCGGTTGACTGATCCCAAACCTGATGGTATGTGTGTTACATAACAAAAATGTTCCAGGAAGGAAGTATCAGGTGAAAGCGAGACAACATAATCTCTGTTTTAATGGTACGGTCAGTCAGTGCAATGGGTAATGCATATTTTAGCTGTATGAAGGCACATTCTACATAAAAAATCACATGCACATGAATATGTAAACTGAAGAGAAACAATTTCTATATCTTCCCTCATAATTTCAAATTTCTCAAAGGAGTCATTCATCATAAGTTGTGACCTAAAAAGGTGCTGCTACAGCATTTCTCAGAAGGATTGGCTAGTAAGTCCTCATTGCCTAATTTGGTTGCATTGCTCTGAGTGTGATTTAAACAATCTTCAGTATCATAGCCTTGTTTTGAACACAATTCTGTGCATATAATTGTCTGCTTTTGATAACTGGAATATTTTAAACTTTCAGAAAACTATATGACCTCCATTGCTGCTATGTTTAAGTGCTCTCTAGTGCATGTTGAAAGTAGAAGCTTCTTAGGGAATAAGAATTCTCAGCAGGACAGAAAAACAATTAGTTTATCCAGTATGATGAAATGACGTTTGATATGTTTTGTATATGCTTAAAAAGTAAGATACATTACCATGTATAGGATGTTGGTATTCAAAGCATAATGTGTTGTCTTTGCTCAAATAGGGTGCACAAAATAATTGAGTTTGAATTGGTTATGCCTGGGGCTAAGTGCTAAAACAAATCTTTAAATGAAATTCATTACAAGCAGAGTTGCCATACCCAGGTGTTATTGAATTCATTTCTCATTTTGACCTGATTTAGAACGATAACAGTAATAACTGAGACTGACAGAAAAGATGACAATGACATTGCACATCATGGTTTCCCTTCAAACACATTAAAACGAAGTCACTCTCATTGGCTTAATTGATCTGTGCAGATGGTGTCTTTTGTTCTTGTTGATGCTCCTTGATTCATTTTCTTTCCATTGTTTTTCTCAGCAGGAAGACATATTATTTTCTTAAATAAATCCATTTGTGCTGAAGGAGTAACTTTTATGAATGCCATAGACTTGATACACTAATAATAAATATTTCAGTAGAACACATGGCACATTGCTTTTCTGTAAAACACAAATGGGTTATTGCAAAAATATAATTTTATCTGTTAATTTTTGGGGAATGTCTCTTTTTTATAATTCATTTGTATGCAGGCAAGGGAAATTTAAGCTCACACTGCTGTTTTAGATAGTTCCTCATTGCAAGTGCAAGGTTGATGAGACCCCCCCACCACATACCTTCATACCAGTGAAATTAACGAGGAAAATGAAGCTAATGAGATAACAAGCCCAAGATGGAGAAACAGGCTGATCTGACGCATCCTCCTGGTTATTTGGCAATATCTGGAGGCGTCACCGGACCTCAGACTCTCATTTTCTCCCTGTCATATTCAATCAGCGATTCCTGCCTAAAATAAAAGCAAGTCTCTGCTGCAACCATGACCAGCCGAATGGTGGTGTGGCTGGCTTCCACACTAACTTTTTAATTTTTTTTCTAAAGTAGGTTGATGGACTTTTTAAATTCTTTTTTAATATATATTAGTTGGCAGCAGCAGCAGATAATTTGGTAGCACCAATATTTTGGAGCCTAGTTCACACACTAATTAGCAGTAATAAATATGTGACTTGCTAAAATTCATTGCCCAATGCAATGAATGCTGTGCCTAGAATGTGTCATTGAGCTCCATCAATTGTAGATATTAAGTAATGAGGTCAGTGATATTGGCCAGCTCCTTTCAAATCCTCATAATAAATGTTATCTGTCACTGTGCAAGATTTACATTTATGAGGTGAATGCTGTTTGTTTTTTACCTAAAGGTTTGCCCAGTGACATTCCTGAGAAACTTACTTAACTTGGAATCAAATAGCTATTGGGCCAAATCTCTGCACCAGTGTAATTAACAAGGGACCATGTTGGGTAATAGGCCAACAGTAAATTTAAATGATTGGCTCCTTTAGAGTAGGGATTAATGTACTTACTAATAAGGTGTTGTTGTTGCACAGTGCATTAAATTGTAGTTTACTAATGAACTGGTCAGTGGAAACATAGGAATTGACGTCACATTTTTTATCAGTTATTTTATTTGCTTCCAAGTTATCAAAGCTGGTGCACATTCTTGAAAGACAAAGTGCATATTACAAAATAAAGAATATAGAATATTAAGTTACCTGTAACCGTGATCCTCCATGATTTTCACAAAGGAAAGGTCCGTAGTATAAATAACGTACACTAACCAGTGTAGGGGACAGAGGGGGGGGGACCCTTTGACAAAAGTCAGGTCTCATTTAGCAGACCCAGTGTGTTATAAAAATTCCTCCTCTCTCTGTTCTTATCACCACTTTTGTTGGGTCATTCATGTGCACTTAATTTGTAATAGCAATAATTTTGACAGCTCTTGAATGCAGCTTAGTTTCTGAAAATGCTTCTCAAATTCAAAAGCAGACTGTTTCACCACAGGCAGATTATGCAGCTTTTGTAAATCTTAATGGTTCAGATAAATTGTTATCATTGCGGGGGTGGAAATATCACATTTTAATACATTAAGTTTTGAATATGTATTACTGCTATTAAATTCCAGTATTTATTCCTGACCACAGAGGATGTAAAATGCTACTATGTGAATGGTTGCACTCTGGTTGCCTTTGTGGGTTCAGGCTTTAAGAAATATTGTCCATTGCCTTTAAAATATAACAGTTTTTCTTTTAACAACAATGTTGCTTTTCTTTTCTCATTCTCAGATTGATCCTAAGGTTGCCTTTCCCCGTCACGCCCAGCCTAAGGTAAGAATAAATTGGTCACTAACCCTGCTCAGAGAAAATTATTATGTCTCATGTCACTAGCTTACCTAATTTTGTGTGCTCACACAGCAGATACAAAGAGGCAGTGGTTGTCTGTTTGTTATTGTAGAGAAATACCTCGTCTGGCTCCATTGTTCTCACCTTGTCTATGCTGTTTCACCAAAGCAATTAAAGTTGTTTTTAAATTTGCACTGTTTTATATCTATGCCATTTTCCCCCAGTGCATTTATGTTTATGTTTGCGTCTTATCTCTCATCATATTTGCTTTTTAATGTCAAATGCTTTGAAATTAATGCTGTCCTACTATTACAGTATAGTTCCATTAAATCAGAGGTGGCGATTTCAATATGCAATAGTATAAAATAAGGCTTTATTGTATGTTTAATGCAGCAGAGTATAAGTGGTGAAACCATTTTGCTTTGGTAACACATCTTGACGGGGCTTGACGGGGTTATGACTGAAGAGACAGGCTTTAATGTATCTGCTGAGAACGTTTGCTATTGGTTGAATGTCTTATTCAGGTGTCTTGTGTTGGCTGTTTTTGCAGACGCACGCAAATGTGAAATGGCGAGAGTTTTATTTCAAGTGAATAGCTGAATATTAGCCTGAGTGAATTAGCAAGAAATGATTGGTGGGTTCTCATCGACAGTGATGAATTACATTTACTGGCTGAATTATGAGTCTATGCAGTTCTGCAGCATTCGGAGTTGAATGGGATTGAATGACATAAGTGATTTAGAAATATCTTTAATTGTGGTGCATGCATGTAGAGCTTGTCACAATTAGCATGGAAAGAATGGGTGATTTAAAAAATAAGCCAAACTCCAATCATGCAGGAACTGTCGTGTGAGCTCCTCATAATGCATATTATCTTTTCCTTTTCTTGATTACTGGTCGTGAGCAGTTCTATTGACAATTAAATATTCAGTGTGTGCAGATGGTGCCGTGGCGTAGTCAAGGGCTTTGTTGACATGCCCTCTCACACCATCTCCGAGCATTTAATGTGCAGGCTATAGCCCAGTACAGTGTAGCGCTTTTCAGCGTCGCTATCAGGGTTTTTTCCACCTAAACCAGGTGGAAATCGATAATAGATTTTCTCCTTCCCACTGGTTCAGAGAGAGGCATTGTTAAAGAGTTGGTCAGGTTTCAAATGAGGAATTGGCAGTGCAGGCTTTCAAAGCCAGAGCACATGGTGACTTAAGGATATCGGCATATGGTTGAGAAACTACCAGTTTTTCTTCACATTTTCTAACATGGCAAGTGTATCACTTTAACTTCTTCTCTTCTGGGCCTTGCTCGTACAAGTTGAAGGTGCAATAAAACCGCTCAAATGTTTGACAATGCTTTAAGTTTTTAAGTGAACAAGAAACTCCTTTTGCTTTTGTGGTTGTTGTTCCTCTCTAACACTGTTATACTTTTTAACCAATGACTCAAAGAAGTAAATACAATATTTTGAGCTGTTCTACAGGTCTTAAACATGTTTGTCATTCTACCATGCGTGATTCATAACTTTGTGAAATAATGACACCATAACAGAATTTGTGGCACTGCAAAAAAAAAAAAAGCTTTATAAAATGGCTATAGGGCAAGCTTGTTAGAGAAGAAAAATGGTTGTATTGAATGTGGATTATAAAGGATCTTAAAGGAATGGGATTAAGCCAGATATATTAACATTGCATGGGTTTGTACTTTCTGTTCAGTTGATTTAAGACCTTTTAAAAGAAGTCCCATTCTGAGGTTCCCATTTAGAAAGTCCTCTCTATTTTGCATTTGCTTTCTTTTGTCCCTCTGTCCCCTCCACTGTCTGCCTGCCTGGCTGCTTATGCAGCTGTTGAATAGGCCTCGTTCTTGTTTAAAGAAGCTCGTCTTGGCAGGTGCCTCAGTGGCACGGGCTTCGGGGAGCAAATCGTGACGAGACCAATCAGCGTTAATTTTCTCACGGCTAACAATGACCTCACAAGTAACCCTGCCAATGACCTCCCGCTACTGAATGCTGCAGTATGGTAAAACTATACAGTATGTACAGCACGTAGAGTAATGCTGAAAACAGACAGGAAGTGAAGGTGAACACAGAGGACATTTCACTGTAAACAACTGAAGGTGTTTGCACCGGGATGACAGGATCACAGGAAAAACAACTTGTATCAGCGGGCGTAACTGACACTGCCCCAAAACATGGACAGCTCTGTCGTAAAGAGACAGAAACAGACAGACAGGAGTTTGGCAACAAATAGTCATTAGGCTCTATTTAAGTAGTCAGCCTGGCAATGATTTAATTTAAATCTGATATGACAAGTATGACATAGTCAACTTGCTCGAAGGATTTGTATAGGTACGTACAACTCTGGAGAATTTTAAAGTGAAATATTAATCTTTTTAAGGCTAGCAGTATTACACCTGAATTGTAAGTTATGATGACATAAATACGTTCTTGTATGACAAATCATTCAGAGTGCGGATTACCTCTGCTTTGCCCCTTCCGTTTGAGAATGTTGCATATGTTTGATTTTAGTTTGATCTATGTTTTTTTTGTAACCCTCTGCTTTAGAATATTAGTAAATGGCACACAGGTGAGATAACCACAGATCCTGTCAATCAAAGACAACATGCTAAAGAAATGCAAACTGGTGCACATTACCAATGAATAATGCCGCACAATTAAAGCATATCTCAAGGGAACATTTTGCATTAGAAATATAATCTGTGCTTACAAGTCATGTCAAAAGGTATCGATGCAGACTAGTCCACAAACATTCAGGGATTAGGTTTCATCTGCAAATGATTGACAGATGGGAATGAAAGGATTAAACAATAATGATGTGATGCAAAGTGTTTTATGTACATTCATTTATACTTTGTCTCCTCCTAGCCTATTCAGCCAGGCTGGGGTTAGCCTTAGCAAAAGGTAGCTTTAGAGGTTGAGCTTTATGAGAGGGGGACGCTTACAGATGCAAGCACGTCTGTCCTGACTGCATCACTGCTGTGCCAATAATGATGGCAAAGCTCACCCTCTTGTAATATTGTGATTATACAATTGTTACCAAGACAGAATCAAAATGTATTCATATTGTGGGGCATTCAAAATAAAATACTTTTTACTAAGTGTTATTTCTGTCTCCCTGGAAATACATGGAAAACACTGGAAAATAGTCACGTCAGTAGACTCCTGTGGTATGAAATTTAGTTTACTTCTCCAGCAAGTTGGTTGACCCTTAGTTACGACCAAGCAACAGAGATGATTTCTAGTCCCAGTCCCTGTGTCAGCCAGCCAACTTGAGCTAATGTTCAGGTTTTCTAGAGATTGCGGGATTTTCCAAACTTAATAAATACCACACATGTACACAAAAATGCCTTGCTAGTTCAATGTTCTTGCAAATAGTGGATGGGAAAAATATTTTTTCCATGGACTGATTTAGCTACTATGTTTGCGAACTTCACATGTATTTTCAAGCTAGTGTCACAGATAATAGAGGATGGAGGAGCATCTAGTAACATCAAGGCTGAAGAGAGTTTCCCTATGATCCAAACATTTCTAGGAACTCCAGAGCGTCCCAAAATTCCAAAATTAAATATTTACTGAAAAAAGATAGATGCGATCATTTTAAAAAAATCACAACAGGTATTTATCTCCCGAATAAATCTGCTTTAATCCATTTTTGTTTTAAAAAAATATTTCACTGCTGGTTTTTGCTCCAGCTATGTCACTTGCAATGCAGATAAATCCGGGATAGGCATAATTTGTAGCTGTTTCTCAATACCGAGTTCGACCAGCTCGGACTTGGCAAGTTCAGCTAGGGAGTATAAACTCCCAGTAACGGGAGCACGCAGTCCATCATTCAACAATTGGAACAGCAGCAGACTTCAACCTGTTAGCGGCAAGGACCTCACATCTCCGAAAACCTTGTAGCAAATTTTCAAATCAGCTCTATCTTGAGAAATCAACCACACATTTCGAGTTTAAACAGCTATATTCCCGTATAAAAAAACTCTTAAAACTGCATTCCGTGACACAATAACAGCAGTATTATAACTTACAGTTGTGGTCTTCTCCTCCACCATTTCTACTTGGTGCAAAATGCATTCTGGTCCCAAGTCGCCACCCGATGCAGATTTGTTAAAATGGGCGCAGCGAGAACACATTTGACTGTACTTTGCTAGATGCGGACTTTTCAATTGGAACAGTACATGGGCAGGGAATAGTGACGTTTCACAAATCCACAAGAACACAAGTACAGACAAGAACGCAGATTGAGAAACAGCTGTTTGGATTTTAAAATCCTTAAAAATCAAATCGGTCTCAAAAATGCCTGTTGAGTCGGGCTGTAACGAGCTTCAGCAGTAAAAATGTTTAATTCACAGTCACAATATAAAAATATTGTAGTTATATTATCCAAGTATGTTTTTAAAGTCCAATTCCTTTTTTTTCTCATCTAAATTTCCAGCCTGTTGAGATACTGACAATTCTTTTAAAACCCACATGCCTTTTTTAGTATTGTGACTGTGCATAGAAAGTGTTAAAAGAAGACTGAGGCGAGATGATGCTGTTTCTTGCTGTCTCCTTGTTTGATATTTTCCAGTAAGGTTCACCCTGAAAGATGTAAACGAGGCCTGCTCTGTTTCCCGGAGAAATCAAAGCGACGATTTCCGCCGACATTGTTCGAGATTTACCACTCAACTGCTGGCGTCATTACCACTACTGCCGCTGCTTTTGTTACCCACAGTGGAGTCACACACAACCATGGCATGTCCCAGCATGATTTTAATTGCCAGTGGGACCGTGGCCACTTCAGTGGGAGATGAGCTCTGATGGCTTGTTATGGAAATGAAAGGAAGGAGCAGCAACCATTTACAGAGCAATGGGCGTAACCCTTTCCTTGCGCCTCATAAAGGGATTTGCCATGTGAGCCATCCCGAACAGGTTGTCACTGTGTCTCTGGCAGTCTTTGGGATGCAGACAAAGGACTCTGTCTGTGCACAAATAGTTGTGTACTGCACAGAAACAGCTGTGACAACACTTCCAGAAATTCTGTTTATTTTGCTTGCAATGACAGTTTTCTTTCCTCGTATTAAACTGCTTGCATTAATGTCAGTGAGGAGGAAGGCAAACTGTGCTAGTACATTGGTTGAGGTAATTCTGAGTTATCAGTCTAAAGTATCATCAAAGCACCTACATTTTACTCCAACCAGTGACAGCTGTGACTGTGGCTTCCCTGTTTACGGCCCACTGTTAGTGTTGTTCCGTCTCTGGCAGCTGGAGCCCTCTCTTTCTCACCTTTTTGTATTTGCATGTCACTATCTCTTTCGTCCTTTGCCTGTTTCTTTTTCTGCTTCTCTCTTGCACTTCTTTTCTGTGAGTGACAAATTGACCAGTACCCCCATCTCCTCCGCTTGTCTGCGTCCCACACCTCTGTTAAGGGACTGTGTGTGCTTTATGTTCTCATCTGCAGAAAAGACTCTCTGGTGTATTGTGGTGAGATCTCAAGTCTTAAGTTTTTAATGAAATCTAATAATAATGCTGCATGAAGTAAATACACACTCTGGTCCCCTGTGCCTTTTTGTACTATGTGACATAAACATGCACTCACAGGCACATAAGGCCACATGCACCCATACAGTATTAGAGGCACAGGTGTGTAGATGTATAATACACACTCTTTAACTTTTCTATTTTACTTATCTCTCACTCCCTCATTCCCCCTCTCTTTCTCTCTTTGTGGTCTTTTCAGTGCTTCTTTTTTAGTCTTTTAGGATTACAAGGCCTTGTAAATCCAGTCTTACACCTTGCTCAGTTATTTGATCTAGATTTAGCATTATGATATTCCCCTTCTCAAAATGATCCTTATTTTAAATGACACAGCTCACTGCTGTGAAAATGAAACCTCTGTAGCTGCCAGCCCCTTTGAATGTCCCCGTGAGTTTATTAAAAGCACCAGCCTCCCCCGTTCCAACTCCGGTCTGCACAGCTGCATGAATCTGAAAGAATATTCAAGGACAAAAGTCTTTAATGTAGAACAGAATGCCGTATCAATATCTTTGTTCGGCTTTACAGTTTATGACAATGAGCCCTCCCAAATATTTATTATGTGAAAGAAGATTATTTCTTATTAGAAATTTCCTATTTTAATGCATTTCTACTGTGCAGATAGCACACAGAGTAGAAGAAAGAGAAGGAATGTTATGTTGTGCAGGCTATTATCTGAACCTGACGTCGCATTTCAAGGCATATGGCACAGGTCTTATCCTGGTGAGCGACCAAGATGTCCTACTGAAAAGATTTTTGCTGTATTTCTCAAAATAAATGCACTTTCGAGATGGGTTTCACAGCTGACGCTAAATGCACTGACGTTTCACTGAAACTGGAGACAGACTGAAGACGACGGAAAAGTGACAAGCGAGTTGATGGGAATTCTTCACTGTCAGTCTCCTCTCACCCCTGAAAAAAACAGATGTGCAGCCAACATAAATAAACCCTCCTTTAGATGGAGGATGACACAAGGAGTTGTTTTTCCCTGTGTGGTAATGGCTACTGTGCCGAAGCTGGAGATGGGTTTAAATCCCTGACCCGCCAGCTCCTTTGCTTTCACTGGCCTCTGTGGAACTGCTCCAGATGAAAATGGGGCCAGAGCACAGACATATGAATGACTGTTTGTTTGGTGGTCAGACACAATCACCAACTGAGTGACCCAGTTAACTGGTAGTCAAAGCAATGCTCAGTTTGATTCATGCATGTTTTTCTTATCTTGTGTCCCCCTTTTTCATGCTTTCCTCCAATGTTTATGCTTCAATGGAAAGATAAATGATGTGTGAATGTAAACTCTTGTGTAGTATTTTTTTTATTTATTGCAGATATAATATGAACACACATTTCTTTTGTTTGAATAATTGCCGGATCGCTTGTAAATGTAGTGTACATGTGTATGATTCTTCTTTCCTCTGCCTCCTTCTTTCTCTGCTCCGGTCTCCTTGGTTGCGGGTGCAGAGTAATTAGGTTTTCTAGGGGATTGAGGGCTTCTTACAATGCTTACCAATGGCAGCAGTCAGGCAGGCTAGTGCTGGCAGGGCAGAGAGGACTGAGGGCTGTGCAGGAGCCTGGCACTGCTAAACCTGATGCTGACTGACAGTAATGAGGACAGCCTGCTAGCCAGGATAGAGAGGAGAGGAGAGGAGGGCATGGTCCTCCACTATACCTCTCAAGACCTCTTATCAAAGCCTATGTGCGTACGCACACACATACACAGCCACACACACACAAATACAAACAACACAAGCACAAACACATAAAAAACACAGGTTTGATGTGTACTGTGTAGACCAGGGCACTTATATCAGTCATATTTTGCTTTAGTCATGAACATTTATAGAAATAATGCAAAAATGCAGTGTTATAGAAGCAGTTGTGTGCCTTTAGGTATGCAGAAAGGTGTTTTGTTCACAGTAAAAAGAGCATTTTCATGTTTTTCCTCAAATAAATTTGTAATAAATTACAACCAATAGTGTAATATATTTTGTGTGTTACTGTAGTAACTGGAAGGTTAAAAAATTTGCCTGCAGGTAAGAGTAATAAAATATGTGGCAGTGTTTGGTTTTCTAGTAGTCTCTCATCAGAACAATGTCACTGACAATCTAAGTGGCTAAGTGGCTCGGCACAAACCAACAGTGACTCTGACCTTGGACCATCCCCAGCTGTAGCACTGTTCTGTATTAGTGCACTGCGATTATGTGACAGGTGGATTAGCTGATCGTGTTCAGCCTTTTCATGATATGAACATCATTTTGGATCTCCTTTAGTCTCCGCCCATCCAATGTGAAAAACTAAGATTGGGAATGAAGCAGAGAGGCACTTAACTTTGAAAGTCATTACTTCAGGGAGTGGCGTTGGCAGCTAGAGAGGCCGATGAAGAATGCATTTCAAATTTTTTGTAACAGTGACCTTTCTGAGATTGCATTTGAATTAAATATTGGAAATAATTAAAAAGGGACGTCCAGCTTAATCGGTTCCATTGTGTTTTCAGACACATCACCTTACTGTCTGGTTTTGTATTCTTCTCACCACCTTGACTTCTGTGTTTCTGCTTTCAAACACGCAGACTGGGACCTGTTGAACAAAGACTGAAATGTGCTATCTGTTGCAAAAGCATCACTTACAAAAAACAGACAAATTATACAATATATATTTAAAAGTACAATATGATTCTAATAAAATACAATGTTTTTACATTCTGCCTAACATGATTATGGTCATTTTCATGCTGACTTTACATCTGCACCATATGTTTTGTAAAGTATTAACATATTACAAATTAGATGCAGGGTTCTAAACTAGCAAAAAAAAGTATAATGTACTGGTAATATATCATGAACTTGACCATAAATATGCAAAATAAAATGTTCAAACATTTAATTTTCACTTAAAACATAAATGGTTACAAGTGTGATCTTGATGGAGAACTTCGCCAGAGTAACAGATGCTCATTTGGTTAAGTATGTGTTCGTAAGTATGCCTAATGTTTAGTAAGTTTCTTTTATTTCATCAACGCCAAGGTTTTAAACATACCGTATCTGTAGTGTTTTTGTGATTGGAAAAGTCAAGCTAAAGTCTGATCATTTTGTGTTGGACGTGTCTGTCTGATAGGGGGATTGCCCGACCAGCTCACTGAAGTGTTCTGCCATGATTGGATCCAGTTGTCATTGTAGAGTAAGATATCGGAATCTCACAGGCCAGATTGCTCTTTCTCACTTTGACGTCGTGTGACAGTTCATGCTCTGTAGTTTTTATGTGCTGCCCCGTTTTATTTTTCCAGGGCACCAACCTCTCAGATTAAGAATGATATTCCTTCAGTAAGACAAGCCTGTCAGGTTGTAATGCTGTTGGTAGTGTGATTAATAGTGATGGCCAATAGCTTTTGTTGCCCTTTTCTGGTTCAGCTGCTTGTTTGCAACATGTCACTTTATCCATACTGGAGCCTTGAATTAGTTGCAAAATCACATTCTTTTAATTATTTGAAAACAATACATTCGTTCAGTGCTTTGATCATATGACTACTCTGTTATACCTGTTGTGGCTATGTCACTTTTAAAGGTCTAGGGTCATAGGTTGACATCACCTGAACCAGTCTAATGTTTGGTTTAGTTACTGTTCCCAGGCAGTCAATACTCTAATAACCAAACATGACTTGGATAGACAAAAATAACAAGCAGCAAACGGAAATATATTCTATGCTGTAATTACATATTTCAGAACTTGAGCTATTATTTTACTTGTCACTCTCAGCAGCTGTGTGATGTGTTGTCTTTGTGTTACACACCAAAATATCTTAACTAGAAGGTGACTGTGGTGTATCTGTTGTCACTCTGGTGTATAAATATTATGTAATTAGCTGAACGCATTTTGAACAGGGAGTCTTTGTTGTTTAATTAAAATATGCCCTAATGGTCTGCTATTTGTTTCACTTAAACAAATGAGTCTTGATAAAAGATAAAAAGGTTGACAGGATATACATGTTTCAAGAGTATTAACATAAACCAATGTAACAGATAAGAATCACAAGCCTCAAATTTCAGTCCATTCCTATCCTCTTACTTTATGTCTGTGATTTTTGCCCGATGTCAGAACCACTGAAAGGCAACTGTTATGCATGTGCTTTGCCCAGGCACTCCCTAATAGCTCCCAAACCGCCCCAGTGGCAGAAAATCTGCATGGTATTGTTGATAAGAGGAAGACCTAGATAGAATCTGAGGCTTGAGCTATAACAAAGCATGGCAAGATGGACGTGCAGGAGTAAAAACAGTCAGGCATGGTGCTCAACATTTATGGGACCCTCGCTCTTTTTCTCTGCGGTCACGTGCAGGGCTGTCTGTCATTCACTTCCAAGTTAATGTACAATTTTTCTACCTAAATGGAGATGGAATAATATCCTGCTCTGAGCTGAAGTCGCATGTTTATTTTTATATGATGACATGTTGCATCTGTTGCAGTGTGTCACATTTTATGATAAAAAAAATATACGTTATGAATGTGTAAGACACCAGGTCTTCCATACTGAATTACATCTAAGTCAGGGCTCTAAAGAGCTTAGCTGTTCCTCTACATAATGCCTCGGTCCTCAGCTGTGACCTTTCTCTTCCGCACATCATTCATGATTATACCGCTGACATGTTGGCTCATGCCAATAATTTTTCATTGGAGGCAATGTCAGCCACATCATATTTTATCATCTGGATAAATTTGTGTGTTGTGTTTGCATGTAGGCTCGCCATAAATTGTATTTGTCTGTTTATGTGCATGTCCTAGACATTAGATTTTGCATTTAATTCAACCCAGAAAATAATTCAGAGGTGAATACAATCTGGTAGCAGCTGGGAAAACGCTTATACCGTTGCTAAATGAATGATATGTAACATGAATGAATAGGGTGGTTTTTGTTAGTAGAAAATGTGAGTATGTATGCATGTGTGTATTTGAGTCAATAAACAGTGAGTTTACACAAAATGATGCCACAAATCAACAACGATGCACAGACTGACAGCATGATGAGAGGAGGGAAACATTATGAAATAGAATCAATTTACATACGACCATCTGAACCATTTTGAACTTTAACTAAATTATAGGTGTTAATGTATATGTCTGAACAATTTTCATAAAGAAGACTTGTACAGCCAGATGTAATAGTGATGTTTTGTCTAAGTGCACCTCATTCTGTATACTCCTGTGGCTGCAAGCTTACAAGTAAGGGCTTAGGTTTACGAATGGATGCGTACCAATATTTTGAGAGGACAGAATTGTCTCCACCATGATTTTAGCAAAGTTGTTTGCATTATCTTTGGAGTGCAGTCATATTAGATAATTCCGAGGTGCCCTCTCAGAGTCTAAGTCAAATTATTGGCTGAGATACATGTGACAAATGCTATGCTGTTGTTTCAGAACAATGGACAGAGAGACAGGGAGAGACAGAGAGCTGCAGCCTGCAAACAGATTTTTCGACGCATTTCCCCCCCTGCTGATTTTGACAGAGATTTGCTCATATATTTAAAAAATATTTAGCGATCTGCCAGTGCTACGTTTTTATGTGAGTGCTCAGATTAATAAATGTACTCTTTGATTTTGAAACAGTAGCCTTAGGGCTTGTGTCCATATAGTAGTTTTTCTCACTCACTGCACAAGCACTTCATCCCAGTGTTCCCCAGCACTTTCCTGCCAGAGAAGTACGCTATATGTTGTTGTTATTTATGTGTTGTGTCCCTACCACTGTTGACACCGAACCTATGCCCTTGCTTAGAAGTCAGAAATGCAGCTTGTTATATTTGAGTGCTTTTGCTGCAAATAACAAAATGGACCTTGTAACAAAAACAGTCATTTTTGTGTCTGTTTCATTTTTTATGTTAAAAATGTAACTACTTTGTGCTGCACTGGCAAAATCAACAGGAGTATAAGTGCACAACAGGCACGTAATTGATGTTTAATTTGTGTAACAGTGGTTATTATAGACAGACAACATGTCTTTATACATTTTTCCTAACAATAGAAGAAAAGCATTGGCTAGATACTGTTTGCACTAAATGTGTGACAGTGCTAATTATCTCCACAGAATACCAAACAATAACATAATAACCCATAACCTCCACCCTTACATCAGTTGTTGACACAGAGTCTTTTTGAGTCGGTGACCTTTTTATACAACTCAGTTTCTTTCAGTATGACTACACCACCCGCTCCATTGATCCTAAATACCAGCCGCTATTTTTTAACAAAAGAAAATGTTTACTACTGTTTTAGATAGGACTTAAATGCTCTCTGCTTAATTGAAGCCAACATGTAACTGACGTAATTACTGCACATTATCCATTGTCAGAGTTAATGTCCGTGTCAAGCTTGGCTGTTCACAGATTTGATTTATTGTGCCAATTGTGAAAATTCAAGATTTCTAGCAAAATTAATTCAACTTTAAATTGGATATGGTACTTCTTGGCAGCACATTGTCAATGTCTTTCCACTTTCAAATCTAGACCTCAAAGACATCAACAGGTTTCATCTGTTCAGAAGGTTTTTATAGGGCAGCCACTTTGGACTTTTGGACTATTTATGGTGAAACTGTCTTTGCCACATGGTGCGGATGAGAGGACCTAATTTAATTTACTGTGATTGACACTGGCCTACCACATATACTGGTAATTTATTCCGTCTAATCCAACTTCTTTTTTTTTTAACTGCACCCCAGGTGTGCCACTGCTGTGCCAACTTCTTTGGTGACAAAATTACCAAAAATGTGTTCTTGCACATGGCACATGTGTTATTGCTGTGAATTTCCACCGCTGCCTGTGCTTTCACCTCGATTCATTAAAAGAAGACCCCTTGTGACACTCTGTTGGAAAATGCAAAACAACCCCACAAAGAAAAAAGCCTCCTTCCTCTGTGTTGCTACTGCATAGTGGTGGAGAATGTGAAATATTCAAACAGAGGTAATGCATAAACAGGTCAAGTCCAGCTTGTAACAGTTATTTTGTGACTTAATTTTCTCCTGTGTTATCATACAATAATGAAAAGTGTTGACAGATTCATTTCCTTGCTGCTACCGCCTAAGACCATTTTGTGATTTCTAATTGATAGCTACATGCAGCAATTTTATAGCACTAGACAATTTTATAGCACTTTTAATTAGTCCAACTTTGACCTTCTGTACGCTTTGCATTTATATTGCTCCGAATTATTTTCACCTTCTTTCCTCATTAATGTTTGTCAAATGAATACAGGCATTTACAACATAGTAATCCATATGTGCACTGTACAAAATACGGTGGGACTCAAATTAATTGATAATAGCCTGTTGCATCAGTTGTTTGATTGATTACATGCTATTAAATGATCTGTGAATGTAATATCCTCTGTGTCTTTTGGCCCCGGAGAGATTTTCTAGCAAAGGTCTTATACAACATAAACAAGCAAATATATATATTTTAAAAAGTAAGAGAATAAAGATGCTTAGTGGAATGAGGCTATAACAACCGCTTAGTTGACTAATTGACTAAGAGAGGAAGCCCTTACATACATCGTTAGGGAATCCAGGTGTATGATGACTCTCCACTCACATAAATCCTTTGTATGGAACTAGTTAATCTCCCATGTAATATTGAGCAGATGTATATTAGTGAATGAATAAACACCAACTTTAGATGAATCCCAACTGACGAGGTGTTTAGTATTCATTTGGACTTTATCCATTGAATGAATATTGAATTTGTATGAACATGCGTGCCAGCATGCACCACATGCAGTCATGGTCAGCCAAATAATTTGGCTACTCTTGAAACATTAAGCTGTGTCTTTTGGAACTTTTGAAACTGTAACTGTTGTTGTGACATTGAGTGATTTTATGCTGACACAGTGTGGCAGAGCTTTCACTGGTTGAACACCACAGAAAGTCCTTGTCTGAGACGTGGCAGTCAGGTGTACACAGTGCTATGCTGTGGAGTATTGCTGTTTTTGAGAATTTGCATACCATGTAAATCTTGCATCTAAACAAGGACAATTTGAGATCATTTGGCACCGGAGGAGGGGAGAGAGGTTTAATTTACTCCCACCAGTTAAACAGAGGAGTGAATGACAAGATTCTATTCATTGCAAATGGAAGACGGCAATGAAGAGCAGGCAAGGGTGGCTAGCCAGAGCAGTAAAAACACTCTATATTTGATGTAGTTCTCTGCTACTAAAAGTCGACCTGTACTTAGCATTTGTATGGCAGCAGGTAGTCAGTATACCGAATCATGTCTGCCCCAATTTTCAAATTAGACAAACATTTTCTCTCTTTTGACTATTAAAGGTCCACTGAAAACAGTATATGTTTGGAGATAATTCAACCAAGAAATATACAATAATCATAAATAATACAGTGACTGAATTCTGAGCCATATTTAAACTTAGCTGGTCAGTCTAAAAGTTTGCTGATAGGAATACAGAGATTTGAAAAGTAGCAAGTTACGTTGTCTGAAGCAGTTTATTTGCATAAAGTAGACAGGACGTCCACTGGTGATTAAAAACACCAAACACTTGCATCTATGAATGCATTAAAAAGTAAATAGTGGCAAAGAATTCATTAACATTATTGGTAATTATATATGGCAGCACTTAATGAGGCCCCCACTTCACTCCACAGAGTGGGCAGTTAGTAGACAGAAAGTGGAAATTTAGAAATTTACACCTGACCTCTTTTGACCTTCATTCTATTGTCTGTCTGGCTTTCTGTTGGGTGTAGCATATTTGTGCCCCCCCCCCCCCAACCCCACACTCTCTCGCTCTCTCTCGCTGTCTGAATGAGTTTGTCTTTCTGTCCCTCTGTCTCATCCATCCACCTGCTTTGCAGTATTGGAGTCTTTATCTGCTTGGTTGACTTTATAACTGTAACACTAGTTTAATTTCCTTACCTGCTTAATTGAAATTCACATCTCTTTCTCCTCATGTGTCTAACTGGTGTGTGAATGTGGGGGGGGGGGGGTGTGTTTGTGTGTGTGGCGGATATTAGTGGAGATGTATTTTCATTCTAAAAGTGGCAAGTGATGGACAGGATCTCACAGACAATGCCCCCTCCCCCCTCCCCCTTACTACCCTCAATCTTTTTTGTCTGCTGCACCTGTCTTTTAGATACCTTTCAACCTTGTCTCTTTCTTTTGCTCTCTCTATTCCCAAGTCCCTCTCTTTCCCTGGATTGCCTCGGCTTGATAAATCTGATGCTAAATTTAGAGACGTATTTCTCAGCGGCACCAGGACTAGAAAGAGAGAAGACCACAGACAAAATGGCCTCTCTAATCCATGTTTATCATCTTTTATTTATCTCTTTGAAAAACGTGAGGTTGTCACAGAAATTCCCCTCTCTTTTGTCTCTCTGTCGCTGCCACAACTTTTTCTGTCCTCCAATTAAATGCCAGTGACCACATTCTTGTCCCAGAAGGGCACATTTAAACTGACAGCATATTCAAATTACATCATTCAGCTCAGTTGGGCTGTGTTTCATAAAATTAGGGGCTTGTTGAGGATCTAATAGAATATCTTTGCGATTTAAATTACAGCTGCAAACGTGGTGCCATTGAGCGTGGCCTTCATTTCACTCTTATTTCCCATTGTAAGACCCCTTACATTGTTTGATTATAATATGGCAACCCACTGTTGCAGAAATGATGCGTGTCCATCCTGGAGTGGTTTCAGCAGCACCTTATAACGTGTTAGCCACAGGTTAGCAAAAATAAAAAGTCGAAGCACCTGAACATAGACATGGACGCATAAAAAAGGCGTCATTATACCGTAAGACACATTTATTTATTCACAAAGTAAAAAAACACAAAAAAACATTTTGTACTTTCCAGATGGTTCACGATCTGTAACTGAACTGCACATGAGCTAAAGGAACCGTGATTTACACGCATTTACAAAGTTACAAGTCTGACTTGTGCTAATTTTTAGTGTAGGAGAGGAGCAAGAGAGGAGACAGGAAAAGAGAGAAGGTTCTGAGTAACTACACAAGATTTGGCCAACTGCACATATTTATTTGTTAAGGTTGAAACAAACACAGGGTTTGTGACTGAAAGTGGTGCCGCCCATCCATACAGCAAGTTATGAGTTTTATACTCTAGATGTTTGTCTTGTTTAATGGAAATCCAGACATGAGACTGTAAGCTCTATGATCTTTAGTCAGCTCTTATATTGCATGTTTAGTTGGAATGAAAGTATTTACCAGTGGAGCTGCACCACTTATGGCAAGCGAAATTAAATAGAAAACACTAGCATACTGTTGTGTGACACTCTCTTAAACGTATTGAAATTTCTATATATTGTTTTTACTCTCATGCTCAATTTAAATACTTATTAATATTGCTTATCACACATGGTGTAAGCTATGAAGAGCACAGTGCTCGGGGAACTGGCAAAATATGCCTTCCTCTAGATATATTAGTGTACTTTGTAAAGCTCATGTCTGCACCAAAATAGTTTGTAATTAGAGTGCAGTTTCTCCGCCTTGTTCTGTACAGTATACTGATGGATTGATCCACTAAACAATACACACATTCCTTACTGTAGTGTCTCAAGAAGCCAGGGATTGGTTTGAACAGAAGACTAGCTTCTCTGTCTCTTTCTCTCTCATTGTCATCTTCCTCTGTCTTTTTTTGCTGCTTTTATAACTTTCTTATCTGCCTGTTGCCAGTAATACTTCTCTTTTATCCTCTCCTCTTCAGCCTGTCTTTGCCTCGTGTTTACGTTGATAATGAAGGGTGGAATATTTTCTCCCTGTGCAGTAAAGTGGCATCCTGCAGTGGCCCTCGGCTACGTTGTACTGTACATTTTTCCGAAGGAGAGATAGTAATTAGTTTGCCATTTGGATTCACAGAGCAATTATTTGCTAGATTCGGAAACATTTCAGGTGCCTTTAGGTAAACAGTGTCAGTCCCTGAGAAAGTAAGTCCAGGCAGATATTTCACAGAAAAGCACACTAGCCATCTTTGCTTATTACAATGTAATATTATATTATTATATTTAATATTTTTTAATTATTATCAGTAGTCTGCAACATGTATGGCTGACTCATGTCTAAACCTCACAAGTTTTGTTTAATGTATTCAAATCTCTGTCTTTAGGATAAAGAAAACCCATTCCATTGTAATCCTCACAGTTGGACTAATTTTTGTTAGACACAGCGCTGAAGACATGCTGCTTATTCAGATGGTTGTTGTCCAGTGAGTCAGCTGACCTAACATTGTGTAAATGATTGTGCCATGCTTACCCCAAACATATTATCAAAGTTTATCAAAGAATCAGGTGCTTCTCAGTACAGCAAACGTCCAAGGAGAAAAAGGGGACTGGAGCTCACTGATTGATTTGCCTCAAAGTGTACTAACTAACATTTCGACACTATGTCTATGTCTTCATCAGAGTCAAAGAAGAAGGTTTTTTTAGCAGCTGCAAATCATTTAGTGAGCTCCAGTAACACCCCCCCCACACACACAGATATTATCTAAGTTTGTTTGTGGAACAGAGTTGGCGGGTGTTTTTTTGGTAATTATTTCAGCCAAAAGTGGGTGCTTTTGCAATAGCCTTTTGTAATTTTCTTTTGCAATAATTTAGCAATAATATTTGAATTTGCCTTTGTTTCTGTGGAAATATAACGAGGATTGTGCAATATTCCAAATTCTTGCAAACAATTAGCCATTTCATTACATTTCTTGTAAATCTTTATGATGCTAGTTTAGAAATTCTTGGTGGATCTGATACCTAATTCCATTCTTCGCCTTGGTTACTAAGAGGTTGCCAGTCAAATGCCTGGCAGCACGCCCGTGAGCTAATATACACCAGATAATCCTCATAACAAACCAGCTTGCACTGAAATACTTCAGCAGCGGTAGAAGAACATATATATTTATATATTATAAAGAAATTATGGGGAAAATAAAACTGAGCAATACAATTATTATTTAGCTTGAAACCTGATGAAGGCATCATAATAATTAAAAGTGTATATGAAACGTTGGCAAATGTCTGTAGCCAAGACTCTCATACACTGATTGCTTGGCTAGACTTGCTCTTTACCTAATTTTTAATACAAGTGACAAAGAATTTTATTCATAGTAACTGCCTGCGAGGTGTAGCATTAACAGACGTGAGGCTTGCATAAAAACTCTGCCTTGTACTTGGTGTCTGACATTTCCCAGTCTTTGATTGATGAGCTTTCCACTGGCTCCTTCACTCTGGGTAAGTCCTGCTCCCTCTGTCACTGAGGACTCCTACAAAATGGTGAGGTTAGCTCGTCCCTAAGCAAGATTATTAGCACAGCACCTCTCCTTCTCAGGAGATACAGTCTTACATTAGGTAGTGGAGGAATCCGCAGTATGTCTGATGCAAAGCAGGGAAAGTGCAAATCATCATCGTGACAAATAATATATATCACAAAACTGCAATACTGCAACAGGTTTGTTAACGCTAAGGCTTTGATGTGTCATCACCATCACTGATTACATTGAATATGTAAATTCAGAATTGATGCATGATTTTAGTGCAGCCCAAGTTTCTCTTTAATGGAATCAAGATGTTGTTGTCTTTGATTTGCATTCTTGCCATCCTCTGTTGCACTAATTAAACATAGATAATCATATATCACAGTGCTGTATTTCCATACTTGATAATCATACAGTTCATTGATATTGACGTGTCGTAATTTAGTCCCCTCAAACTCACACAATGCAGTGGGAAAGAAAATAATACAAAAAAAAATGCTAAAAAGATTTGTGAAAAACTGTTGGTACTGACTTTTTTAAGTCTTAACATTAAAATATCGTTTTAGTTCTTCAAAGTGAATCATCATGATTATCTTTCATTTTGAGGTAATTTGGTTTGAAATCTCTTGGTTAAATTGAGCTTTGTTATGTGGGAAGGGGGGTGCTGATTTATCAAAGTAATTGCAAGCGGTTGTACCATTATGTAGCAGCAATAGTCTTTGTGTCAAATGCAGCTCCATATAGCATTATAAGGACCTAATGAGCTTTACAAAATTATTATAATTCACACACTCAGTCCATTTATTTGATTATTCATAAAATGTCCTTAGTGACACACTTGCGTAGTCGACAGTCTCAGTTAATCTGATCTCAGAGAGCTTGATAAATTGAACTGTGTATAGCTGGACATCATTGTCTACATGCAGGTGGTCAGTAGACCTTCTGTTGAATATCACATTGTCCCAGACAGTGTTTAGTTTGACATTATTTTAAGTGACATATTTACAGTATATAATCGCTTTTTTTTTATCAGAGAAATTACATAAAACCAAAACACTGAAGACCCAATGCTTCCAAATGAAACAATTTACTTCTTATGTAGAAAATAATTAACTATTACTTGAATTTTAATTACAGTGGGGTATTAAAAACTATCCAAAACTCACAAAATGTATAATATCTAGTCACAGTATTAAAGAATCTCAAAAAGTAAAGCACTGTGATATGTAGCGACAAAGCTGCCTGTGTGCTGTATTGTCGTCATGAGGCAACCATTTAAAGGCAAAGATTGGCCCTTTCATTCCTAGCTTTTGCTTAGCTCTGCGTGATTGACGCGTGTTTGTCTTTTTGATTGGCCCCACTCGATCTTCTGTTTGTCCACACTCGTCGGTTGTGTCGTGCTGAAAACAGCACAGTGTGGTGACTGTCAGTCATTTTTAACGAGAGGAAAATATTACTAAGAAAAAATAGCTGTTCATTTAAGGAACTAGCAATATTTTTTCCCACTATTCTAATGTTGACAGTAGATACACCAAGGATGAGCTCCACCTAATGACTTCATGGAGCTATTTCAACCCAACCTTAACCCCTGATGACAGCAAATGAGATTCACAACATGTTGCTTTTGCCTTGAATATTATTTTAAGTTCATTTATTTATCTTATGTAGTTTGCCACTGTAATGCACTAAATACTGGCATTTTCCTCACACATTAACATATTTGTTGTAAAATGTATTTAGAGATTACAGTAAAAGTAAGACATTAAGAATAAAAACAAGACTTGGTGCTAATTTGAGAAACATTTCTCTGAGAATGTGTAGCTATACAGTACATTATTTTCAGGTGCAAAAGCTTGTTGCACCAGTTCCGTTTCCTGAAAATGAGATAAAATCATAATCAAAATATATGAAGTAGTCAGGATTATCCAAGCATGCAAACATGACATCTTACATCTTTAGTCAGAATGTGACCCGTTTAAAACCTTGGAGGAAATCTTGCCCACATACTGTGAAGCAACAGGCAGCTGGTCAAAGACTGGCTCTGACACAATGCATCCTGCTTTGACTGTTGGCTGCAAAAATAAGGCCAAATGGAAATACATAGAGAATGGAACATCTCCCATGACCTAAATCTAAACTAAACACCTTTACAAACATATATTTGCACCTCTTTTGGTTGTGAGAAAAATCCCTGAAAGCCAACATCTTATTTTGCCTCTGTAGTCAAGTTAATACAAAGAGGTTAAACTTTTTTTTCTCCCATCAAAAAGAGGCTGTGTGTAGAAGCAGGATTTGCGCTGTGGAGAGCAATAAACAGCACCTTTGGCCTGCACAACATACAAAAGGACAGGAAGTTCTCTTTCTCTCTTTTGTGGAATATTGTTTTCCTAACTTGGGAAGAGGGAGGCAGCTGAGAAAGCAAGACCGTGGATTTCTTTTCGGCTCGTGGGTGGGGCTAGGGACCTCGAGGATGAAACAGGGAGCGGATGGAGGAAGTAAATGCCAGCACCCTGCTGTGCAACAGGCATGAAGGCCTTTTGACTCGGTTGCCATGTTACTGGCTTTTCGTCGCAGGTATCCTCTCCCTTAGGCTCACAGATGGAGGGGGATTCTCATGATATGAGGAGTAAGAGAAGAAGAGGGGCAAAGTTCTTTCACCACAGCTTTGAGGGTGAGGTGGAGGAGGGGGACTGGTCTGTGGACAGCAGGTGGTGGTCAGGGCTTTGGCCGTCAACCTGCCTTGCCATCTTGTGCTTGAAGTGATAACACGATTGGAGCAATTGAAACCACGTACAACACTCTCCCCGGAGTGCCTTTTCCTGCTTGAAGGCACGTAGTGTTGGGGGGGGGGTTCAATCTATCAGTCATATTTATATTAACCAGGTTTAGCGATTTAGATACAATTGTGCCATTCGAACAACCCTCTTACAAAGAAAATGCACATTGTTGTTCCTTTCATCTCAACTTAAAATAAGCTTTAATAATGGAGCCTGATCTCGGAAGGGACTGACTCACATCTGGAAGTCATAAAGAGGAGAGCTGGAGGGACAGTGCGAAGGACCCGGGAGTTGTTCTTGGCTGATTTATGAAGGCACATGTGGAAATGGTGACAGGGATGGTAGGCAGCAGGTTTGTGTTTGTGTGTCTGTTGAAAAGTATAGTACGCCATCAATGCAAAGAGTTTGCTTTACTTGAAGTAGTTAATTTGAACTCAAATACCCAACTTTAGAAAATGAATATCACCATTTTTGTGTGGTATTAAACTTTAGTTACTCCAGCCCTTTTTCAGCACTGAGGTAGATCTTATAATGTGCTGTTTTAATGTATCGACCTGCCTAGTCACTAAATGTCAAGCAGCATGGGAACAGTTGCATGTTTAAGCCGCAAATGGGCTTATTTACACTTGTGTTGGCCACCAGTATAAGAGTGTAAATGTTGCAGCTGAATATTAATGTGAACAGAGCAAATATGTTATTTGCCATCAGCTACCACACCCTTGGAAAATGGACAGACACACTTCCACACACTTGCTGAAAACAAATCTGAATTTAGGCTTTAGTTGTGGAGTGAAGACTGGTATTTACTGCTTCAAAGCGTAGGTCACCTCTGCACTAAATCGGTACAAGAGACCCCTTCTTTGTTTTCACTGTGGATGTGTGCATCAGTGGAGGCAAGTGACAAAATATTTGGAGAAAATTTCCCGAGCAATGAAGAAAGAGAGGCCTCCAGGGGTACACATCTGACTTCAATTCCACTCTTGTTAGGTAGACACAAAGCTGAGGGGCACACACAGCAACCGAAAGAAAGACAGAAAAATGGAAAAAGAAGAAACAAAAAATAAAGCAAGACTTGAGCTAGTTGTACACAAATTGTTGAAATTATTATTATTATTATTACAAATTGAAAACTTAACTTAATAAAAAAACATATTAACACTGTTGAAATGAAGCCGCGTTTAATATTTTCAACAAAAATGCTGTTAATATTCAGTATGACGCCCAACCAGCCGTCAGATGCCAGATATCCCTTGTACGAAGTCATACTTGACTTTTCTGTCGTATGAAACAGCTGCCTGGCTGCCACTGCTTTTGCTTTAAGGTCTGTCAATAAAGAGATGGCTTGTTCAGTCCATTTCAGGGGCCAAAACAAGCAGGAATATTAACCTTGACCGCGAATATATGTCCTTCACCTTTGACCGCCCATTTTGCCCACACAGTTGTTCCACAAGGGCAAATAAAAAAAGACAGTCTTTGCCCATTTGTGCGTTCATGTTCTGCAGCTTTGTTTGTGCGTGTGCTTGCTCATATGACAGAATTTTGCTTATGTGTGATGCAACATGAAAAAGAAAATCACATGCACTGCAGAGGTTATGGAGTGATTCCTCTCAGGTCTGTTTGGGAATAATGTCGACTGCTGAGAGCAGGGCTTTGATCCGTAACCTATTGTGAGTGTAAAATCAGAAGTGCTAGGCATTTTCTTTGATAATGCTGTGTAAAATAAATTCCACATCTCCGTTGCTTATCGAATTGTATGTAGGTATCTAAAGGTGCTGGCTAAGACTGGAGTTCAGGTGATTCTAAATGGCTTTAGGTAAAAAACAAAAAATATTCACAGTGGATTATTGCTATGCACTGTGATCCATATTATTCCAGTTCATAGGCTGTACTTTATTTGCAGGTGATAATAAACGGCTTAGAAGTGATTGCCTTGATTATTTTACTGGTCTGTTATTGCTGATGCTAGGCTGCTGGTATTATTGGGGTGAGAAGTCGAAGTTAAACAAGCCAGAGTGCAACTGCACTTAGTGTTTTTACCTCATATTATCCAAGGGACTTACCTGAGGTGCTCTGGGAGTATTTAGGGCTCTGCTGTGCTTGTAGGAATTATTACTATGGCTCAATGTTCTGTATTTCCCCTGTTAGAGAGCGAGAGAAAAAGCGGCAGAGAAGGTGAGTGAGAACGAAGAAAAGGGCGGGAGACAGAGGGAGTCCTGTGTTGTTGGCAACCACGGGCTATATCTGGGCAGTCTGCAGAGACGGGCACGCTTTGTCTCTAGCGTCATTTACAGCTTAAACAAACAGGTGTGATGCAAGAGCCTCTCAAACAAACACACCGCTGCTCTTCAAAGTGGAGACAGGAAGAGACACCGAGCAAGGGAGAGTGAAGAAATAATGGGGGAGGCATGGGCAGTCAAGGAGAGAAAAGCGAATACGTGGAGTTGAGTGGAAATAAAATAGTTCTTTTGATGCTGAATTTAAGTAAAATCTGTGTTCTCTTAAACTTTCCTGCATATTTGTAGGCGTTAGCCCTGTATTATCTTCATTTTAGTTTTCACAGTTTGGAAAATAAATTGGTCCTTGTTTTTTTTTTTTTTTCTCACCTCCACTAAAAATTGTCTGTTTTCTCGCTCTTTCACTGTAGTGCTGACAGCCTCTTACCTTCTCTACTGCTTCATCTTTCTCTCTCTCTCTCTCGCTCTCTCTCTCTCTCTCTCTCTCTCTCTGTGGCATTGTCACTTGAATCAGAAGTTGAGTGCTGGCTAAGTGAAGGGGTACACAGCAAGTCTGCTCTAGACAGGCCTGAGTGGTGCTGCTGCCTTTCTCCACAGAGCCTTGATTCAGCCCCCGCTGATAGGGGACCCAGGCGTTACTCAGCCCCCCTGCTTGTCTGATGAGCAGCATCTCTAATCCCTACAGATATTAACCCTTGCAGCTTCTGTTCTTTACTGTCATCTCCACTAAGCAGATAAAGCATTCACTAATTTTGTCCATTTTAATGATGTACTGTTCCTCCAGTTCCAGTTCCTCGATCATAAAAACTCAAACTCAACTCTTACTCTTACTCTCTGTCTTTTACATGTCTAGCGGGCCATGTTGCTCTTCCTCTCCACTATTCACATCTGGCACATTATCAGAAAGCAAAGGAAGGATGTCACAAATCACAGGCATTAGGTAGTGGAGGAAACGTATGTCAGAAAAACCACATGTTTAATCATAATGCATAAATCTGCAAACTGTCTTTTGAAAAAAGTGTTAACTGTGTTACAGTTGCATACAAATACTTTATCATTTGTTATCGCATACTCTTAATGCTAAAATTTTTAACATAAATGTCAACAGGCATTGCATACACATAAAATAGTCTTTACATTTATTGATTAAGTCGGAAAGTTTTATGTAATGGGAATATATAGTGGATATTGATGTGTTTTAATCTCAATTTAAAGTATTTTTGTGACTATCCCTTGAGATCATCTGCACACTGCCAAGAAATCCATTAATACTAGACTCAGTAAAGGCATGGGCCCCCGAAGTGTGCTACAGGGCTGCAGATGAGATGTACTCATTGCAGCCAAGCTGGGATCAGAGAGGATGGTGTCCATCTTTAACTATATGTAAGTGGTTTGTATGGGTTTGGAATTCAAATTCAGGGATGACTGCCACATAAGTTAAGGAGCAAAGACAATCTGGAGCTTGATGTAGGACCAAGTGTCAGCTCAGCCCTTCAATTATCCCTATTATTACAGTATGTTCTCATATTGTAGACACTCTCACAGTGATATGCAGTGATATGGCACAGACACAACATGAGACTTGCTATGAAGAGATGGTTGCGTTATAAAACCCCAAACATTACTCATCCCAACCATAAGACGGAGACAAAATAGTAGGCAGTAAAACAACAAGTGAACATCACAGGCCTAATTGATGCTCTGATGCAAAGCATCATCCAAGCAGACAGACAGAGAAAGCGTACAAGTTCTCCTTTTCATACATCCTAAGCTCTTAGGCCCAGTAGAGGTTATTTTAGTGGAGGTCTATGAGATATAATGATACGTCAGTGAGATCTGCTGGGACAAGAGGAGCAGGTAGTGCTGGATAGCAGAGGGCTGATTTATGGGCAGGATAAATGATGCGGTGGGTGTCTGCCTGTGTAATAGCACTGTGCTCTGCACACCGCACTTTCACTCAGCTGTAGTTTATAGTGTGATGTGTGATAGGAATAAATGTCAGCTTGGCTTATCTAAGCAGATCTGATATGACTTTAAACTGACTCCTCTCAAACACTTTGACACGCGTTGAAAGAGATTTTGAAAATTGTGCCGTATTGTTCATAACAAGTGCATAACTACACAACAAGGATTCGTCATTGGCTATGTTTAACTTGCCATTAGGGTTTTGCTCATGTCTAAACTTAGGTTAAGTTACGCGTGGTATTAAGCAGATTATCTGAGAAATATTTATTCTTCTGATATTCACCATCTTAATCATACTAGTTGGGTTAAAAAATAAAACCAGCCACTACCAGATGCTGCTACTCTGAATTAACAGCTAAAGCAATCATTGTTTGAAAATGATTCTCTTTTCACACAGTTTGACTATTAAAGAAAGAAAGAAAGAAAGAATCTACCCACCGTGGTGGAAGCTGAGTCAAAGAAGCTTATTTGCTTCTGTATCTATGGGGCATTATTGAAACAGTGAGGGGTGAAAAGTGGAATCCTGTTGCTTGCTCAGAGCATGATCTTAGAAGATTGCACATTATTCCCATACTCCTTGTTCAGTGCTTAGCAGTTAACCTCAGGCAGGTATAGCCTTACTGTATATACAACTCTGCAATGCTGGGAAGCTCTGCAGGATATTAACCACAGTATTAAGTGAAAACAGACTGTGTTACTATGAAATAGGAGATGGATTTTCTGAGATTGGCTGATCAGAGGGCAAGGAAGAGTGGACATATACAGTGTTATTGATGCAGTGCTACATGTCAAACGTGAAAACCAACTCTTCAAGTTTTTGACTGTTTGACCGTATGATGATAGCTAATATACTTTAGGAAGTTACAATTGACACAGCTGGAGAAAAGAAACTGTGTGTGTGTGTGGAAAAACACAGTGAGAACAGATATTGAAACTGTGGTTTTGGGGAGTGTATTGACAATATCTAGGGAAAGGTTTGTGGGTTTCCCCTGGGGGGAATGTGAGGATAAGCAGGTGTAACCATGGGGACTGCCGTTTTTCTCTCCCAAGGCCTTGCTCCTTAGACTATATGTATAGACCTGCTTCAAACAATGGGCAAATGTGGTTAGGAAGAAGTCTATGGTTTTAGTCTCATGTTTTACCAAGAATAGCATAAAGAATTATTTTCAAAGGTGAGCTGGTCTGTCACTAACACAAACACCACAATCTGTGGCTAGTGGGGAGGATGATGTGCATGTTTATCGTGTAATCCACTCTCTCTTGTTGTTTGTACGGTAATATTGAAATTAGAATCAGTGGGTGCCAAACACTGCAGATGACCTGGTAGGTTTGCTTTCCTTGCAGTTTTGCTCGCTAATTTCTAAGGCTTGGCCTCCCTCACGCATCCTGGTAATGAGAAAATGTGCTGTTGTCTTTGTTTACTGAGCCAGTCTTTCCAGCTGCAGGTCTTCGCATTGTTTGAATATAAACACCTAAACCAGAGCTCTGTGCACAATATACTGTACATATAGTTGGTACATACACCAAACAGCATTCAGTTGCTTGAAAAATACAAGCAAGTAGCTGTAACCAGACATTCCAACTGCAAAAATTTAAATGATTCCTACTGTATAAGGTCTGATGTCTGAGATAATGGGGCTAATGTTTGCTTCTTTTTCACTGTGTTGAAAGTCAGTACTAATAAAACGCTCGTCAGGTTAAAACCAAATGTGTTTGGTTACAAAATACAAAATTTTAATTATATTATTATTCATATATATATATATATATATATATATATATATATATATATATATATATATATATATATATATATATATATATATATATATATATATATATATATATATATAAATATGTGTGAACCACAAATTAAGAGTCCTCTCACACTAAATAGACTACACTGTCAAGATGATGTGTTGAGCCAGGCGTTTCAAGGAAACAGGCTGACTTGGGTTTTAAAATCTTTAATAATTTTGCAACTTATTTTTCTATGGCGATGCCTCATTTTGAATGTGGTTGACTTATTGGAGAGGAAATTTGCCTGTCAAGATGATATCAGTTTTCTTTTAATATATATCCAAAGCTGTTTCTCCAGGAAATTGCTATTTTATTTATTTATTATTTATTTATTGGTTTATTAGATTTAATAGACTTTGAAAATGAAAAGCCTTTCATGCTATATGACAGACCTTAGGAGATTTCCCTTTCCTCTATTGTACACACACTAGAGATAAGCTACAGATAATGGTCAAAAATTAGATTTCCAGACTTGGAGGCCCTGACTGCTCTGCAACGTAATTGCGAGGCAAAAGACTACGATAGATAAGAAATGCCAACTTTTGGCTCTAAACCTTGCATCTGCTGAGCCAGCAAATCCTGATCTCAGAGTTTAATCAGTATGGCACAAAAGGCCTAAAATCCTGGCTTAAAGTTTTATTTGTAAGAACAGGTTTAAGACTGTTAGAGTTGAAGTGTTTTCATGCTTTTCTTGTTTGTGCATACAGTAAGCTTTGAAGCAACATCCAAGGCAAATGGTGCTCAGTACTGAGACTCACAGACATGTGGAAATACAATTAAAGGTTATGAAATGGGCATTCAATCGATATAATGTTTTATTGTTGTCTGATTTTTCTTCTAGTGCAATCAGCCACATCCACAATGTACTTTTTTTTACCTTCACTCTTTTTTTCATTTCACCTTTCCATCATCCATCTGATACCACAAGGAGGAGTCGTGAGGTAGTGATGCTGTAAGCCAAAATAGTAGCAGGCCCAATGTGAGAAAATCCATTTACAGCACTCTTAGTTTGATAAAAATATTGTTCCTTGGTACAAGTGCATCAATAACATCAGGAAAGAGGAAATATTGTAATGTTGTAATATAACACCATATTGATTTTTTGTCCCAACTCTGTTTAACGCCCTAATTTGGAAGTAGAATGAGGAAGTAAATGAATGGTCCAACAGTACTTAAAGGGCCATTTTACTGATTTTCAATCTAAATCCTATCATTTAAATCTGCCATAAAAAATCCCTCTTTGGTGAGTTTCTCAAAAGCCCAATACCAATACCTCTGGCCTGAGTTAGCCTATCATCTGTATTATGCCATAGGTTGTGTACAGTATAGTGAGCAATTCAAATGATGATCAGTTAGGTATACTGTAGATAATAACTGCTTCTCTCTGGAGTTACGTTACAGCTGTAATTGTGTTATAGCTCTACTGTTTCATATTATTTTCCTTTGTGTGTTGACATTTAAGATTACCAACTTTTGTAATATGTTAAATGTATAAATTTTTTTTTTCAGAATGTATCATGTTTTAAATACATTTCAAATTCTAATGTATCGAACACAAAAGAGTGTGAATCTGTCTGCATGCATGTCAAAATATTTGCCCAGGGCATGCAGTAATGAGTGTTTGGGTGACATTTGAGTATGAGTGAGGGTAAATGTAAATTGCTTTTTTATTGTATTATCTGCAGTGCCCTGTTTTTTATCACACATGGTGGGCAGAATTTCCCTAAAGGCATAATAAAATTACCTTGTACTTGCTTAGAAGTTGTAGTTCCCACTCTTCTTATTAGCCATGATAAATGTTAACAGTTTCTCCAGATTTCTTTCTCTGTATCAGTATAATCCTTTGTTTTTTTCCCTTTGTTTAATTTTTAAAGTTTAAAAATACAGTACAACTAGTTATTCTAATACATGAACGAATTACTTTGACACAATCTCTTTCTCTCATATGTGCTATCACCAAAATTATCATCAAGTTTGGTTTGTTGAACTCCAAAGATTCACCTGTTTTTCCCTTTCACTGAGGTATAATCTCAGCCTCCATTAATGTCAAATGAGATCATACCCAGTAATACCACACTGACAACAAACTTTATGCCTCAGTTTCTTGCTTCACTGCTCAGGACTTTATTGACACAGACAACATCAACTAAGCAATAATAATTTTGTGACCTAACACTTGAAAATTGAACATCTTTACCGAGCCATGTTTGATATTTCAACCAAAGACATATGTTTGAACTTCTCTCTTTTTATGAAAGGGGTCTCAACCTCCCTTCTCAATCTGGTCTTTTCTGTACTGGAGTCTCTTTCCGTTTCATTAGTTGATTCATTTACATGACAGATGCCATCATGCATGCTGTAAAGAGCCTAGGGGTGCACTGCAGCTGAACACCACCTGCGGTGTGAGTTTGTTATTTGAACCCATGGTCTAGAGTTCCCTTTCTGCCCTTCTCATGAGCACTCACTGCTGACCCTGACTGATTCTGTCCCAACACTGGGGCTAACAGTATAGTTAAATTCTCACACTTGGCTCCTTTTTTTTCTCCGTGTGACTTTATGTGTGCAGCTGTGTATTAATGTTGACTGTTATCTGAGTCTTTGGCCACACTTAAAGCAAGCTTGTTCACAGATTGCTGCACATCATTTTCAGATGTTAAACATAGTCCAAACAGCCAGCTAAGTTACAACACTTCAGTGCTGATTGGGTTTGTTTTTTTTAAACCAGCAATCATTTTCAATCATATATAGACATGGTTTTCTTCCTTGATGCTTGGTGGGATATAAATAAGATTAATGCTGACTTCTTGCACTGCAAACATATAATCTGTCTGCAACATCATTTTGGAAGGTTTTAGACTGCAGTGAACTTAGAAATTCATATTGCGCCGCAAAAACAGGACTTGAAGTGTTCTAATGAGTGGTGTGGTTGGTAGGTTGTGTTACAGATTACTCCGAAAATGTGATCTCTTTGATTGCATATTTCGTGTCTCTGAAAAGAAGTGTACGTACTTCTGGTTTCTCGAGTAGGTTTGTAAAGTAATGAGTATAGAGGGAGAATGTAATTGATATGCAATGCAGACACAGGATGATATTGCACTTACTTGCTACATACTAGCAGAGAAAAATAACCAATACAGCAGAGCTATAAAAAGCTTCAAAGGTACTTAGGGGGACGGTATGTATGGTATGAGAGTTTTATATTATAACCCTGGTTCTATGATCACAGGCAGACTTTCTAACAGGGCTCTATATGCTCTACACCAGGCTTATCCACTCATTTCTTTGTATTGTGAAATTTGCATGCATATGTGATCAGGCCATTCAGCTTGTTGGGGGCTTCTGACCCCTATAAAAGGGCAAGTGGCCTGTTGTCAAAGAACAATAATGTGCCAACATATTTCTACTTCCAACAGGGTGTAGTAATCCATCTTTGCCCTTTTGGGCTTTAAGGGTTAAAGCCCAATAATAAAGCCCAATGTTTCGAGACAGCCATATTTGGCCATGGTTTGTCACTGTCACCAAGGAAAAATAGATGAGGATTCACCACTTCCCCTTTAAAGGGCCAACCACTAAAGAGATGAATGGACTGATTGATTGAGCATGTACATACAATTTTACAATGCACACATACCTACACGTGAGTGGTAAGTCCATATGAAACTTTTGTATTGGGTTGTATGTGAATATATGTACTGATATTACGGATTCCGTATTATATATTTGGTAGGGCACAGGATCAGGGCTGATCCAGGCATTCTTTGATCACATTGGTATGTGCTATTATTTTGTTGTGCATGCAAGCAGACCAGAATTTTAAATTTAAAATAGACATTCAATCACTTCAGTCACAGGGGGTTTTATGCATCATACTAGTCTGTAAACTGGTGCTGTGTGTGAACCAGATGTTTTAACTCCTGTGGTTTTGGAGCTTGATGTAGTGAGATACATCTATTACAATTATACAGTCTAATAATAGTTCTAGAGCAACATTTGTTTGTTTGAGCTGGACAGAGAGATCTGATCTCGGTAGTGTCAAATTGATACCAAATGTAAATGTAATCAGATTAAAATCATATCTAGATAAAATCTGGATACGAAGCGCATTTTTTGAGCAAGGTGTAAAAGAAGTTGCTTAAGTTTCATCAATTACAGTTTCTTCATTTTATCTGATGATATAATCTGGAACACATCCAGTCATTTCATGATGACAAATGGCCAATGAATGGAGAGAGTATTGGCTTGGGACAAGGGTGAACTTGCACTGCAACAAAGACACTGGCCTGTCCCTCTGCCCGCTAGGTGAGCTGTGCTAATGTAATGGCTGCATCCCTCCAGGGGGTTGATGAAGCCGTGCCCTACATGTATTTCCGGAAGAGTGAGTACAAGAGCTGGTGCACAGTATGTGCTACACTGCTGCCGTAACACCCAGCCTCCCTAGTTTGCTCCATCAGCTACCTCTCTGTAATCTCAGAGCTTCAAAGCTCCTTATTGTCCTTCCCCACATAGACTCAAAGTCACTTATTTTCATGAGTCATCCCACCCTGCCTCTTGATAGAATTCTTGCTGTATGTTATCTTTTTCCTCTTCCTCCACTTTTCACTGTTTATTTACACACCACTGGGGCTGCTGTTTTCTGAAGTGTTCCCAATGATAATGACTGCTGCAAGATAAGGGTTATTTTTAGGACAGTTTGCATTTTAGAGGACTGGGGAAGCATTTTTGTAGTAGATTCACTGTACACAGAACTGATTGCCGTTCAGTTCTGACACAGTATTTAACAATATACAGTATAGGACAGCCAACATTTTATTAGTCAGCACTGGATATTTCTGTGATGTTTTTGATGACTATAAATATTGAGTCAAAGCTTTCAAGTTACTCAGCATCAAGGGCACTGGAAGCAACCGCAAAACCACACTGTTCTTACTTGCTCTGTTTCAAATACATATTTGCACAAGGACTGCTCTCTTATCTCCCAGCTTCAGTCTTTCTGTTGTGTTCAACTTAATTTGTAAAACAGATGTATTTAGTCTGTCTTGTCCTGGAACAAAAAAGCAGACAGTAATTGCATCTCGTTTAGACCCCTGAACGACATATTTGATAGGTGATCCCTAAAGCTGTTAAATCTTTTCTTTAAAGCTACAAGCAGAGAGCCTACAATGAGAATAGCAAAAGGGCCTACCATGATGCAGTCATCACCAGCACAGCTTAATCGTGCTAATTCAACTGGGCTATTCTAGGACACAATAGAGGGGAAAGTGCAAAAGTGGGTTGTGTTAATTGACTGTGTGGGCAGGATGATTTTTTTAAATGGCCCTGTTAATTGTTCTTTAAGGAATGGGTCTCCAGTTGGTGCACTCGGCTGTGGCTTGTTGTGCTACCGAGGGCACTGCTGGCAGCGGTTATTAAGAGGGCTCTCACATAAGTGTCATCAGCAAGGTTCTGTATTTAGTGATGCTTTCAGATAAATCAGTCATTCCTACTAAAGAGGATGCACACTGATAAATGTCTTTTATTTTAATTTCTGAATGCGCCACAGCTTGTCACTGTTTAGCAAGGGTACGTGTATTTCTCCCAAACAGGACATTCTGTAAGGTAAAGGACTGGTAAAGGATTTTTTTGTTTCAGTTAATAATCACTGCAACATAACACAGAGGAAAACAGGACCGATACTGTTTTAGACAAACTTTTGCCTAAATGGCTGTGCTTCACAGTACAAAGCTGTGCATTGTGTGTTTGCTGTAAATTGGAGTCAGTGATTGATGCTTTGACTTTCAATCTGCAATGTGTTTCAGCTGCAGATGTCCGCATGTTTGGATGATAGTTGGATAGTCAATGGCTTCATGAATTTGGGTTCCACCCACAAAATTATTTGTTAATTATTATTTTTATGGATTTTTGACCTTGAGTGCATTACACTGTTGACCAACCAGTAGGAGTTATATTATAATTTTAAATAATTGCCTTTTTGCATCCCCAGCAGAAACGGCAGTAAAATAGGCATCCCTATCTTCTACTGTACATTACACACATGTAATATATATACTGTCTTTAGTCTGGTCTTTAGCAAGTCTTAGTGTCATTGCAAAACCAGCATGCTTGAGTGTAGAGTCCAAACAAAAAAAGATTGGAGTGCTACTTACAGACTGGTACATTTGTCATGATACATTTGTCAGATTTGTCTGTTATTGCTGGATGTTTAAGTGCGTTTGCTATTCAGCCTAATGAATTTGAGCGTCTGTCTTTTTGCCTCCTGGTGGTCAAATATCACTTAATGTACCATTTAAATGGAGTATAAAGACAATTTATTTGTTTTCCTTAGCTTTGTGGTAGATTCCTTCCCATTAGACTTTTTTTGTATGTGGGTCAACATAATGTTGTGGATTAGCAGACAGAGTTTCATAGGCTTCATATACGTCCCTATAACAAATTCCACTGACTCTGGCCATTTGGCCATTAAAGTGCATAAAGTGTTGATAAAAATATTATTTTTATGAAAGAGAATGTTCACTGTAGTGCTTCTTTAGGTCCAGCTACAGTGTCAGAGTAGAAATCTCCTCTGGCAAGTGTCCTTGTGAACTCTGCTCCACAAATGGCCCAGCCATGGAAAAAGAGTTATATATAGAAAGTGTGGGTGATGCTGGTAGCTCTGGTGCCAGCAAGAGTTGCAACTGTGTCTTAAAGCCACCCGCTACCTATGAATGATTAACTCCCACAGACCCAGTGCAGCACCTAAGAAAAATACAGAGACGTGCTTGTAAACAGCTTCATTGCTCTATTTGTTCCAAAGCTAACCACTACTAACACAATCAGGGCAGATTCTTTTTGCCATAGAGGGCTTAAACACAACTCTAGTGAGGCTCTCTGTGTCAGGAGGCCTAATTACACCTACCACCAGACTCATCATCTTAGATTAATGAATCTTCCTGGCTACTGCAGCCAGCCCATGCTCCGTATGTTGCCAGGGAGTTCACCGTTTTCTCTGACCCTTTCTCTGTAGTTACAGGCTAATGGAGCTATAAGCTATCATTGCTAAAGTATGCTGGATACCACATCATTCATCACAGACCAATGGACAGAATCCTTTACAGCCTTTAACTGTAGTGGACCCTGTGGGATTCATTGTACTTTAGATACCCCATTGTTGAGCACTTAATATAGTCTCATTGTCTATTTTGCAACATTAAGAGGTCTTGTGAGCAAGTTGCTTAGGCACTAAATCAGTCTGTTTTGTTGTAGTCTTAAGTTGTACTGCCACTTTTGGTTTAAATAACCAGTTATCATCCTCCTTCTTCCTACTTTGGACAATGGTTATCTGTTGTGGAACCCCTCTGTCTATAAATAACTTGGGTATAGTCAAGAGGGCTTAACCACTGTCTTTCACAGTGAAAGAAATCGCTCTATATAAGGGAAGAAGAGGAATGGGGAAAGCCTGGAGGGAAGGAGTCAAGTGCTTGCGCAGGTGAAGCTGAGGTTGTCTCCACCATTTCGGCCACATGTCATTATTTAAACTCTTTGTATAGCCCTTTCTGTTGTCATTCAATCTCATCTACCCCAAGTGCTGATTGATTTTGTTTTTTCTCCGAAGGCTGTTGCCATGACATCTCAAGGCAACCTTTTCCTAGAAGGGCACCATAACCTTATTAATAACCTTATTTCCACTAAAAGACACAGCAAGCTCTTCTTTGGCTATTAGGGAGAAATAACATTTTTTAGGCTCCTATCCTGCCCTGGCAGGGTTGAGTGTGTGTGTGTGTGTGTGTGTGTGTGTTTTGTTGCAAAAAAGACAGAGAAAAAGAGAGGCAGATAGAGGTGGTCAGATAAAAGAGATGGGCTCTCTAGGCTCTGTGTGAGATGGTCAGATAAAACATGACACTGCTCTTTGAGGTGGAGTGTGAAAAAGGAAAGTAAAAAAGCAGGAAACATGAATGCCAGGCCAAAGCTTTGTTAAAACAATGATAACACTTGAAATGTGTTACTGTTCCTGGTGAGTGTTTCATCATCAAAAAGACAGAGAATATAAGAAGAGAAGACAAAATAAGCGATACTGAATGCGTCGACCTACTTTGTGCACAGCCGTTGTTCTTTTAGAGGATCATTCTGGTTACTTTTAACAGTTATTAGTAATTATGTTCAAACAGTACAGTACAGTGAAGTAACTTAATTACTTTACTGTAGAGCTTTTTGTAGTGCTTTCAGTCTGTTTGGAGCGCTGCTCTCACACACACCAAAAAAGCCAAAACAAGCTATAACACCTGAGGCCTTTTGATACACTTAACACACTCACAATTACCACATTTATTAAAGCAGAAGAATAGGCATTGCTCAAATGTTTTGACGTAAGGTCGTATGAGGTACTTGTAGTGGTACAGGTACAGGTAAGGTTAAACAGAAACTTCAGTATTTTGCAACACGGACCCGATTTTCCTATGCTTTGTGTCTATGTGACTAATTGGGAAACATTTTTGAAATTGGTCCACTATTGAGCGAGGTCACTGCAATCGGCAGGAGTGAAACAGGGCTGCAACGTAATCCTTGCGGGCAATTGCGCTCCATCAAAGTACATACTTGGGCTTATTTTTGCCACTGACAGGCAAAGATTGTTATTATCTGACATCTGAATGTCTGACAACATTATGGACAGGATCCCTACAGAGACAGACCTTTTTTTAAAGAGTAAGACTTTGGTGTTTTTAACCATTAAAAACACCAAAGTCACACAGTAACACAAACAAACAAAAACACCAAAGTCACACAGCAGCGCAAACAAACCAACTGACAATCTGGTGGCTTTGACAAGGGCAATATAGTGACTGTTTCTAGTTAAATAAAAGGGATCTTACTCTTTTTCACACCTGCCGATTGCAGCATGCTCGCTTAATACTAGACCAATTTTTAGAAAATGTATCCCATTTTGTCACATACACAGAAAAAATGGGGGGAAGAGTTGAAAAAACCTAAAACAAGGAACAAACAAGATCACTATGTAAAATAAATAAAAACAGTCTAAATCTGCTGTAATCATTAATTTGAATTCAGACATGTTGACTGGAACTATGACTATATAGGGTTTACATTGTTTTCATGCTGTTCCAACCATTTAATGATTGTCTGTGCCTTGTAGATGGGGGTGTTGCAATCCTAAAATAGACCACTCTAATCAGGTTGGTAATACCTTGCTGTAGGGCAAAGATGGTCAGGCAGCATGCTTTTAAATTCACAACAGCTTGCCATTCTCTCCAAAGGTATGAGTATACCTAAACCATCCCAGGAAATTACATCTTGCATCCTTGAAGAATCACCAGAACCGGATTCCAAATATTGTGTATCCCTTAATGCTAAGCAAGACAAAAAATGCTAAATAAGCGAGGATAAAAGTGCAGAGTGAAGGGAAAAATAGGTTGGAGCTGCAGGGGAGGCCACGCAGCTGAAAGCTCTCTGACATGATGATGCTATTTATTAAGAGTTATTTATGCAAGACTGAAGAGGTGATGGATAACAAGAGCATTGCCAAGGCTCTCCTTTGTTTTCAGGGTTAGTAAGTGTTCCATTTGAGCTCTAATGGCTGGTCAGCCCCATGTGCAGAGAGAGGGGAAAATGTAAGTGTACGCACAAAAGCATACACACGCCCATGCAAGCCATGATGACCATACCTGTGTGTTGTGTACTGTATGCGTATTCTCCTTTGAGTATACAGTATTTGGTAGCAGCGTGTGCCCTTTGGTACATGTGTTTGTTTGCATGTTTGCAATAAGAAAGACTGAAGACTGACAGGGTCTCGAGGGAGGCCTGAAATGTTTGACCTGAATACATATTTTCACATATTAGTGATGAGTGAGGGAGCCCCAGTGAAACGTGATAAGGCCTGTTTTCCTGCTTGTTTACAGGTAATAAACACTCACCGCCATGAAGTAAGAAAGCAGGCCACGAGATGGTTTAATATGGCCTAGGTGGAAATGGAGGAATACTCATTGACATTCAGCATAATTAACCATACGGATACTGCTGCCACTTTATCATGGTTTATGGTTTTTCTAGATCTGTGTTTCTATTACGGTTTCATGTGATATTGTTTATCTCACACGCTAATGAAATGTCACATTTAGTTACGTATGTTATTGTGGGAAATGTTCCCAAACGTACAAAGGAGGAAAAAAAGCTCAATTTAACTAAGTAGCCCATGTTTTATTTTTGTGTGTTTTCATTATGTATGTTAGTTGTTTTTCCTTGTGTTTTGAGGCTAGCAAATTTCTAAAATCAAAAGAAAAACAAAACAGTAAACCCAGAAATAGCACGCTGAACCCAAAAACACAGCACATTCCTAAATTATGGGCAGCATATTGTGTTCCTTTCAATTTTTTGTTAAATAGAAATATCTTCAGCCACTCATACATTTTACTGTGTCACTGCAGTTTAGATAATGTTTTGGGATTTGTGCCATGTAAAGTCTTATCTGAGATTCAGGAGGGACAATGTGTTCTAAAAACGAGTCTCCTTCCCCTTACTCTGTCGGGGGGGTATTGTCTTTTTTTTCTTCTTGCTGTTAGAGCTGCAGGTGTGTTCAGTTGTGATCGGCAGGAATTGGATATGAAGGGGACTGCCAACTCAAAGTATGACCTCATTAATTACATCTGTCAGTGATTCCCTGCAGATCTGTCTCCTGCTCTTCACATGCTGCCACTCAGCCAGCCAACCAGTCAACCAGTCAACCAGTCAGTCAGGAAATTTTCTGCTCTGGGTTAGACAACCTGCCGGGCTTCTTGCTCATAACACTGGCAGGTGGGATTGGGGAAAGGGGGGGAGAGAGAGAGAGAGAGAGAGAGAGAGAGAGAGAAAGAGAGAGAAGAGAAAACATTAAGGATTTGGGGGGGGGGCGGGCCGGGGGGGTAGTACATTCATGCAAACTCACTTCTATTTGATTGCATAAAAATGCAGACACACACACACACACACATAACACAGACAGACACCTCTTTGCGGTGCAGCCGGAAGAATTTGATCTTTATTTAAATCCTTAAATTATAGCTCATTAAAAATTCATGGAGAGCCGTTTATATGAAAGCTGGGTGCTGTGCAGGCTGCCCTGTGATGTCTAATTGGTCTGAAGGTTGCCAACCCTTTGAACAAGTCAGGATGGAGAGTTGTGGCTGCTGGTGTGCTTAGAATGAGGATGTGAGTGTTTACCACCCACCTACCCTTCATCTGTCTTTTTTACTATCCTGTGTTTGTGTACTGGGAATGACCTCAAAATGAAGGGCCGTATACTGTATGGAACAGACAAATACTGTATCCTTGATGTACTTTGATATGTTAGAAAGCACTCGATTTTTGGGAGTCATACTTTTGTTTTGTTTTGGATGCTCAGTGTGTGTAGTTTCTGGTGGCAGCAGTGACAGTGGATTTCCATTTGGAGTGGCTCTCAACCTCAAAGCTGTCTTTTTTTAGGATGTAGAAAATGATCTGGCTGCCTTATGGCAGTCTCACTGGAGTTTTTAGGAAGGGTTTGGGGGGGGCTCCACTGCTGGAGGTCCACTACAGCCTAGCTCATACTGAGTATGTGTGAAGCCCCATCATTATTCCCTCTTCTCTCTTCATTCCTGTAGCACATACATACGGAAACACTCACATGCACTCTCATACAAACACGCACAGACATACTGCTCAATGGCAGGGCCCTCCTGCTGCCCCAAAGCATGGAATACCACATTTGTTTGTTTACGCCTCGTTTTCTTTCCCTGAACTCTATTAACATTTATATTGCAGCTGAAGGTGTTGGAAGTCCCTCCTGCAGTGGGGGAAACTCAGCTCAGATGAGAATGAGCTTCAGTCGAGCCTTCCTAGGCACAGACTTGTGTGTTTATACCTACATTATCCAGCTATTCCCCAACTGCCTCTTTCCCGTCTTGGTAGTTTTTTCTCTCCTTTTTTTTCAGTTCATATCACCATTTGCTCCAGCTCGCATCTTATGTGACTCTTTAAGCTTTTATCTCTCTCCAAGGTAAATTGATTGCTTGGGGGGGGGGAATGGTTGGAAATGCTTCCGGATTGGACAGCCTGATTGAGCATTAGCATATGAATAGATGAGAGACAGCTCACTATGTCAGAGAAGGAGGAAGTGTTATGGGAAACATTTGCTAGACATCTGTTTTTCAGATGTTTCTCGCAAATTTTAACACATTTCATCGCTGATCTGTGGGGTGTATTCCAAGCAGACATTTCAGATTCACACTGCCGGGGCTTTGCTACTCAAGCAGGATTTGCTACCACAATCTGCACTGTCATTTTGACAAGCTCCGCCTACCCCGGGCTCCACAAACAGAAAAAGCCCTGCGACAATTTCATACACTGTTAAACAAAGAAATGACAAAAACAATATAAATGAGCTGTGCATGACGCATGCGTGTTGACATCACTGTCTAACTCCTCCTAGCCAGAAGACCCAGACAAACCGATAAAGCTTGTCACACGTGGCTGATGCCTGTCATGTCGATTTTCCCTGCATCAATTAGGCGCTGATACTGCAGGTTATAGATCTGTATCTTTCTATATCTGTCCCCAGGAACCAGAGGCCAGGCCTACAGCAGGGACATATTGGTATGTTTGATAGTTTAGCACAGGGGGACAGAGGCATCAAACCTATTATTGTGCAGTGTTGTTTTTTTTGTATGTCTGCTGGCTACTGAATTAAGGATGTTTACCTTATGTGTACACCTCCGATGTGCTCACAACTGGCAGGAATTGTCATTATAAAGGTGTGTCTTTGGATGTACAAGCTGACAAATTGATTTTCATCTGACTTGCATTGTAACCCCATTATTAAGTACATTTTAATTACTCACAAAAATATTTTTTTTTACATTTTTTCAGCTGAGGGCCCTTTGTAGGAGTAAGAATGGTGATGTGTTCAAATGCAGAATGTTATTCCCTAAAGGAAATAGATTTTCTACACAAATGGCATTAGTGGTTTAAATATAAAAATGACATATATTATGATGGACTACGTCATTAAGAAATCAAATTTGTCCTCTTTATCTAAAACAGGGCACCATTGACAGTCATTTCTTTTCTCTATGTATTTTTAGCATTCTTATGTGCTAAGATGGAAGCCGAATATCAAGTTAATGTCACTGGTCTTGTGTGCTTCATAATACCATTAGAAGAAAAGAAAGCCCTGAGGAATGTGGGACTGGGAGTGCATCTATTAATGCAAAATGTACATATATTGCTGCTTGGCCTGTGTACTTAGAACATGTATGGATGCTTGGATGCATGCTTGGATGCTCAGAGTCACTGAAATGCACCTACATGTGTCCTGTATGCTGTAATATGTATTATTTGGAAAAATTGTTTCAGCATGTTAGAATTTCAGAAGGAGCAACATATTCACTCTGATGCTGAATTCCAAATTCTGCAGCCTGTAGCATGACATTATTTTGTGTCAGTGCTTATTTTTGTTCTCCAGTGGTTCCTTTTAGCATTTTGTCTGTCACACACATCTGTGGTGGATAGGTGCCCTTTTAGCCTGTGCTACTTTAATGTAGCACAGGCTAAAACGCTCTGTCTGACACACATTGTACTACACACATACATACATATGTTAACGAATAAACACATTCATAGCGTATTCTGTGTCATTTAGTAGAGGTTTCTGACACAAACTTTTCTCAAAATCATGAGTAATGCATTGCAGTCACAACATCCCTTTGTCTGCTTTCCATTTCGGGTCTCTTTTTTTTTTTTCCTTCTCTCTCCTCCACCAGCTGTCCCCACATCCTCAAAGTTCACATTGGGTAGGGCCTTGTGCTGTCAGGCAACTTCTGGTTTGTTCTGCACTTTACTTCCCCGGGCTGAAACAAACACAGACAAACACACTGGGAAGTACACACATGCGCCCTTGCACACAGAAAGGCATAGTGAGAGCCCTTTTGTGCTTTTCTTGACTGCACTGCGCACTGCTGCAACATTTTACTGATGACTTCCTACAGCCAACAGCAAAGTGTCACTTTCCTTCGATTTTCTAATTTGCATTGGTTCCCTTTCCCAGCATGATTCTGGGTATCGGTGCCCACAAGCTGAATGTCAGTGTCTCTTCTCAGCATACAAATATCCCCCTGATATAGTATGTCATGTATACTCCTGGACATCTCTAACATTTGATAATACCCTTGGTATTTCACTATCAAAATTTCACATTGCATTTTCTTTAATCAAATACCGCCATGTGTATGCCCTTATATGTCCGTCTGCATTGAAAATGGTACCATCCACGAACCTGAAACCTTTGTACCTTTCTGTTAAAATTATTATTGATACAATTATTATTTATATAGCTATAAACCTAAATTAATAGTATTTAGTCAATTGCATCTTGAATAAAAAACTGATTATATTGTTAAATGCATAAAAAATGTGGTGTCGCAAAATGTTCTATTCTTGTGGATTTGGAAGCAGTACTAGACCGAGCGGTATAGGTGATCTGCCATGGCCTCATCTAATCTGATTTGCATGCCAGAGAGAATTATGTAATTGGCATTTATGCAGAACAAAGAAGGATCAGCTCATGGAAAAGAAGGGTTTTCATGTAGAACTGTGTGTCTAAGCCTGTTTTCTGCAGCTCTGTGGTGCCTACGGTTGGCTACTGTGCTCACAGACAAGAAATGACTGTTGTGTGGGACTGCTCATATGCATGCGGTTGTGTCATACAAATGCATGATATGATGTGTTGTATTAGCGCATGATGAGCTGGCACATGCCTTGCGACAAGGGGATATATTTGAAGCTTACCAGATCTTTCACATACGCTACCTCAAATTTAGAAAGCTTTTAACTCTCCCGTAATTATTATGTACCAATCTCAAGATTCTGCACCGTAAATAGAAATGACAATGGCTTAAGCCGAACCACATGTAAGATAAGTTCGAACAGTATGTTACGGCTCTGAGACATGCTGTTGACATGATTAACTTACTATATTGGCTTATATTCAGAATCTTTTTTACATTACACATATTAAAGCCCAAGGCAAAACTTAGCCCAGGCCTTAGATTTTAACTCTTTGTTATAGATCAAATTAAGCCTAAGGCTAGCCTTTGCTCATAATTGTTAGCAACAGGTCTTAACTGTTTTACTTAATTAAAGAACAACAAATTGTGTGGACTGTAGAATTATAGTAATTCTAAATATTAGCCCTTTGCGTGTCTTGGGATCAGAAATGTCTGATTACCCTACAAGTTACAGACTTGGAGTTTTCTTACAAACAAAAGTTGTCTTTACATTCAGTGTTACTCACCAAAATGCATTGTGTATCCTTGAGGTTTAACAAGCATGTTGAGTGCATTTACCTCCTTATAAAACCTTTGCAAAGCCAATATTTTCTAGTTTAGCAGTATTTTAAATCCTGCATAGTTTACATGTTGACTTGCTTGCAGTCTTCCTCTTCCCGGCCTCTGACTGCGCATTGCTGCATATCCTGGCATGTTTGTGTCACCTGTAGATCAGTGGAATATTGTGAAACCATTGGCAGGAATGTGACATGAGTGGGTCTTCGCATGCACAGGGCCCACTCATAGAGAAACAGTTGCATAGCGCTACTAGAAGTCTTAACACTCCACAGGGAACTGTTACGAAATGTTTTGTTTAGTTTTGAGACAATTTCCATGAACTATCCAACACATTTTTGGTAGATGCTTTAAAGAGGTGGTATTATGCTTTTTGGCTTTTTCCCTCTCCTTTATTGCGTTATATGTCTTTTTGTGCATGTAATAGGTTTTGCAAAGTGAAGAAGCCCAAAGTCCAGCCCAAAGGAAGTTCCAATCTCCCACTGAAAACTCTGCTCTGAACTGCTTGAAAACAGCTTGTTTGTAGTCCAGCCACTTCCCTTTCATCCCTGTGACATCACAGGGATGAAAGCTTAATGCGCCATATAAAGCGCTCACCCAGCAGCTACACCCCCTCAACGGAACCGGCACTATGGACGGGCCTTAGGGGGCCGGGCCCGCCTACAGAGCTCCTGTGCCCCCCTCCATCCAATTTGCATTTAATAAATTATTTTAAAAATAATAATAATAACGTGTAGTATTTATATATTTATTTTTGTGTATTTAAGTGTAATGTTTGAAGTCATAATCTTATCAAAAGGTATTTGATGACAATGGGAAGTTTGACTGATTGTTTACAAATAAGGGGTTTCCCTCTCTTAACAGCAGCATCTCTGTAAAGTTATAGCTACATGTGCTCGGTTCTGCCTAAGCTAGCTAGCTAGGTTAAATTAATTGTGAAAGTGGAAAATATGGATATCCGAAAGTTTTTCAAATCGTCAGCTTCTGGAGGGAAGACACTAACACCTTTGGCACCTGAAACACCTGCTACAACGACAGACCATAGTGATGGTGGAGGAGCCTTGGCTAGCAGCACCAGTCATGATCCACGCCATGTTTTTTCTGGCGCTAGCCAGTCTGGTGAGCATGTGACGGTGGGACCAAGCAGGCCAGTGGAATTATTCACAGACTCAGTGTGTGACCTTGGCACTGATGAACCCCAGCAGGTGATTTTGGACAAATACCCTGTGAAACTGTATGGACTGAAAAAGCGTTCTTTTAGCTGCAGTTGGTACAAAAATAGGGATTGGCTTGAATAAAATTCGTTGAAAGCAGATGCAGCCTTTTGTTTCCCATGTCGCAAATTCAAAGTGGACGGAACCCGCGACCCTACAGGTCAAGAAAACATTTCAAGATTATTAAATAATCTGTTTAGTTGTGGGTTACGCTGATGAAAATTACACAGCATGTGAACGCTTATTAGTCATGGCTACAGCCGAAAAGGGGGATGCGGATACTCTAACTACAACAATAACTGATGAGTTGAGAAAAATCGGACTCAGCACTGACAAGATATTAAGCCAGGTTTATGATGGTGCATCCCTTATGTCAGGGAAAAATGGAGGAGTGCAGAAACTACTCAAGGATAAACTTGACCGTGATATCCCATACATGCACTGCTTCAATCACCAGCTTCATTTGGTCATCATTGACAATTTTGATGATATTTTAACAGTACTCACTGAAGTGGAGAGTTCAAGGGCCCTTGGAGGAGACGTGCGCATCAAAGCCGTGGGTCTCCTTGGCGCAGTTACGCAGCTGAGCTTCAAGTTCATAGCTAACCTGATCCGGAGAGTTTTTGCCCTGTTGAGCCCCCAAACCGCATGCTACAAGCCGAGAACATGGACTTGTATACTGCTGTTACACTCATTAACAGTGCGTTGGAATGCATTGGTCAACTTCGCAATGAGACAGAATTTTGTGCGTTATGGAACACATCTGTACCAGCGGCCAATGACGACGCGACAACAACAACTGGACCAAGTAAAGCGTGTCTTGAACCAGAATCTACGGGATTTTGTAGCGGAGGAAAGTGTTGGACAAAACAAAACAAATGAAAAATCTGAACTTGAGAGGTTGTTTTGGATGTGTTGTGGATGCAGTGCATGGAGAGCTGTGTGCACGTTTTGGTGAGTGTAACAGCCATTTCATTGGTGCGCTGGCTGCCTTGGACCCGGAGGCCGACAGAGAGAAATTTATGGATACAGTTAGGGTAAAACCTCTACTGTAGCTAACAGGTATTGAACTTGTTGAATCGGAGTTTATCGTGGGCCACCAGTCCACTCCATGAAAGTGAACTTCCTCTGGATGATGGAAAATGGACACTGAGCAACATGTTAACCAAATTCCGCAGTGGCCTGCAAGCAATGCCCAGTGTGCTTACTGCCATGACAAATGCTGTGACACTGGGCGCATCAACAGCTATGTGCGAAAATTTGTTTTCCACACTCAAAAACATTTATTCTGAACACTGGCGGAGCATGCATCACAAACGGAAAGCCCATCTCATCCAACTTGCCTTCGAGAAGGACCTTACCAGGAGATTCAGAAACGAATGGAAAGAGAAACTCATGAGATGATTCCACTCCCAAAAACGTTGACTTCAGCTGTATTAAGAACCAGTAGGCCAGTTGTTTTTGCTACTCTACTTAAGTTGCACCCGCGGTGGTGTAAATTATGCATTTGACACTGATATGCTATATGTGTGTTGTAGTTGATTATGCATGGTTGATTTAATACTTAACTTGAGATTTGTGACTATTAGGCTGTTATTATAGGACGTTGGCTTATAGCATGCTGTGTTCACGAAACAATGCAGACCAGGGCTATAACTGTAACATGACATATCTTCAGTAGCCAAAATATGATTGGGTAATAGGCTAATTGTTGTTAGGATATTGAAATCGCTGTGAAACTGTTGTAGCAATAGTTGGTTGTCCTATAGAAAAAATTATTGGATGTCATAATTTGGCCCCCCCCAAGAATATTAAATGCCCGTTCATTGATTTGTTTCTGCCGCTCAAAAACACTGGTGGAAAAACTCTGAGCTGCAGCACACACCTCCTCTCCCTTCCAAACGCTAGCTACCCTCCAGGTAGTCAGTGGACATAGAGTTGTTACAGAGCTCAGTTGAAGTGTAATGGATGAAAGATATATTTGTTACAGATTAATAACTCACCACTCTGAAACTCTTGCTCCAGTCTATGTTGCCAAGCTAGTCTGCAACATGTACAGCTAAACCGAGGCCATGTTTGCTTCTCACTGACCTGCCCTTCTCTGCTTCTGATAGGCCAGTAGTCCTTAACTATGAACTGCACATGTGCAATAAAGTATGTATCACTCAATAGCTAAAACAAAGCCTTCAGCACGGGAGGAAAAGAGGAGCTGCAACAATTTGCAGTATGAAAAAAGGTGCTTTTTGAAAATTAAACCATGTAAACTCCTAGATAAAATTTGTAAATGAGCATAATACCACTTCTTTAATTGATGCTGAAAGAAATCTTAGAAATTGCTAGAAATGGCAACAATTGCAGTTTTTTAGAAAAAAATGAAAAACTGCGTTTAAAAAAATGATTATTTGCTCCTCCACATGTAGTAACATTTTATGGAAAATGTTTGCTAATAAGAATCCTTTTTTAAAGTCATAATAGTTGAGTGGTCCGTTTGATGTATCAGTAGTTGCACAGACAAGTAAATAATAATCAAAATATTGTGAGAAAATGTACTTGCCTCTAGGCTATGCAATGACGTTCCCAGTGTGTTGGTTTGGGAGGACACTGGGAGACATTCCAACCCCCACCCAAAAAAAACCCACACAAAGGGCATGGAGAGAAAAGATGAACAGAGACACTTTTCATGTCACCACACAAAGCAGATGAATGATTTTTACCTCCTTGCTGCCACTTGCCTCCCCCGTAACATTAGCTGCCACCGGCTGATAAACGTTATCAGTTTAACTTGCTTGTCCTTCACCCTCCACCGCATCAGACCTTCTTTTTTCACCTCGTTTATCAACCACATCACAATTATTGGGCTTTCTAAAGGAACTTCGGCCACTCAGCTGGCGTGACATTTTGTGATAGCTAGGCTATACAGCGATATAGCCTACCAGTACTATGGCTGAAGCCAGCTAGACAAAGAGGTCATGCATGTGAGATAAAAGACAAGACCACTCGACAATAGCTCATTAATATGCACACACTCCACCAATTGCACAGGGGGTCCACAGGTGTCCTAAATGTGGTTACTGTGTTTCATGTAAGTTACCTAACATTATAGTAGATCGCGCTTAGTCTTAATCAAAATGAAAGATGGCCTTTGGATTTTCCACTCAGAAAATCAGTCCACAATGGAGAATATTCAATTAACTCAACCTATGCACACACTTACATACATTTAAAATATACACAATAATTTGTTAGCGTTCATTGAAATATCACTACACATTTGAGTTTCAAAATGAATGGGTTAACAATGGCATACATCTCCTGCCACTGTTACCTGACAGAAATGTAATAATCTGTAATGAATTTCACATTTATTATCACATTTCTTATGCAAAAGGAAATTGAATTCATTAAATAGACCCCTTTGGAAATGAAGTGCTGTAAATGAGCCAGTTTGAAGTTCTGAAAGAGACATGAGCTTATTTTTAATGATGATATCCAATGTTTTTCTCTTTTCAGCAGCAATTGGTTGACGTTTTTTGTGATGCAGACAATGGATAAATAATAATGCAAAATATCAAATCACTGATTCGATTGATTTTAGAGTTTAAAAACACTGACATTGCTCTGAATTACTGTGTGTGTGTGTGTGTGAGTGGTCTTGTTGATTCTTACTACCTGCAGGGTAGTTAACATATTACAATTTACAAGCCAGTTTCCATTTTTAGTTTGTGTGCAGTGCTGCTTGCGTTGGGTATCGGTTAACCGTAGTTGTATTTGAATTTGTTTTGCTTGCTGTGAGGGAAGCAAGAGCAGAGGCCTGACTCATGAAGCAGGATTGATAAGCTGGATAACTGTGCTGAGTAACACCTGGAACTCTCCCAAATCTGGAACATGGCCCTAGGCCAAATCTCCCGCAGAGAGCGTGAGACTCATGCAATGGACTCTAATCTGACACACTCTCCCCGCACCTCCTATTTCTCACGCTCTGAATTGTTGACGTTGGTGTTGCTGTTTTGTGGGTACAAGCCGAGTCAGACACTAGACTACAGCCAGAGTTTCACCTGATGGAGAGCGAACTGTCAGATGCAGACTGACCCGTTATTAGTCTGCCCGGTTCCTCTAGTTGCTGTGTTTTTTTTTTTTCAATCACGTGCCTTTATGTAAATGAAATTGCACCGCACAGCTGAGAGAGCACAGACAGGAAGAGAAAGAGGTGACAAAGAAACAGTGTATTCAGAAATAAGATGAGTTGAATCTTTGGAAGTATTGCAGTTGCACTGGCTCCATTTTATAAAGGTCAAAATATTTGCAGGACAAAAAGGCACATTTTTCTCACTGAATTTGAGAAGTAAAGGTATGAAGAATGAAAGAGCAGAGGGGCGCTGTGCTAACGCTCTAATAAGCTTTTATGACCCTGTAAAATTGAGCCTTTATTCTCATTTGTTTAAATATTACTGGATCTCAGGTCTGTAAAAATGCTATCATTTTAATGACTGAAACATTCAGAGGAGACAGTCTGTCTTGTTCTTGCAAGAACAAAAATGCACACTTTGTTCCTATTTTGTAATCTTAGTTGTAGCCTGCTTTTTTCTAGAATTAAAAACTACTTTTATGAAGTGACTCAGGAAAGTGCATTTGATTTTTAACCCAACAAGTATATATAAGAAAATATAAATTTTACATATCACTTTAAATTAACACCCCCTTCTAGAAAAAGGGGTGTTAATTCATAGTGATATATAAAATATATAATTATATATGATGAAATAATGATTCAGAATGCACTCATCCTGAATCATTTAACACAAAGTCACACATACACCTATTCAGAGCTCTGTTTTGCAATATTTTAAAATTAGATTCCCAGTTACATGAAGGGGTTGTTAACACTGATGATCCCATCGACACACACTATTCAAAACTATGTATGCAGCTTTCACGTGTCTCATGGCTCACTGACTTAGTTATCCGGACAGCAAAACAATGCCATCTCCTCTAAAATCCTTGTGTAGATGCCTTGTCTGAAAAGCAGAACTAAAAAAGAGATTGACTGGTGAAGAACAATGTTGGACTTACATGCAACAGATGGCCAGAGAAAGGAGGCCAAAGGGATGTCAGTATCGCTATGTGGCTACGGGATGTGTAAGAACAATTGTTAGCTACTATGCTAGCCAGAACAATACATTGGTGAGAGTTCACTTAAAGCATTGAGCAAAAATTGCTCAAGCCCTGTTACATTTACTTGCTGGGAAACATCTTAATTAAACAATGGTAATGCATTAAAATTAAGGTTATACACAGTTTGCAGCTACAAGTGTTGTGGGCATGGTCTGGAGATAGTCCCTGTTGAACGCGTTTTATAAATATAGTTTTATCACTTGTCCAAAATATGATGTTAAAAAGATTTGGGCTTTTCCAGCCGCCATATTTGCCAGTATTAATTACCATTCTCTCTCTAGATCTCTTTTGTAGAATGTGTCAGTAAGTCAGTATTTTGACTGGGCTAATATCTTTCAAGCAACAAAATTAACCCCCCGCTGTCCTCTCCATGCAGGTATTTGCTGCAGTACATTTCTCAGGCCAGCGGCAAGGCGGCCTGGCTGTGCGACTGTGAACCTGTGTTGATCCGCTATTGTTCTTTAAAATGCTGAGCTGTCAGCAGGGACCAGGTGAGGCAGTTTGTTCTGCTCACCACTCAATGGACATGTTTCATTGGCACCTTGCTGGAGGTCAGCAGTAAGTGACGGCCAGAGCTGTGGGGGTCAGGCCTACTACCCAGCTTTAGCTGGAGAGTGAATTACACTGTAGGTGGGGCAGGTGGGCTGAGCCAAGGCTGGGGGCTGAGATTGTGGCCCAGCAGCATGTTAAGGGTGTGTGCGGACTGTGTGCCGAAATCCATTTGACCATAGAGTCACACCGCTCCATTTATACCCCTGATGTGTAAGAGGTGCTTGGAAACCCAACAATTCATTTTTTCCCACAGATTCCTCAACCAATAACTATTCTGTAGGGTACCTCACTTGAATTATGGAGCTGGAAGAAGATGTATCATTGAAGGATTAGGACTAGAGCTCATCATAGAAGATAGCCTGGTCAGTGTGACATGCCACTTTAAAGCGGCTGAATATTTTAGGGGAGCTCTCTTCCTCAGAGGAAAAGAGTGGAGAGAAAGAGGTTTATGTTTGTTTCTACCACTGCTTAGGGGCAGAGATGGAAGATTTGGAGATGTGGAATAGATTGTTAGGGAGTGAGGGAGTTCTTTTTACCGCAGCTGAGGCCTCCACTAGCCACAAGCAGTTTATATAATTCCAGAGATGAGAGAACAAAATATCTTCTTCCACACAAAGTAAAATTTTATTCCCCCCTCCTCCTCCCAGCTTTTCTATATCTCCTCCTCTTCTGCTTTACTCCAATCACCTCCAGACAGTAATACCCAGGTGCATCAAGGACAGTACAAGGCATTGCAGCATCACCACACACAGACAGCCACAGTGCAACAGAGTGTAAACAGTCCCCTTTTACCTGACATCTAGTCAGGATCATTGTGCTTGCTCTACCATGCATCACCTGCTGCTAAATGATTGTGTATTGTGGGGAGAGTGGATGTGTGTCCAGGTAACTGGACGCTGGCTAGTCAGGACTGCCTGGGAGCTATCCACGCCATGGAGAATGACTTAGTTGAGCCTCGCTGCTGAGCTCTTCTGAGCACGCTTAAGAGCTGAGAATTATTCCACTCATTTCTAGGTTCCTGTGAAGCATGACAAAAAACTCGAGTGCTTCATGCTCACCCAATTCTCCTCCTGAGAGGAGCCGAGAGGCTTGGGGTTTAGAAGTCGTTCAGCAAACACTCACCATGATGAACATTAATTACATCAATTAAGTAGACCACAACCATTGTCTAGGATGACTAAGAACACTGTCAAAAATGCATTGGCAGAGCATATGAGATACAGTCCTGGAGGTGCTACTCTTAGTTTAAGGTAGCAAAAATGAATGATCTTCTATTTTGTAATGTTTATTTGTCCAAAAGCTGTATCATTCTTTTTAGTTTATGATGACAATTATAGCATCATTTACTCTCTGCTTGCTCTATATCAATAAATAATTGTCAATATAAATGAAGCGCATGTATTAAATACACATTCAAACAGGTTCAGGTGTGTTGTAGAAGTTGTTTTTGGGTGACTTTTCTCGAATGCACAGCATTGGATTGGTTTGTTTGTATTTGTATGTTTTGGTTTAGTAATTACTTGCCAGAAATGTAATAAAGCATTACTATACACTGTGCACACGTTTCTTTATAAGGTGTTGAGTACTTGAGCAGATTAATACGATAAGCCATACGTTTTAATGAAGCTTAGTAAATCATGTCAATTTATTTTACTTTGCTAGAGGCTGTGTGTCTTTGTATTTTTTGTCCTTGGACTGCTGTTTATAGTTCTCAATGTCAAAGATAATTCAGATATGTAGTATTTAAGTATTTGGAACATAAATGCAGGAGTTTCTAAATATGCATGCTAAATAAATAGAGAAATATGAAGTGGTATGACACAAATGTATGTTATTCAGTTTACGTGTGAATATAAACAAATGGCTCAAATTGTCAATTGATAAAAAATTAAATAATAAACTAAAAAAAACTTAATTGCCTGTAAAATGTGACAGACTAAGTCACCTCAGCCACAGCAGCTCACTGCATTGGATATGACACAAAGTGCAGACCACACCATGGTACGCCGACTTTTTTTAATAGCGAGGGGAGTCCTGACTGGCTCCCTCCTTAGAGAAAACTTACTTGTCCTTGAGGCGAACATAAATGTATAACACCCAAGATGATGCCGCTAACGGCAAGTTGAATTCATGTTCCTGAAGATACTGAATGCCTGATGACCTTGGTAGCCAGTCATAATGATGCACACTTACAGTTTATTTTTGGAACACAATGATCCACATAATTAACTTTGTAGTACAATGAATTGCGTTTCCATCATCTTGGCAGTTGCCTGGAGTTTGTTTACTTATAAATGATTAACAAGGTTGCGTTCAGTTAGTCATATGTGGCTGCATTTATATTTAGACAACAATGGTGCTAATGCCAGTGTGAGTTAAAGTCTGCTTAAACCATTTACATGGTTACATAATTAATTAGGGCTGCAACCAGTCATTATTTTTATCGTTGATTAATCGGCTTTTATTTTCTGGATTAATCGATTTGTTTTTTGTCTGTAGAATGATAGACACTTGTGAAAAATGCCCTTCACCATTTTCCAGTGCCCAAGGTGACATTCAAATTGCTTATTTAAAAGATATTCCCCGATTAAGGATATAAAACCGAGCAGAACATAATCACATTTAATACACTGTAACCAGCAAAGGTTGTGTCTTTGCTTGAAAAGTGACTCAACTGATTGATCGATTATCAAAAATAATTACTGATAAATTGTTTGTCAGTTGATGACTACATTAATCAACTAACCCTTTCATGTCTAGCATTAATTAAATTTCCCTCAAATAATCCTGTATTCAAGACTGAACAATATGTTTTGATTATTTAGAGAGTCTAAATAGGTTGTTGCTCCCATAGCAACCAGGTGTTTTTGGGTGAGGCTATTGAAAACAGGCAGTCTTGAAGGAATTCAATGATAGCTGAGAGAAAAGTTTACAGTGTCAAGATTTTGGTTGAGCTTTGTTCTATGTCACTAATCTGTCCTACAGGTGTTGTTAGTGCTCTCAGGTATCTGACGATTTGCTCCGTGCAACCAGCTATGCACTATTGCACGGCCTTGTGAGTCATACATCAAAAGAAGAGCCAGAACATGTATAAAAGATATTTGAAACAAACGTAGCTGTCGTACTTTACTGTACATAAGATGGATGCCGGATTTAATCAACTGGGAGGACTTCATTCATCCTACAAGTAGTTGTTGTTAATGAATATAAAAACATAATCTACTGAAGGGTCGTATTTTTAATTCCCCTGAATGCTTTAAGTGTTGACTATTTATCACTTTTACTACAGAGGTCTCAACCTTTGAATAGGCAGTGTGCTTCTATTAGAACAAAATTAGGATTTAAGATGTAGGAGCAGGAGGAGAAATCTAGGTAATCTTTAGGGAACTGCTGTGTAAAAGGAAAATGAGTTGGACAACAGAGAAGCTGCATGTCAGGGTTACCTGCAGCTGCATGTAAATGGTAAATGGACTCTACTTATATAGTGCCTTTCTAGTTTTCTGACCACTCAAAGCGCTTTACACTACTTGTTTAATTCACCCTGTTCACACACAGGGAGCGATTTAGGGTTCAGTATCTTTCTCTAGGACAATCCGACATGCAGAATAGAGGAGCCGAGGATCGAACAACCAACCTTCTGATTAGTGGATGCTTTAACTCTAAGCCACAACCGTATGTGTGTGGTTGTGTGTGTTATATACGAAAGCAGAGTTTTAGAGCTGGAAAAAAATCATGGATATTCCTGCTTTGATGTGACCTTACCTTTTCCTGTTTATCTCCTCCTTTTTTTAACATGTCAATCACAGCTACTTTGTAGGAAAACAAAGTGTGTGTGTGTGTGTGTGTGTGTGTGTGTGTGTGTGTGTGTGAGAGAGAGAAGAGAGGGAGGTGGTGGGGAGGGAGGTAAGGTGCGTAGTTGGAGGGCCTGTAATAAAAAGCCATTATTGTAATTGGAAGTTAAAATCCCATTTGTTTTACCCTCTAGTGCTTACTGTCAGTACGAAGACAGGTCTTGTTACAAAAATTAACATTTGGTGTCAGTGTCAAAGGTCATGCAAAAGAACATCAACTTATTGAAAATGCTGCCACTCAAACAGCTGAGGCTGGAGAGATTATTTACAATAGACAAAATGTTTCTGTTCTGTGAACACCCACAGTCACTTGCTGTTTTGTTTGTAATGTTTTCTAGCAATGGCTGCTTTCGTACTTTGTAATGTACTCTGTAAATCTACCTGTCCTTGACCTTGTCTACTACACTGCATGTCCTCCAACTGATACTGGACTTGTTCATGGATTTATTTCATTGGTCTAATTTCATTTACTCAATCCACAGGTCCCATTTGTTCAACTATTTTTAGTAGACATTCTTTCTTTAGAGTGTTTCTAATTGTCGTCTTGAAAGGCTTGGGCCAGGTTAGGCCTGTAAGGACCACTGACCCACTGTATGTGAAACTGAGCGATGCAAATTAAATAAACTTGACTTGAATATACAGTAGGACCCTCAACCTGGTGCAAGTTCAGACACAGGGAGAGGGCAGCAGAGACCCAAAGTAGACCGGGAGGCACTATAGTGTAAAGAACAGAGCCCAATTCCAAATATAGCTGTTAAAAGCAACTGCAGGGTCCTGACTCTGTCCTCTGTGTGTCATGCTGGACTGAAGGAGGATCAAACTATGTTGGTGCGTCAACCATTGCTCAGCCCTCTGAGGGTTTAAAGGTCAGCAGGATTAGTTCATTGATTCATCTACTCGCCTTGTTCAGTCTATTTAATTACACATTTGATAAAATGTTTTATGACTTCAAAAATTGCCTGTCACTGAAAATGTAAAGTAAGTAAAATATAATATGGAGGTTTGCATTACTAACAGAAAGGTTATGTCATTTTGAGCTATGGAGCTACTGCCCTGTTGCGAGTGCATTCCCTTCCACATAAAACATTTCAAAGTTGGTTTAAAAAAAAAAAGTTTAAATCCTGCATTGTTTACATCCATGTTTACTTGCTAGCAGTGTTCTTCTTTTCTGCCCTTTAATGCACTTTAATACTCTTATTTGCACCTTATTGCCACCACCTGTCAGTCAGCTTGAATAGCATGAAACCGGCAGCACGACTGTACGTTGCATTACCCAAGTGTATGCTTCTTGTGCTCATGCACAATAATAACATAACGGGTACCTGCTTGTAATAAAATGCTTCATAACAATTCTAGTGGTCAAAACTCCACAGGGTGATTACATTTTGATCACATTAAACTAGAATACAGTAAATGTGGAGGTCTTACAGCCAGTTTAGTCGTGTTCCCTTCAAGAACTCCCTAAAATGTCTTACTTTTCTGGGACATGAGCAAGACCCTGACAATTGTATTATTAAAGAGTATTTTTGCTTTGTATTTCAAAACACGCTTTGCTCATGTCAAACAAGATTAATTTCAGTGTTCTGCATGCTAAATAGACCTCCACAGCTACATGAAGGCATGCTGGGTCTCATAACCCAGGAGTAAGTTTAAGATATCCAGTCATGTTCACAAAATATTGTCTAGGAAAATGTGTTAAATGTTCATAACGTGCTTTCTCAAATGTCCCAGATTTGGCCACAAGCAAGCATCTAATTAGCATAATATTCATATTTTCTCTTAAGAGCACTTCTGGCATTGTCCATTTCTCTTATTTGCCTCTTATTGCTTTAACGTTTGCTTAATGCCTGGCCTGTGCCTAGCGATCGCATGCTGTGCTCATTGTGAATGCAGTGTGAATGTACTGTTTGGGTATGGGCCCATGCATCTCCTGGGCCCTATAATCAGCTCTAAGCTGCTTCTATCAATCTTCATAACTGTAGAGGGTTGAGGAGGGAAGTGCAGCTAATCAGCTCTAACCGGCCCCATGTTCAGCCTGACTGTCACTGTTATAGCAAGGCCATATGCAAACAGTGTCCCTTACATGTGCGTCCCATACTCACATCTTGGCCGTCTCACAGGGCCATTCCACAGATGGCTAGCTCTAGCAGAAGTCAGGTTTTGAAAGGGCCTGTGACTTTCACTGAATGGCTGTTAGAGTAGGTTAATATAGGAGTGGTGGCCCTGCAGCGGTGGCAATCACAGCTCTGATCAGAGCTGGGCTTCAAAGACGTCTGTGCAAGTTGAAGCCAGAGTTGTCATTAGCTTCTGCCCTGTGCTTGACAGCCCTTCCCCACCCCCAACTCCTTCTTCCTGTCTCTGTCTCTCTCTCTCCCTCTTTGTCTATCTCTTATTGCGCTCATTTTCTGTCTGTGTGCAAATGGCTACTGTAATCCTAGGTCTGGGTGCTTGGGCCTGTCACTCCACATTTGCACTAAGCATCTTCCCTTCTCTCATCTCCTTTGCCCTAATTGTATTGTAATAAGCAATTACAGATCTATTTATGCACACTAGAGCTGAGATTGGACCACTTTTTAAAAGGCCGTGTAGGGGAGTGGAACTGGACCAGGCAGTGCCCCTCAACCTTAACTTGTCGCTGAACAAAGACACCACTGCCGCTAATCGCTCTGCGTTCTCTCTTTCTCTCACTGATGATCTAATCTTGCTATACTATCTTGTGCTCTGCTTGTGTTTTCCATCCTGTGCAGAACGTCCTCCAAAGCAAAAGTGATTGTGCTGTTGTTTGTTGTTTATTGGCTGTGTTTTCTCTTTGTGAGTCAGCTCTAGTGATGCAAATGAGCAGAGGCAGTGTTTACCTGGACTGGCCATGTTTTCCCTGTGTGTGTGTGTGTGTGTGTGTGTGTGTGTGTGTGTGTGTGTGTGTGTGTGTGTGTGTGTGTGTTCGCACATCGTGCCTGCACAACGTCTAGGCCTTTGATCATACTACATTGCATTGACAGATGCTCTCTGGTGCTTTCTGGTTGCTTATGAACAAGGCCACAGACGGGATCTGAATGCCAGTAATTATATCCCCTTGCTAGAACGATAACAATTGTGGCTTATACAACAAAGTGCGATGGCTTTTTTCTATCTGTCCCATTATTTTTAGGTATGAGAAATGACATCGAAATCCCCGGTCTGCTTCCTCCCTGTCTGGGGCTCTGTGTTTACAGCTGTTTGCGTGAGAGGTGGGGGCCATGATAAAGGCTTACACCTTGTAATCATAGCTAGGTGTGTGATCTCAGCGACCTGCCTGAGAACTGGCTCAGAGAATGGTGTGCTTGGGGTGTGTGCGTATATAAATGTGTGTGTGAGTGTGATTACATTTTTAATAACTTTTTTCCAGTTTCAAAGATGTTCAATTTCAGTTACTCATCAATTTTTAATAGTTTAGCGAAGGTCCGAATTTGTCATATCACAAATATAGGTTATCACAAAATGTAGGTTAAATAATCTATGACCTAATTGTTGACATTAAAGAAACAGAACTCTGATCAGCATCTGGGATGACCATGCTGTCAAGTTAGGACTATACTGTAACACCCACATGCCCATTATTTAGTTTGGACCCAGCAACTTGTCTGTATGAACAAAGTTCACTAGATCCAAGCTTTTAGTTGAAGGATCAAGGACATCTTTAATGTCTCTGAAGGGCAATTTGTTGTAAAGTCAGCATTCACACACATAACTATCAAACAAGCAATATAGAAATAGGCCAAAAAATAAGTAGAACCTAAAAGAAAATACACTAGGGCAGGGGTCGGCAAATAAGTCTGGCATTGGGCCAGTTTTTTTTTCAAGCTGTTATATGGTGGGCCAGAACAAAGTCATGTGCACATTTAGCTCAGTCTGTACTGTGCAGCACTCCCTTTAGGTAGGCTGTAGGATCGATTCCAACTTATGACGGATATTTTTTTTCTCCCTTGTCAAACAAGTTGAATAAAAGGACAGTTTTGCACATGCTCACAATAAAGCATGTGCTGCAGTGTGTGCTCGTTCCGGCGTTTGATCTGCATTCACAAACCTATGGACACTTACTTTCATTTCCCTGAGGAAATTCAGGGGGGTCCAATCACACGTTTACTGACAGCTTTTTCAGAGTTGTGTCAAGCAAGCCAGAGTCTCTTTTAAATGTCCTTCAGAACTCTTCAAAGTAAAACCTCTTAATAAACTCGACATAAAGCTGCAAAAGACATTCAGGCGAGGCGCTTTTATTTTAGAGGCACAATCACTTAAGAGGAAGTGATTGTGTGAGTAATTGTAGTTGTCATGACCGAGATCTACTTCAGCACCAGCCATTATCAATTTTTTAATTTATCTGCTATCAAAGCAATCTGGCCACATGCCAGATATTTGTAAATTAGTGTTACAGTTATTTATTTATTTACGTTTTGACGTCCTGAATTTACGTCACAAAGGAATTAACTTGAACTCCTTAAACAAAGGGTGGCCTTCTTCAAAGTCCTAACCTTAAATTTACTTGCAGCTCTGCATTTAGTGTTTTTTGACCTGTACAATTTATTATTATACAATTTATTAAGAATTAATCATTTATATTTCAAACCATTTAACTATAAACTTATAAGTTTGTTGTAAAATTGGTCCTTGATTTTCTACAAAGGCTGATGTTTACTAAGGATTAACAGCATTTTATAGGCTCCAAACGGTCAAATTGCATTTGTCCTTATTTACTAAAGGACTATTGAGGATTTGTACAGGTAAAATGGAAGAAAAGCGACACTGCTGTAAATTTTGTGTTTGATCTCATGCAATTTGCATTTTAAGGCGTCTCTGTTCAGAGACACAAATTCATACAAATAGCCACTGTGCCTGATTTATCACCGTGGCAAAGGAAACCGTGTCTGAAATTTGATGTCTGGGAAAAGCAGGTGTAAAATCTGCCTGTGCTGTTTTTGTTATACACACGAGGAGGTGAGGGACTGAAGCCAGGTCGAAACAGTAAGTCAGAGAGATGGGCTGAGAAAGAGACCTGACAATTATAATTGAAGCAGCCAGTAACATCTTCTTATTAAGTTTATATTGTGTGTGTATATATTTTTTGTTTAAAAGTTTCTCCATAAATCACAGACATTGATTTTCTTAACTCATTTCATCATTGATCTTTTTGTTGACGTGATGACGTGAGGCTCGTTCATGTGGGACGAATACACTCTTGCAGGTCCAAAAGTGTCTTCTTTTCAACCAATATTCCAAGTTCAGCAGCAGAAACTTTTACTTTTGTGCTCCACTGCTTTCCAGACATGCGCAACACGCGTCAAAACAGTCCGGCTTCAAATCTTACTTTGCGGCACTTTATGCAAATGAGATGAACTGGCTGTGCTCATTTACATCTGCAGTCTTTGTAAAAACCCTGGTAAATTTAAAAATTAGGAGATGCAACATTTTGCTCCTCTGTTGGCAATTTGCAACAGGCTTAGTAAATATTAAAATAGTAAATTTTAAAATATTTGCAAGCAGTAATTCATCCATTAAATTGATGTTTTTGGATGTCTTTGAATTTAATAATGACAATTTTAGCATGTGAAAATAGCCTTCATTGTAATGCATACTTCAATCACTTTTACCCATATGAAAAGCTGATGGACATACAAGTTTCATGATATAAAAAGATGGCATAGAGAAAGGTGGAAGACATTGATCTGTAATCTAAGAATGAACGTTTTCGTCCTCCCCTGCTCTCACCATAAGTGGTGTCTGCTTACAACTTTTCCGGTAAAACCATTAAATATCCTTTTCACCATCTGTCTATCCTTGCCATGCCTTTCTGGATGGAATTTGAAAGACAACATGCTTGGAGCATCAGAGCTGGAGTATCTGTGGAAAATCCCAAGATTTGCATAAATATGTTACACGTTTCTTTTTTCTTCTTCCACTCTGCTTGCTGCTCTCATATTTCTTCTATTGTTTTACACTACGTATATTCATCTCCTCTCATATCCTACTTGTGGCGTTAAGAATATTCACGCTTTGTTTTTGCCGTCTCAGTTCTGCATGCATGTTCAAAACACTAATGGCTTTTTGTAGGTGCAACACAGAGGCTTGTTGAATTTTATGTGCTGCTACGGGCCCAACTCCTAAAATTTCCACTAATAATGTATGCTGCATTATTAGCTACAGACTTTTTACTACAGAATTTTTTTCAACTTCCACAGCACTTAAAGCGGTGCCCACTTTTGTAGTACATTCTTAAATCAGTGGGGTGCATTAAAGTAGCCATAGATTTTTTGTACGTTTCTCCATGGAATTGTGCCCCACTGTTTGTTTGTCTGTCTATCTAGGTTAGACAAAAAAATCACCCCTAAAGTTACTTTGGTTACTTTGGTCATTTACAGTACTGACATAGTCTGTACTGTAAATGGCCATATTGTTGTCCCTACTTGGCTATAACACTTTGCATAAGTCTGGCTGGCTCACTTGTGTCTTAAGTTCCACTTAAATGATTAGGCGGATTGCTGCTGCCCAAAATTCACCAAAGAAAAGTTGTGAATATTTAACATGAACATTAGACTAAGGCATTAGACTGCAAATGCCTCAAACTTAACATCTTAATGAGGCTGCGACATGTCAGGTACAATTGCCTGCACTGTGGTGTCCCACTCAGGCACACATGAAGACGGCCTTTTGCATTCCCTAAGTCCTTTAACTACACCACAAAACACTGCAGAGTGAAGAAGAGATTTAAATCTATCTTTGGTCCAACTGGTGATTTTGGCTGTTTATGCAATATAAATGCTTTATGATCGATATTATTAATTTAAATAGCTCAGGGGATTTACTAGGTGTCAGGATTGTGCTCCCACTCTGCTAGCCTCCACATCCTTCCTGGCAACTTACTGTGATGTCAGCAACTGCCAACAGACACATTGAGTGTCTCACTGTGTGTGTACGCTGCAGGCTAGGAGTAGGATATTGTTGTTGAGGTGTATGGACAAAGCAGTCAGTTTTAAGCACTCTGTGGACAGTATTTAGCCTAAATGACATGCAGACTGACAATAGCTTACATTCTTTACACGCTGTTAAAGAACCAGCACCAGCTCTACAATGTTGACTATGTAGCAGTGTTTTCTAGTGATTTGGTGTTGAGGGAACAACACCAAATCACCAAATATTTTTGGCTTGAATGTTCAGTTTACCAACAAACAGTGAATGTGCACTGACTTTACAATCTAAATGCAGAGTTCAAGATCGGAAAGAGATCAGTTAGCTTTTATTAAAATCAAGATGGTGCTGCTCCCATTATGGCTCTTTATAAGAGCCATAAAATTAAACCAATCTCTTCCTAACTCCTGGAAATATTAAAATAGTTTAGAGCTAGCCTTCATTAAGTGACAGACATCATGAGATAGCTTCTGTAGCCTTTTCTTGATGACTTTTTCAAGAGCATATGGTTTGTCATTTTATTCTGTCTGTCATCGTTAAAAACTGCTAACAGGTGTCGATAAGAGTGCATCAGAAGCTTTTTACATTTCTGTCTGCCTCTCTGTTTGTATCTGCGGCCTGCCTTCTATTACCATGGTAATGCACTAGGGCAGTAATTGTTGCAGCCCTTCGCACACACAGCCTCGTGCACTCAAGAATTAGAAACACATTCATGTGTAAGCCCACATGCACTCAGTCATGCACACTCATAGCTCTCCTTACTGTCTCTTAGGGATGTGCAAAAATAACTGAATGTTTGAAAAATTGGGTTAAAGGAAAAACTGGGTTGAAGAGTGGTCCATTTTTCAATCTGTCATCTTGAATTGAAATGTTGTTGGAAAAGACTTTTAAAATACTACACCACCCAAGCCCGAATTATTACAACTGATGTTGCCATAAATGCAGTGAAGGGAATTTTCTGTTCTCTTGTGGTTATTATTATGTAGTGTGTGTATGTACATTTGATTACAAGTAAAATACATTTTTTAAAAATGTTAATGACCTGTGCCAAATTAAATACAATTCCATAGTAATTTCATCTAATCAGCATGGTATTGTTGCTCTTGCTGCATATTTAAATGGAAACAAAATAACAGCAGTTCTAAGTAGTCAGGACATAACTACCTAAAATGCATCAAAATTACAAAAAAATCAGACAGTTACTAACATTTTGTTCCTAGTATCTCAAATAATGTTGCACCAAATGCAATATATATATATATAGCCATTGGCATAGAGGGACACAATATAAAGCTACAAGGCTTAATGCTCTCACCATGGAGAGAAAAATAGAGAAAGTAATTGTGTTGTACCAGGACACAAGCAATCCCATCAGCTATTGGGCAGACATGTCAAAGTATAAAGACAAGGCTGAAAACTAGAAGCCTGATGGAACAAGGCCGAAAAATGACCGGGGAATGGGTGGCCCAGAAGGGAAGCAGGACAAACAGCTGATGTAGAGAGGCAAGCAGAGATGAACATTGACTTGTTTATTTTTTCTTACCTAGATTGGCAATGATAAAAGTGAGTGATGTTGATAAATACTCGCACAGCCAGTTTATCAGCAGCTGTCTGGCTTGGGGTTGCCGGCGGCAGCATCCAAGGCTGATAACCTCTGAGGCCCGAGGCATGATGTTAGGAGGAGGAGGGGGATGAGGGAAAGGGGGGGTGAGAGGATGATGCAGCTGCTTGGTCCTGGCCAGTGTATAACCCTAAACCCGGCAGGTTCATGTTTTGCATGTCTACCAGTAGTAGTCAAACTTTAAGAAGTAAGGAAAAAAGCAGCTTCACTAAGTAATGCTCATCACACAGCTAGTAATACAACTGTTGGATGAATGAAAACTGGAGACAACTTGGTTATTTTTAGATCCTTTCCACTAGTAGGTCAAAACATTTAGAATGTAACATAATCTTACCTGGTTAGAATTTGAAGATGCTATAATTAGCATGTTAGCATGCGTGGAGTTCAGCACGTTAGTATGGCACAGTTACCATGATAATGTGCTTATGTTAACATGTAAAGATGGTGAACGGTATCTGGTCATTAATTTAGAGGTATCGTGTCCTATAGGAGAAGTAGACATATTGACGTGTTGATGGTGCTAGATGAAACGTCAAGGAGTGATGTGGTTGCTTTTATATTTTACTGTGGACCAAAGTGGACTTGAATTTGTCACCCCAAGAACCACGTTAGTGTGTCTAAAATGTTTGTAATATGCGAACTTGAAAAGTCTTTTTAGCTACTCCAGTGTGTGTTCATCACTGGTATTTTTTGTGGACTGTTTGTAATTACATTTGCGGACTCTAACACTAACTCTCTATGCCTCCGCGCCTGTGATAGTCGTGGCTGGAGGCATTATGTTTTCAGGTTGTTAGTCCGTCTATCCTACTCTTCTGAATACGATATCTCGAGAACGCCTCGAAGGAATTTCTTCAAATTTGGCACATATTTCCACTTGGACACAAGGATGAACTAATTAGAATTTGGCTGTCGAAGGTCACTGTGACCTCACAAGAAACGTTTTTGGCCATAACTCAAGAATCGATGATCATATTTCACAGTTGGTTGTATATAATGAATTGAAGGTCAAAGTGGCTGTGACCTCAAAATGACCATGACAAACACGTTTTTGGCAATAACTCAGGAATTGATGTGGCAATTATAACATAATTTCACACAGATGTTTACTGGCAATCAACGATGAAGTGATGACAATTTTTACCCAATAGGTCGAAGGTCAACTTCACTGTGACATCATAATCTCCTTGATAAACACTTGTTGGCCATTATTGAACACCATATCTCAGGAACCAGGACCAGATTTCACAGTTGGTCGGACACTGAATAGTCACAGGTTTGACTCAAAGTTCAAAGGTCATTGTGACCTCAAAATGGGTTTTTAGCCATCGGTTAAGAATGAATTGGGGGATTCCAGATTTCACACACACTCGTTGACTGGGACCACACAACAGTTAATCCTGCCATCAGTGTCATCAGAATCACATGACTTCAAACAATCGTGATCCTGTGAGTGTGAGTTTCTAAAAATGCCAGGAGAAAACAAAAGCACCACGTGTACTGAGTGTGTACCATACCACAACAGTTGAACAGTGTATATTCACTGGAATCATATTACCAATATAGTCATGGATTAAATTTAGCAAAAAATACACTTAATACTTTTTATTCAATTCCTTCTGAGTATTTACCACTTATATGAGTCTGGACAGACATGCATGTAGACTGCAACTTGCCTGGTTGGTGGAGAAATATGACCCCAGGGCAGTAATTGTAATTCCTGATTAAGTGTTCATCTTTCAGTTGCTAGCACCTACAGTACCTGCTGTACACTTTTAAATTGGAGCTATAACTTAACTATTAATTAATTCTCTATTGACCACCAAAATGCATATATATTTTTTTCTTCATAAAAGCTTCAATTTTCTTTTTTTTTTAATTTTTAAAATTTGGGTTTTTTTTTACAAAATCTGTTTTAATTTCATTTAGTGGTAAAACAATATAATATAAAAGGGAAAAGATGAAAAATCACAGAAGCAAAATAAAAAAAAACAGCCCATGTGTGGGAGGCTGCATGCATATGTGCAGGCTATGTGCCTGTGAGACTGTGTGCACCTGGAAAGCACTTGACAGATGGTTACTTCAGCTCTAGCTGAATGTTGCTTCTTTTTTTCTCAGTGTTAAGCCTCTTTCATAAATCGAAAGTGTTTCGGTCAGCATTTTGATCAAGGTAGACTCTGTCAACCTTCTTGATAGTTTGCTGTGCATCTCTGGAGCATGTTTATCCTGCCCCCATCGCTTATTTTTGTTTGATTCTGGCGAGCCGAGGGAGATCAGAGCTGTGACTTTCTCTGCTGTCTTTTCGGCTCCTTTTTTGTTTGCCAGTTAGATTACAGAGCAGTGCATCAAGCATAATTATATGCCGCATCATATCAGCAAATTCTCAATCTGTAGCATGGTACTTTATAGGAGCCTGCAAGGATTATATATGGGATAAGGTGTTTTGAAATCACAATAAACTTACAGTATGCTGATCCTGTCTCTATTGGCCAAACAGGCACAAGAACAAGTCAGCAGATAGTTTGTAAGACCATTAGTTAAACTGTTATGGTACTAGTTAAGAGTTTTATTCATTAAATATGCCATATCATTAGTCCTATTGCTTCCCAATAACCAGACAAAGATTAGTGGATCAGACACAAACTGTGTTGATATGGCCTCAGGCTAGGAAACGTCAAACAAGTTAAATCATTTGCAATGCCATCACCTTTGTCTGTCCATTACCAGAGGTCGGCTGAAACCGGCAGAGGTGAAAGTCCTTCTCTCCACGGTGTTAAAGCAGCCTCTTACTGCATCAGTCAGATCAGGCCAAAGCAGTAACCATAAAAAGTCTCATTTACACGTTAAATGTTAGGTGTCAGCAAGGACAGTCAGCCTGTGCTGACCAGATGTTCCAGAGGTCTGAATTTAGGATAAGAATTGGCCTGTTGTTAAATGTTGGTGCTTTAATACCATTTCATTCACGTTCACTGGTTAATTTTTAATTGTGGGCAAAAAGGAAATAGTCCCCCACAGATTTTACACTGACACTGGTGTGGTAGAATTGTTACTGTATTTCCCTGAGAAATTGTCCTCCTAAATTTAGCATGTACTCTCTGCAGCAGATGTTCATGCCCTTTTTGATGCCGTGGGTAATAATCCTTAATATTCTTGCTGTTTGAAACTAAATGAGGCTTTAATGCACTCTGATTCCATCTTCTAGCGCTCATTAATTGTTTTTTGAAAGTCCATAAATTATTTCTGTTGCTTTTTTTTTAGTTTTGCAACAATAAACAGAAACTTTTTATGGATGAAATGGATTTAATTCTGAAATTTCATGTCTGCTTTTTTTAGTCAAGAGTATTTTTTCCTGACAAAACCTTCAGCGGTTGTGACCTTGCTATAATACTAAAGTTAAAATGTTTTTCAATCCATTCATTCCTGTTTAGCAACGTGTCCTCACTCCTTTATATCCAACCCATCACAGGTGCTGCTCACTCAGTGTGTTGTGAAGCCTCATTAAAGGTGTTGTGCAATGCATTTGAAACCTCATCACTAATCTTCTCCTTTCGCCCCTTTTCTTTCCAGATGGTCACAAGAACAAAGAAAATATTTGTGGGTGGCTTGTCAGCCAATACAGTAGTGGAGGACGTGAAGCAGTATTTTGAACAGTTTGGGAAGGTAAGACAGTTTTTTTTTATTACCCTGCATAGTGTTGTCACAATAACCAGAATTGTTGGATGAGAATACTTGGCATTCTTCTTAACATCATTAAGACAATCTGAAATATGTTAATTTGTTTATTTGATTTATTAGAGACTCAATCCACAATCAGTGTACAGCGCCCCTTGTCACTCCAACAGTGTCATTGTGGTTAAGATCACATGGACAGTGTTCCAATCTTTACCACAATCAAAAATTTGAGCCTTGAATAAAGCCAGCGGCACCAGTTTGTGGCTCCTTTCCTGACAGTAAGACAAATAAATCTGCATTGTGACATGCAAACAACTGAAGGTATGGTGACTGATACACATAGCCCACAGTGCCTGGTCAACAACATGCATTTTGCTTACAGAGCAAACAAGCAATGACAACCAGCAGCCTCAACCAAACAAAAACCAAGTATGACTTTATTCTCTTCTATTATTGTATGACATTAGAAACAAATGTAACTATAAATATAAGGGGTTCGAAGTTTGGATTTCAATATTGTGGCAACACTATTGGACCACAATGTGGTCTGAAAACCCCCCCACACACATTTCATTCAGCAAAGGCTCATATTCAGCTGTTTGTTCCTCTCTGCTGCAGCAGTTTCTGCATGCTGTTCTTCTGACCAATACCCCCAGCTGAGTGAGCGCATATATGCACGCCATTTCATACAAGGACATGCACACACAGACACACAAACACACCACTCTCAAGCGTGTGCACGCACAAACAGGCTTTGATACAGTGGCAGCAATTCACAGATAATTTCCCCACACTGAGCTGAGATCCATTTCCCTCATGTCATATTCCACATCAGTCAAGGTCACCTTCAGCCGATACAGTCCCTGTAACATCAGCGTTTGACCTTGAGCTTAAACAATTTCACTGAGGATGGATTTTTCACGGGCACATAATGTACCATGTCCTGAAGGAAACAAAAGAGCTGTTATAAAGGAATAGAAACTGTTATTTTTTGTTCAGAGACAATATGCAACCAGCTCTGTCCTGTAAAGCCTTGTGTCATTTCCTTGACTGAAGGCGGAAAAGGTGAAGGATTTTGTTTTGCTCTTTATCTGGGGAAGTGGCATTAAAGACCTCTCTATGGCCTGGTCTGCCATTCCAAATAAAGATGGCTTATTTGCACAATAGAACACAGCAAGCAAATATTCAGCACGACTTTGCAATCAATGGATCTGAGAAAGGGCTCGAAATGATTTTCGACTTGATTGAATGACATAATTGACTTGATTATACAAAGTTTTTTTGCCTCCTTGAGGAATCCTCAAATGCTTAGGAGGAAACAAACAAATCAGACTGATTGAGCAAGATCTTGTGCATGTTTCTGTGTGTGCTTTTATAGCCTACTTGTGCATGCTTGGATGTGTCTGCAGTACTGCTCTCGCCATGCGTGAGTGTGTCAGCTATTAAGTGTGGGTGCATGATTAGGGGTGTGTGTGTGTGTGTGTGTGTGTATGTGTGTGCGTGTGGATGAGCAAGTTTGAGTGTCTTCAGCAAAAAGGAAATCAGAGTAGATATTGTGGGCTATGGCAGACAAGATACAGAGCAAAAAGAGGTGTCGTTCTCTCTCTGTTTTGTGTGTGTCCTTTCTTTCTGCCTTACATGTCCCAGGATTTATTAAATAACCTGCCTGTCACTGCAACCTAATATTATTGCCATATACACACCACTCTGAGGACTTACCCACAGAAGGGAAAACCAATTAATTCAGTTTACCCTCCATAGAATCTTGGTGGCAGTATGTGTGTCAGTCTGTCTGTCTGCCTATGTGCACGTCAAGGGGGACATTAGCCAGCATGCTCGCAGGGCAGCTAGTCATTTGTATTGTTGGGAAGTATGCTTTGAAGCACTTATCAATCATCACGCAACTACAGCTTAAGGCACCAGCAAATGTTTTTCCACACTGGGAACAAGCCATTTCACCAATATTCTTTAGCAAGCAGTGTGTGTGTGGGGTGTGTGTGTGTGTGCGCGCTAGGCAGCAAAGGCCAATTAGCAGGATGTGGTCTACAGAGATGGCAATGGTTGGGAGGCAGTGGAGGGGAAACAGCTGGTGTGGCCACAATTGGGTCACAGGTTCTGTCTGTAACCTCCACACCTCCCCTCCCTCCCGCCTCAGTCCCTCCCTTCTGTCTCCATTCTGTCAGGGGGAGAGGTGGCATTTGTTATGGGGAGAGGCTGACAGCTCTCATGCACATCAGTCTCACTGCCACTCTCCCAACCGTCACCATTAGGAAAGAGCACATGCCCGAGCCTGGCACAACTTCAGAGGAGCTCCTCCACAGCCAGAGCTACTTTTTTTTTTTTCATCGCATACAGTACATGCTGAAGGTGTGCATTTGAAGTGATTGTGACAGTCATTTTAACAGAACTGAAGTGTGGTTCTGTTTGGCTGATTCTAATGCATCTCAGATGGATCCCATTACCTGCCTAATAGTAGCCACATCCTGCCTTCCTTTTTTTTTCCCCAGGCAGCACACTGCACCTTAGCCCTGCAAGCCAAATGAGACAATCTTATCAGCAGTGCCTGGCCTCCATTTATATTCAAGGACTCTTTAACGGGAGGCTATTGCTGTATCTGTCCTGCAATAACGTCAAATGAACCAGTGTGCGTTTTTTTCTATTATGTGCCATTGTTCAGATGTATACATTGTAAGAAAAGACAATGTTGGTTCATACTTAGGCCCATGCCAGTTGACAGTTTGTTGCAGTTTTTAACTGATTATGCTTTGTTTGCAGTACACAAAGTCATTTGTAAGTATTTTAATATATTTATGCCTTTGTTTGTCTTTGGTTTGCATAACATTCAGAAATACCCTCAAGTATCTGAAACACTGAAAAGGGGTGATGATAGTATTATGCATAAGGTCTGTATAATAACCAAAGGTCAAAGGTCAGGAGCAGCTAAGGAACAGCATGTGTGCTATAGGGAATCAGTTTCCCTATCAGTTTCTTTGTACCAGTCTGAGGATCTACACACCTGCAAAAGTGCAGTTTTCACAAAAGATAAGGTTGAGGTTTAATAAGGTACAATTACTTATTTTCAGCTGGCCACAGCAGTGCTTTGTGGAAATATGGAATGTGTTGCATGTTATGTTGTTCTCTTAGGTATTCTTTTTTTTCTTCGTATGATTACATAAAATGCCCTCTTATTTTCCAATAAATGAAACACCTGTTAACACACCACCTGAAAATGTTCCACTGAGGCAAGCACTTGATTAAAGATGGGAGTTGGTGTGATGACACCTTATAAATTTGGATGTGACGTACCAGCAGCGTCCTGCATGAAAAGAGCTTTCCCAACAGTTAAAGGCATAATTAGCTGGGGTGGCTAATGCTTCCTCATTGGTTTATCGTAATCGGCTTTGAGTGCATCTCATAGTGCCCTTATTTGGCTAAGCTGAAACAACTCTTCCTCAGTGACTCCGTTTCTGCACTCCTGTCCACTGGCTGTGCAAGCCTGAAGCTGACTTTTTAATTTAATCAGAGGCTGCTTGCTTCCATGTCACTGGGCTGCTACAATCATCCCTTTATGTCCAGGCTGTCCTGGTTCTCATGCTCCACTGGTCTAGAGCCAGATCCTGGAGGTGGAGCTGAATGGCAAGAGAAGGAGGAGCGGCATAACCAGTTCATTGCCACTGAGCTCAGGAGGGATAAAGGTAGACACACAAACGTCACTACTGAGTTAGACAAGCAAAGCAGAGCCTCGAGTCTTAAGATGAGACAATGATCTCAAAGTTATAAAAAATTAAAAGAGTGAGGACACCTGTTGGAGGACATTGGCAAGATACTGGCTTGAGTTAGATGATGGAAAGAGTTCATTGTCAGAGCAGAGTGGAGAGACCGGCCTAGAGCCAGGTATCTGCATACTTCTCTCATACCTTCTCTGAGAGGAAGCAGATGAGAGGAAATTACAAAAGCAAAAAGATTCCTTGGTTAGTGGATGAAATTTGTTCTGGGGCTTTAGTAATCTAATACCACGGCTGACATTTTGCGTGCCCTTAGATTCTGTAAATGGCAGAAAAATAACTCTGTGTGAACCTCTGTAAAAACTGTATGAATTAATTTTGCATACCTCGTAAGTGCTTAGTTCTCAACGACATTGGAGGTTTTCAGGTATTCCAGGTATTCCATATAAGTAAAACCTGTTGTATCTGATACATTTCTTCAGTCTAGGTGTGCCTTTTTGCATTATCCTAATGTTGTAAAGTTACATTGTGCCATTAGAAACTTGGGCTTGAGCTGCTTATAGTATCAGCTTTTACAAAGTGCATAGATTAAAATCACCAACACTCATTGATATTGATATTGTTCTTATCTGATTGCAGACTTACCTTTTACATTGGATGACGATACAAATTGCAACATATACAGAGGGCTTGAACTGGAAACTGTGAAGGTGCACATTAAATGCACTTTGGATTGAAGTGATGGAGCTCTGAGTAATACGAAACCGAAATACACAATTGCTTCATGTTCATTGGCTGAAATAGCAAACAGGGATGATTAATGCAGAAAAATACACTTTATATGAGCGAAAGGAGCCTAATCAAAAGGCCACAGTCCTTCATTCCACTTCCTCAGCCAGTGCAGGTGCACATTTGCATGCCATTTACATGGTAGCTCACGGTGACCACTGCTAGTCCGGCGTCGCGGTGTCCATCATCTGCTGACATTCTGTGATTGTTTCCTCTCTGCTGCGACTCACCCAATCAGTTGAGGATATAGTCTGGTTCCAGTGATTATAAGGAGTGATCAGAGCAGCAATGATGGAGCATGTGCCTTGCAGTGGAGATTTAGCCAGAGGCTTCAATCTCATTGCAGTCACTTGTAGTTAGTGACTGAGACTAGCAGTGAGAAGGGCAGAGCAATATAAATGAATTGGCTATGAATGTGGATACGGCTGCGTGCTGCAGGGACACACTGGGGGAACGGGCCAGTTAGACAAACTATTTCATATCCCCCTTGACCTTTATTTGCCCAGTGGCCCAGCAACATTTCCAATAGAGTAGCTTTTAAATGGTCACTGAAGAATTTAGCAATACTATTCACATGATTTTTTTGTCGTGTGTCTTTGTATGAGATAGCAAATGTGTGCATGTGTGTTAATGCAAATGTCTGTCTACCGAATGTTTATGTAAAGGATCAGACCTTTAACAAAAGATTAAATAGATTTTTGACTATTGCTGATCCTTAGAAATACCTATCAGACTGTCTCCTCCAACAACTAGATGCTGCGCAGTATAGGCGGCTCACAAAGAGAGCTGTGGATCAGAGGAGATTGACACCTTTCTGTAGGTCTGTAGTCTCATCTCCCAGCTGTCCCTCCTGAAATGGCTCCCTCGGGATAAGCCAGGATTGGCTTGATTGTGTTATCGGCGACTGATCGGGTCATTGAATGATGGAATTTTGAGCCCCTGTTCTGCTTAAAGAATGAAATGTTTAAAGAAGATTGACTGTGATTGGATCAGATCCAGCACCTGCTCAAAGGGGTCAATCAGGTGAAAGCAGGAGGCAGCAATCTCTGCTGTGCTATTGTGACACGAATAGAGGGGGGAATTAATGTGTGTGTGTCTGTGTTGGAGTAGGGTGTTGGTGCTGGATGGATGGTAGTGGGGTGGGGGGGTGGGGGGGCTACAAATGCCATTCAACAGGGAAGAGGTTGAAAAAATGTCATCAGAGGAAGTGTCATGAGTAATTTGCAGCAGTCTCACCAACAGACTGGTATGGAGGTGGACGCCTCCACCTCCATACCTCCACCTCAGCCTGTCAGACTGCAATCTAGTCCTTAGGGAATCATGTGTGGGAAAATATCGTGTGAATCAAGATTATTTCCCAGATGGATTGGAAAAATGTATTGATGTATGCTATGTAAATATTGGCATGGAATAAATGGTACGAAGGGTGGGAGCCTGAAAGGTGGGGCAGAATATGAGGGAGGTTCAGGGGTATTCTTTGAATAAACTGCCTTTTAGTGTCTTTTGTTGTAGTGAATTTGTTTGTTGACTTGAAATTGGCTCCGATTATGAAGATAATTCAAAATTTATGTGATAGCATGAAATTAAATGGGCCAGGTGGAATTGTTAAATGATCAAAAGTTATGTTTACATTCAGTGTTATTCACCAAAACACACTTTGAGGACTATCATGTGTATCGGGTACATTCCACCATCATAAAACATTTGCAGAGCCTGAGTATTTTAAACCCTGCATTGTTCACCTTCTGATTTATTAGCTTGTAGTCTTCTTTGTCCCTTTCTGTGCTGGCACATTGCAGCATTATCTTGGCACATTATCGCCACCTGTAGATGGAAAAGTGTGACACCATTAGTAGGACTGTGATCGCGTTTTGATGCACACATGGACATGAATGGGAAGAGTTTACCAAAGCATCATAACCAATAAGCTGGTTAGTGAACTTTTTACAGCCTCTCCCACCATTAAGGAGGAATGGAAATGGAAAACTACCTGCCATTACAACATACAAGATGGCATTACAACCCTAGTTACCGTCACAATGGACTAGAAATGATAGGAATAAGTAGCTTCTTTACAGATTTAAAACTAACATGAACATGTATAGTACCTCTTTCTAGATAGATAGATAGATAGATGAATGTATTTCCTTACTGTGGCTCAAGTGTGTGTTTTAGAGTAGCAGAGACAGGCATATTTGAGGTAAGGTCCACAGCAGCTGATGCCTGTCTCTGAGTGACAGAACTTGTGTCCCTGCATGTCACAGCGAAATGAGAAACAAAGTGATGGTGTCAAATTTCAACTTTGATCTGATAGGCTTTTTAAAGAAGATGCAAAACTGCTTTTCAACCCAAATAACCTTTTTCATCCTCATCAGACATTTATCGTAACATAGAGCTGTCTGTGCTCTACAACCCCCCACTGTAAAACTCCAGGAAACCAGTGAGCATGAACCATGACTCAGCACCACCTGGAGAACAGGCAGTTGACACAGTACAGCTCAAACGTTGACGGTGCACAATGCTCACCGTACATTTGAGCTGATACACAACTTTATGGATCTTGAGACATTTGCTAAAGGTATTAGTGCAGTCCTCCTGGATGGATTTATCCCAAATGCCTGAACAGGGTGCAAGGTGATGGCAAGAGAATGCTTGAGTTCAAACTTCAACTCTGATGCTTTATTCACAATTTAGAAATATACAGTAAACAGAAAATTCAATATTCCTTTTTTTTTCAAATGTTGACAACCATCACCAGTAGTGGATCTTGCAAAACAAATCTATAAACCTATCTAGAGAAAAACAAACAAAAAGAGCTTTTCTACTGACTGTCAATTTGTAGTCTAGATAAACATGTAAAAAGAAAAAGATATACTGCTGATTGTTGGAACCCGATTTAATAATATCCTCTTAATATACCTGCTTTTTGTAACAAGGAACTTTTGCATTAAACTAAAACGAGGAAGGCATAATTTGCCATCAGTTTGCTATGACTGTCATCCCACAACTCTGACAGCATGTCTTTTTTTTAGATACAGTAGCACAATGGGAATTAAAGAAGATTGACTGTGTGTGTTGACTTTAAGTAGCACATTGCCTGTGCTTCTTCAGCCACCTACTGCAGTGTGACCAGGTCCACAGGCAGCTCCAGCTCATGCTATGAGTGCCTCCCACACATCACATAGCCTTCTTTAAATCACTAGGTAAATGTTCTTACATGAAAATGTACACAGTATGCTGGGGTTTGATGTGAAGCACTGATGAATTCTCAAAGGTTTCTCTTGTCTGTAACACTTACTGCTCACTCTTGTGTGTCTGTGTGTGTCTGGATATCCTCAAGTCTGCTGAAAGTGTTACATTATCTAGATTTAAAGCCATAAGTCATCATCAATCTTAAATGATATAGTTGTTAGAAATTGGTTGTTAGGTTTCATTTTGATACAACTGTAAAATCCAACATTGGTAGTGACAGACTCATTACATCCAGTAATGTTTAGCTGGGGCAGAGTAAGTAGGCCAAACAAAATGGGGTAATTGCAATGAAATATGTAGTTTCAGCAAAAATATGTGAATGCAGTGGTTCCAGTTTTGTTTCTAACCTGCTCTACTTGTCTTATATTTTATACAGCTCTTTTGTCAGAAACTTTTTTTCATCTTCTTTCTCATTTATTTTAGAAGTGTGCTCATTTTGGCAGCTTTTATTCTGTGTTGTTAAAAAAAAATGAAGACAGCCTTGCTTGAAGCTCAGTGCACAGCGGTGCTTCAGGCTAAATGCTAAAGCCAATGTCAACATCGCTAGCATGCTGTTCTGGACAAAATGTAGCTAAAAAGTCAGGGATCACAAAAGTCATTAGGATTCATCATCTGGGAACTATCTGTGCCAAATTTTGCGGCAATCCATTCATTAGTTGCCAACATATTTAACCCAAATCCAAAATTTTAATCTCAGGGTGGCAATTGAGAAAAAGGTCTGGGGCCCAAGTTTTTTCAATTCGTCCACTGGCAATCATAAACATTTAAACTAAATTTAACTGCATACTATCTCATAGTTATTATTGAGATATTTTAGTCTGGACCACAGTGGTAGAGCGACTGACATCCCTAGTCCCTAGCGTGGCTAAACATGGTAAATTGGATGACATGTAGCTTTCTACAAATCCTGTGGTGTAGTAGTAGTAATAATAATAATAATAATGATAATAATGATGATAATAATAATAATCTTTATTTATAGAGCACTTTTCAAAAACCAGTTACAAAGTGCTTTCACAAGTTTATTTATTTATTCATTTAGCTGACACTTTTATCCAAAGCGACTTACAATTGCTATACATGTCAGAGGTCGCACACCTCTGGAGCAACGAGGGGTTAAGTGTCTTGCTCAGGGACACAATGGTGGATGGGTCACGGTGGGGGATTGAACCCGAGTCTCTCACACCAAAGGCACAGTCTTAACCATTACGCCATCACCACCCACTCATTGTGCCATCACCACCCAAGTTTAAAACAATAAAACACAAAAACAATTACATGCTAAAGACAAGAAAACACTTTTACAATACAGATTGTATTGTTGTGTACAATCGCATCTGGAGAAACTCATCCATGGCTTTCAAACAGAGGTCTATACTTTAGAGCGTACACATTGTGTGTTTCAATTAATTTGTTAATTTATAATGGCAACACACATATAGTGAATCCTCTCAGTCCACTTCTACTGACCACTGATTATGTGCCTGACATTTCTGGTAAGAGTTTAAAATGAGTCCACTTTATCCACGTGTTTAGTTAATAGAGCTAATCAAAGAACTCATTTGACTTGGAACAACTTAAGAGTCAGAAGGTGGCTAAAACATTAATCAATGCAAGTTACAAATTGAATTCAAAATTTATATATTTATTTATAAATTTATATATATATATATATAATGTTGCATTTTCATATTGTACAGTTTTTCGTTTAGGAAGGCTCTCTTAGAGTGACATTCTGTTGGAGTTATAAGGCCACGATACCTCCCTGAGAGTCTAAACCCTTCATACAAATATTGCCAAAAGGAGAGACTGGAGGCCGTTTCGTAGGCCACGTCAACGTCCTCAACCAAAACCAAAATCATTGTGGTAGACTTATGTGATCCGAGCGGTATATTTGTAGACTAGGGATAGCTGGATGTAATTGTAAAGTTTGGCGTCAGTTTCAGTCTCTTCAAATTATTGAGGCATTTGCTTTTTAGATACTGTATCTGCATTTGTCCATCTCACTTGCAGGAAAATAGGTAAACTTCACTAATGGAAACTAGACACATGGGGAAATAAAAATCACCATGGAATAATGATGATGATAATGCTATTTTTGTTGTAACATTACTAAACCATGCTAAACCATAAATCCCTGATAAGAGCAATGTAGGTGAAAATAGGAAATCCACAGGTTAGTGGATTGTTGTTATTTCTGTCACATCTTGTATCAGCTGATCAGTTTTAATCAACGTTAGGTGGTGAAAGCCATTTTTGTTTAATAACCCGGTATGTGCCTCTACACAGGGAGAGGGGGCAAAAGAAAGATAATAGATAGACGGAGATGACGATAAGGTAGTCCATGATATAAATTTAAACAAGTTAAATGTATCCTTGTTGTTTTTCCTCTTCTATTAAAAAAAGTACAGAGGTGTACACATACCATGTATCATAAAGAAAATGTAATCTGGTGGAATCTAAAATCAGGCAGGGGATTCAAAGATAAGATAAATTTAATGCAATGTCAACAGCAGTCAGCAGCGTTTCTCTGTACAGAGGTGATCAGTAATTACTTGAGACATTTTTCTGGTTGTTAAACAGAAAGCATTGACTTCACGTTCTGGGGGAGGTTAAGGTTGGGATTAGAGTGATGCACTTTATAGTTGTGTTTGACGCTTAGGCTAATTTATGTGTGTTTCTATGTGGCAATCATTATCATGTTTTCCTTTGCTCTGCTGACTTCTATGTTTGATTTACTGTGATTTCTTTTTTCTTTTCATGTTTGTGTCTGTGTGCTTTCTGAACAGGGTGCTTAGTCCTTAGAAAGGAATAATGTAGTGTGTGAGCGGACATAGTGCATACGATGCTAGAGAGTGACAACAGATCCCTATCTTAGCTGCCATGCCATGAATAATCTTTAGCTTATTTTCTGAAGTGGTATCTTAGGGTTCTGGTCGAATTGTCTAAAAGCTAAATAAATCTGCTTGATTGAACTAATGGCACAGAGCCAAGATCTTGCACCAAGTCTCGTCTCTCAGCCTAATCTTTTTGTCACGGACACATTGACCAGGCTCATATGCGCACGCACACACACACACACACACACACACACACACACACACACACACACACACACACACACACACCCTCACTCTCTCTAAAGCTCCCTCCCAAGCCACTTCCTGATCAGGAAACTTTGAACCCAACATGTGGCCCATAAGTCCTATCCACAGGTAATTAGGTTTGATGGTTAGTTGAGCAGAAACATGGATTTTATCCCTCTCCCCATCTTGCCTCGTGGAGGGTTGCCTCAACTTGTTTTTGATAAGCCCACTGCCAGCCCAGCACCAGTCTCTTCCAGCTGAACACACATTGTAAAAGCCACCAAGGAGCAGTCATCCCTTTTTAAAGATAAATTACCCACTAAAATAAAATTATGTAGCTGGCAAAGGTGTGTGTCAGTACAATACTGAATATACATTTCAGTTCTGACTGAAAGGTTAACCTCTCTATGTATATTGCATACCTGACTCTCTTTTTGAGGTAAATCACAGCTTATTTCTCCCTCTAGTGGTTTAGGGGAAGCCAACTGTGTTGGATGTGTTTATGATAGACAGGAATATGTTAATGTTCCCTCTCACTGACACTCACACCAACTGGTGTGGTTATTGTCACAGCAGAATTTGTATTTCATAAATTCATTGAATTGGCTCAACCAAATTAGTGTCACTTATTTGTCTGAGATGTTCAGTTCCTTTTTTTGTCTAGTGTTATTACATCTTAAAAACTTATCAAGTAAACTGTGGTTTGTGTTAGCTGCTGGTACCTTGTGGTGGAGGTGAGGCAGACATTACATTTGAAACAAATTTGAATTTGATTTGATTTGAATTTGATTTGAATGTGATACGAGGTGAACACAAAATGGACAGGTGGTATCATGCTCAAGTGACGGGTTGATTGAATTGAATCATCTGCCAGCAAGTCTTCCAGCTGCCAACTGGCTGCACGTTGCTTTCAATGAAAAGAGTAAGAATAACAGGAAGTAGAAGCTTCTCATTTGCTCTGTAAATACAGCTGTTTCATTAATGTGTCATTAATCTGCCCTCAATTGTTGCTTGGTGATCATATACAAAGTAAAACTTAAATTAATAGCCAAGTCCCAAATAGCCGCCTACCTCCTTTACTGGCCTGGTATGGGAACACATTTTGACAGATAAATGCCTGCCTCAATTAAATGCCTGGTCTGGTTTTTATAGAAGTTCTCTGGATGTGTAAAACCTCTTAAACCACCTGCTTTAGCTGCTTCTAAGCTGCTTAGATCGTTAATGCAAATATTAATGTTAAAATGTATGATCAATTTGTCAATATGGACATGCTTAACATCCTTAGATCGGTTAGATGCTCCACAATAGGCCTACCACTGTTAAGTTCATTTAATGGAAACAACAAGACCCAAAGTCTAATTCTTCTAGATTTACCGGTGGAACCTGCATGGATGGCTACAAGAGGAGAAAAGGGGGAAAAAGTGCTGACTCACTTAACTTAGAAGTGCTCGTTAAGTCCGAATGTGTCTGTTCCTTCATTATTTATATTCCTTTAGTCTGTAAGGGTCCACCGATCAAAAGAATCAAAACAGCTTTTCATAAAAATGAATCCAAGTTGTGAATCCTGTCCATCGCTCTCTGTCTGCTAACTTCTCTCATCCTGCACCATATTGTTGTTTTTGTTAAGTTGCGGCCTTCAAAATAAAAGTGCATAAGCCGTCTGTCGAAGCTAGATCAAATGAATGATGTGTATTTGATATTATTTGTTCATTTTTACATAAGTATTATTCTGTTTGAAATAAACTGTTCCATAGTAGTTTCAGTTTTGTGCAAAAAGAATTAAGGCCTATCCCATATGGACGGCTGTCCCAAATAAAGGCAGGGTCAATTCAGTGATTTTAGCAAATACAAGCCCAGGCTGTTATTCAAAGTTTTATGGTATGAACATATTTGTAATGTAAAGAAATTATAAAATATTCTATATGCATCAATTTGAGTGATTTGTTTTTTGATATAGAGACAGATAAATAAAAGGTTTCGTGTTTAAAGTTGGCACAAATATTTTGTGTGTGCATGCATTTGAATTGAGCATGCTGTTGCTAGACAAAACAGACTCAGGAAGTCATTGTCATTTTGAACATCTGCTTGTGCTGTGCCTACTTTGGCTCAGACCTTGTTTAATGTGGAAGTGGTATGTGAATAGAAGTGACATGCTGAAACCATAGTACATCTTAATATGCACATGGAACACACACTCAACTTCACATAAAAAAAGATACACACTGTTTCCATTCATTTATTCCAGAAATAACAGATTAGCCACCTGCTACAGCCAAGAGCACAAAGTGAATGCAGTGTTTTAGAATGTGGGATACATGGTGTCCATCTTCAGATAAAATATGCAGTTAAATGAAATGAAAAAAGGAGAAGACGAAGGAACCAGGTTTTTTGTTTATAGAGCTGAACTCAAAACTTATTATCACAATTTTGTCACTGTGTGTTGATATGGATATGCAGTGTTTTTAGCAATGTTTTTACTGCCATAGTTTCCCCATTAAAGCATGTATGTGTGTGTGTGTGTGTGTGTGTGTGTGTGTGTGTGTGTGTGTGTGTGTGTGTGTGTGTGTGTGTGTGTGTGTGTGTGTGTGTGTGTGTGTGTGTTTTGTCCAGTCTCAGGAGCACTGGTACAGCACACTAGTCATTAAAAGTGAATAGCTGGTCCTGATGTATAGTCCAGACGTGGCAATGTGGCCTGCTTGTCTTCTACCAGCCAACCAGGCCACAGCTGTGTGCTAATGTAGGTTGTTGTGATGCCAATGAGTGTTTGCAAACACCTAAAATGTCCATGTTTGAGCGGGCATGCCTGAACATGCCACTCTGGAGATGACCATGTTACCTGCACCCACACAGCATATTGTGTTATTTACCAGCTATTGCATTACGATCCGTGTTATTGAGTCTCGTGAAAATCTCTAGATACACTTTAATTCAATAAACAGCATGCATGCAGGCATGAATAACACACCAATATTGGATTTTAAGGCAGATATAGAAATTGATTTTTGAGAGTTTAAAACATCTGATAAAAATATATTTGCCTATATTATTTTTAAATAAATACACACAATTCATATACCATACAATATATTCTCTGATAGGTAAATATTGACAAATATAATGGCCCTACTGATTTATCAGTACTTACTACACGGACACACTTGTGTGGCTGTTTTAATGCTCTAATATTTTCAAAGTATTCACAGTTTATATATATATATATATATATATAATTTAGGTGTTTAGAAAAGTTTGATATCATTTACAGTATCTTTATCTTAAAGCCATGTAGCCAGTTGAATACCTACTTGAGTCACATGTATATTTTTATTTCTGTGGCATATAACTGTCTTTGTGACTCTAAACTTTTTGCTTTTATCTTGGGCAATTGTCTTTCTTTCACGTGGCAATAAGTACTCTAAAAGAAGAATGCAGATGGACCCATGGTGGCAGTTGATGTGTTTTAGAGAGTGACTGGTATTTACACAGCATGAGTTCCGTCTCATGGTGCAACAGATTTGAATTAGCAAAATGGTGCATATATCTGAATTATGTCCGTATATTGGTTTTATTGTTTTGCTTTTGCAAAGTGGGAAAAAAAATGGTTCAGTGCAAAGTATCCACCAATGGTGTTTCTCTTTTAATTAGGAATCATTTAACTAAATTGCCACATTGCCATCTGGTTTGAGAATAAAACACATGCGAAAAAGATGCAATCTTCCATTTGCATAAAGGAGGTAAACTTGTCAGTATGAATGGAGTTTTAGAAGTGTAACGCACGTCACTGACACAGAACAAATATGCAGACAGTTGAGGTTGATTTGATTACTCAAATCAAACAAAATCTTATACACGGTCTTTCGATGTACATTTGAATCCCTGTAGCATTTATTAATGCTGTGTAGTAATATGATTGTGTCAATATATAAAAACACAATTTTTGTACTCAGGCATTCATTACTACCTACCGACTCACAGACCCACTCCTCTACTCTCCCACTCTGGCTGGCTGCCCGGTCATTGGCAGCTTGCACATGTGGCCAAACTGTAAATCAGATTCAGACTTTCCATTCAAGTGCCCTACTCTGGGGACTGGGCTGGCCTTTATTCTGACCTTGTGGACCTTTTTATAGGCTTAGAAAAGAGCAGCAGAATAGAGATTGCTCCAAAGTTCACACAGAAATGAAGAGCTGAGTGTCTCTTACCTTTGATTAAAATCTGACCTCATGGCATTTTAGAAAATTTGTGCACTTGAGGTTCACCTTTTTTGAGTCTTGCATTTTAGTGTGCACTGTAAATCATCCACAGTTTACATATCCTCATGGAAATGCAGATTGGTGTGATTTTGAAATTATCCCCTGTGTTATCTTGGTTTGTTGTAAGTGATACTCTCCTTTCAGAACAGAGCTGTCCCCTTGAATCGGTGGGGCCCACAGCTGAGGCTCCGAAGGGAGTTTGGCAGGGCTCAAGCTGTTCAGTCCCCCGCTCCCTCCCCCTTTCTCTATCCCCGCTCTATCTCTTTCCTCCATCACACCTGATTGCATTTGACAAATGCCCCTATTGGCTCCATATCATCAGGTGCAGTGGAGGCAGCCTAAGACTATATTACTCTGCCCATATACCACATCTGTTCTCCATTTTGCATGGCTGACACACTTGCTTCTGCAAGGTTCGAATTGGGCCAAGGCTCTGACAGTGGAACAGCTTCATGAGTCGCAGGTTGCATTGGCTAAGGGAAGTCCTGGTGAGTAGGTTGGACATGGCTTCCAGCATCACTGTTAATCTTTTTGAAGGTGTGGACAAGGCATACGAAAAAAATCATGTTCCCTAATGGCAGACACAGTAGTTTGGTATCAAAAATTGGTCCTGCATTTGAGCTGGTTCCAACCATATAACAGCTGGGGATTTGTTAAGAAATGTCATTTTCATTTCCAGTCATTGATCACTAAAAGTGAGGTTTGGACCTACAGCAGTGCACTTCCGCCAGTTAATTATGCATCAGTGTGCATGTCTACAATATGACATGCCTGATGTTGTACTGAAAAATGTGTCTATAAGCATCAGAAAACACATTCGAGATACAGCAAAATGCAAACAAATACTAAAATGCTGCAACATGTATTTACTGTAAGAATGAACTAAAAAAGCTGCATTTTTTATGTCCTAATGACCCTAGTAACCCCCCTCCACACCTCATACATACACACACACACACACACACACACACACACACACACACACAAAATGACAACAAAGGTAAATTTCTGTTGTAGTGAATCCCAGGGGAAGCGGTCAACATTCATTAATTCTTTATTTTATAGAAATGAAATGCCACAGTGCTTTGACACAGTATTAGCAGTTTGTCTTAATATTGGCATTGCCATTTTTGAAGTCTGTTTAAGCAATAATAATTAAGTAAATAATAATAAAGACAAAAGAGACTGAAACTAAATAAAAAAAGTAAAAAAAAACAACAAAAAAGCAGCCACATTCCACACTTACACTAAAACTAGAAAGCATCACTTTTCTCACTATGTCTATACAGTGTTACAGTGTAGTCAATGCATTGAATGTAGTCACTGCCAAACTGCATTTATGAAATGTTTTTCACAAACATTTGTGTCAAAAACATGAATTACATCTCTGCTACAGATAACATAATTAGCCAGAGACATGTTGATGATGCCAATTTGTTTTGAAGGAACAGTGAGCTAATCAGCCACTCATATCTATATTACTATATTATATTGACCTATGACACATCTCTTTACTAGCTGGTTATTAAATGCAGACTTTGAAAGTGACTTTGGGGAGATTTAAGTGGGGAAAACAAAAAGAGCACTGGGGTGCCTCCTACCAGGGAGAGACGCTGATGGACTGTCATGGCCAGCGTCTCATCAGCAGGAATGCGAGTAGGGTTGGCACAGTAGTCACCATGTGGTGGCAAGGTTAGGTCACATCAGCCGCCTCTGACTCTCATAGAAAGAAGATGCTGAGTTGAAAGGCAATACAGTAAAAACCTCTCCTTTAACTCGATTTTTACTTTGGTCCGTATCTTTGGAATTGCTTTCAATTGAGAAGAAACAAATTGAGGAAGGAAGATAAAAAGAGGTGATGGAAAAATATTAAATTAAAAGTCACAAAGGCAGAGAGGGGAGGGGCAGAGACACAAGACTGCTAGGAAGACTGATAGAGTGCCTCATATCTATGAGGTTCCTGATGTGTGTCATGTGTTCTCATGAGTCAACCAGACACTGCACCTGCTGGGTGGTAATTGGAGGGTTTCCTGGGAGAAGTAGCCACAGCTCTGCTTTGCCTTTGGGCCACCCTCAACAGTCTGAGCCTGCTCTAATTGGCACAGCACATTGCCTAACTCATAGCAGGCACTTACTTAGACTACAGACTAGTTATGCTAGTGATTCATCGATGATCAATTAATTTTTTAAAGCAATAATAATTAAGACAAGACTTACTGTTTACTGTTAATCAGTCAGGAATATATTGATCTTGCTCAGTCTGTTACATTAATGTGACGTTGCACATATTCTTTATATTCTTTTATTGAAATAAAAGTTTATTGTAACCATTACGCACCAAAATACCAAGACAATTTTTTTTTGTATGTGGAAAACATGTCATCAATGGTCAGTGCTCATGAAATTAATGAAATTACTGCTGTTTATTCAAGTAATGACTGAAATAAATTGACTCTGGTTGTGCTGCAAAAACAGCTCATGCCAATACTTTAAAACATTCATCCAGAAAAAGCATGCAATTTGTATTTTGTAAGCTTTCATGGTTAATAAATTACTTATTTCTATGACCAATGATTGATAAAGGAGACTGCTTAACATTTGCATCTCTACTACAGACATTTTGGCTTAGTAAGTGTGCTTAGTTAGCTGTGCTGTTTCTCCCAGCCCACCCATTAGTTTAAATGGGGGGGCTCTGGCACCATATGGTAGGTCCTTGACTGTGACAGACTGACACATTAGTCACTGATGGCTGACAGCTTCTCAGATGATAGGCAGTGCTTAAAACGCTGACCTACAAACATACACACAGGCTCACACACACTTAATTGTTCCTGAAACACTCTGCCATACTCACAGTAAATATAGAGGCGTTTTTACAGGGGTCGGATCAGCTCAGTCAATTTGACAGTAATGTGTTTGTAAAAATAGTGAAACGAGAGACAGTTTGAAGAGAATAATCATGGCCATACTAGCTATGACCCCATGATAACAGGACTATGGATCGGTCTCTGTCCATTTGCTCAGTTAATTTCACGCAACATGGCGACATTGTGCATCTTGCCACATCATTTTCAAAAATTCAATGATGGGCCTGATGGCGCGCCATAATTGGCACTCAAAACATAAGATATATTTGTTTGTGATTGGCTCAGGAGGGGGTCTGCCTTATTCCTTAGAGACAGCATATCTTCTGTCACCTTGTTTTTAATACATTGTTGCAACTAAACCTTAAACAAATGCAGTCAATTCCCCTCATTAATAATGTCAAGTGTGTTTAGTATTGAATGACCAATAACCAAGTTGTTTAGTTCCTCCGATGTTTACTTTTTCTAATGAGGGTAGCAGTTCATTAAAGCTTAGTAGGCCTGGAACAGTATGCTAAGTTACAGTAGACCTGTCCTGTGCAGCGGTAAAGCTGAGATTAGCATCAGCCTAAGGGAGCTGTAAGCTGTTCACCGTCTTCTCTACTTCTAACTCCTCTCAACAGCACCAAGGTGCTTGCATGTCGTGTTTGAAATGTGTCATCAGCTGTCCTGGCAGGTACGTTGCCACATAAACCTCTGAAGTGACGGCACTTTTTGCCTGGAAAGGTCATCGTAGGAGTGGGTTAAATGTCCCCTGGAGGAGAGAGCGGCAAGCCAGACAGTCTGTGATTTGTGTGAGTTTTACGCTGCTGGAGCTGCTTCGCCTCTCTGAATGACCTTGACCAATTCTCCCTCAGTTTTAACTTATAAGTCACTCTCTAGAAAACTGTCTGGCCGCAATGTGTCAGACGTGCCAGTTGTCATTAGACTTTGTCTGATTGGGGAGCTGAAGAAATTAGAAAAAGGGCTGCCATTAGAGGTCAAGCCATCACAACAACAGCACACGAAACACATCCTCTGTTTTGGTTTAATCCAATTAGACATCCACTGAAGCTTTAGTTGTTTTCAGGCAAGCCTGATTAACTTTGTTGTGAATAGCTACGCTTGTTCCTGTTATTTTTCCCCTTTCTTGTGTTTGCTCAAGAAATTATCAGCCTTTCCCATCTCCTATTTAATATGCTTTATGTAAAACTTTAGCTCACCAATAACAAAGCTAAAGTGATAATCACAGTTGTTTATATGTAAATTGTCATTTATACCTGGTGGTATCTAGCTATGCAAATGCAGCTTTTGTTATATATGCCCATATTTTGAGATATTCATCTCTAAGTCTTTCTGCCTTCACCTCAGTACAATGGAAGTAAATGGCATTTTGTTTGTGGTGCTCACAGCACTGAAAGATTGCATTTAAAAAATTCAACAGTAACCTTTCTTACCTGAAACAGTGTCCCAGCTGCAGTGAATAAAGTGCAGACTTGGCTGGTCTACTTTCTTAATGCAAACAGTTCTCAGTGTATTTTTAAACAGTAATGCAACCATTGCAATCAACAAAATAAAAATAATTTGCTCACAGTGCCCTTGAAAGAAACACCTGTGATTAGTTAGATATATACCTGTGAATAGGGATTGCTTGATTTCGTATCAAAGGAAACATGTTTAATGTAGAGCTTTCATTTTAATACGTTTAATGAATAAAAATAATTATAGTACTATATTAAATGTGAAGCCCCAGGTTAAAATTTGTCTCTTTTTTTGATATTCTGCTTCACATTGGAGTCAACATGTGGAATGGTGATCTCTAACTACACAGCTTTTGTGCCTGAATATAGCAGATTATATGATGGTTGTGCTAATTTACACTTCTCAGTCCTTTTCATGCAGTCTAAATAAAAGTGCTGCCATCAATACTGCTGCTCAATGCTGGCTGGAAGGCTTCTGTTTAACAGCAAATGGTCAAAAGCGCCAAATGAGGTCAGATGCTGTTTTGCCACTTGAGCATGAATTAGTTAAAGGTGTTTTTGTTTTGTGGTGATGATAGACTCTTTTAGAGAGAGTTGTGAAATTGAGCGTCTTGTATGCCATAGTCCTTCGAAGAATATGGTTTAGATGACAATAAATACCAGAGCTATAATTATTGATAACAATCTCTTATTCTACTGTTCGTGGGCTAGATCTTTGTAAAATATCTTCTGGGTCCTCTTGTGTAACGAGGCTCTGTGGTGTGGTCTCCTCTTGTTTTTAAAGATGCCATTTGGAATTCATTACCAGGACCTCGTATGCAGATTTGGAAGGGCTTTGATTAAAGCTCTAACAAGCACTTGATGGGTGGGGATATCAGATTTCCTTTTGTTTTAATGCACTCTGTTAGGCTCACTCACAGTTAATAAGTCACAATCAATCTACCTGCTGTACGCACTGAGGCTTTGTAAGAGCTTAACAGGACCCCTGAGAGATGGAATAATTTCACTTCTGAAACAGACTGACAGAGTAAGTGCGTGCATTGATGTTTGCGTCTGTGTGGGATTGTAACAGTTTCTATTGTATATTTATATGCTTGTGTACGAGGTTGTAAGAGGAAAAAGAAGACTGCTAAAGGAAGGCTGTCAGATATTGCCAGACTGGAAGACAGGCGCTGCGTGTTGTCTCCTCTCCATCTTCACTTGTAAAAGGTGGGTGCAGTTGCCTTAAGCTAGTGTATCATATTTGATGACCTAAGAAAAAGCTCTCCCAGAATACCTGACTTTTGCTTTCTAGTGTCCAAGTCATCCCATCCCATAGAGGAAAATATTAGATTTTTGTCACAGTTGTTAGAGCAACTCTCACAAATGTGCACAAAATGCGATGGAGATGCATTAAAGGTCATAGAGTGCATTGGCATCTTTAGTGTGTCAAAGCTATAATGCTGAAGACTGTCTATGAACCTTGTGACGCTGTTAAGTTAAAGGTCCTGTTTATGGTTCCTGTGCGTTAAATGTCTTTGCTGAGGCATGAAGCACGGGGAAACACTACTTGGTGAGTTGTGGCTCAGAATGCATCATTGCTATTTTCTCCTGACATATTAAGCTGACATTTTAGTAGTTTTAAGGTTGATTGAATATTTCATTAAATTCAGATTTGTTCCTTTTGATTTATTACAATAAAATATTGCTTAGGTGTTCATTCAGAAAACATAGAGAACCGCTTTCAGATAATATAGATGCAGTATATGTTAGCTGTATCGGAACACACTGTATATTGGAGCAGGCTAGTGCTGTTGGGCAAAACCCACAGTATTTACATACACATCATAAACCAGATTTAACAGTTTTAGAATCAATTAGAAGCAGGATTTCTACTTTCTACTACTAAACAACTGCTTTGAGGATGCTTCTAGGATGCTGTTTGCCCCCAAAATGGGTAAATCCTTATAAGCCATCTGAAGGTAGCTAGATAGTGTGTAACCTGCAGTTATTTAGTGTACAAACTGATGTATTAACTCAGCTTTCTCTGTAAAGTAACTTGGTTAAATCCTTATCTTTCTCTCCACAATACACTACAACTTGGAAATAACTTTGAACAGTCTAATCAAGGGTACCCGAGCATGGACATTGACATTCTGGATGCACTGATGCACTGAACACACCAGCTCATTCAGCCCCATGAAAGATCTCCAGGACTTTTTCAAAGTTCTCTCGCTACTCCTCCCTCCGAAACACAGAGATGCTTGGGGTGCAGTAGCTTCTTGCATCTTGTTTGTTCAAATGGTTTTCCCAAAAGTAGCACCTGAAGCAGTTCATTTTTTTTTTACAAACAGTTTTTATGAAGGCACTACATTTTAATTGAAACAGTGAAAAGCCTGTGGCTGCAACTAACACTATATAATGTGGTAGGGCAGAGTCAGGGCTGTAATTGTTTTGATTAAATTTGATAGAGGCAGGACAGGGAAAAGTTACTCAGCAAAGAAAAAAAAAACTATTTCTATAATCCTCTCTAGGTATTTGAATAAATACTTTCGTCTTGTAAATAAAGATTGTAATGCTGAGTTGCTGGTTTGTAACAAGACCAGTGCCTTGCATAGAATATTAGCAAGAGAGGGGTTATTGTGACAATGCAAATGTAGTCAGATCTACAGCTGAAGCCATCACCTGAAAAACACTTGTGCATCTGGCAAAATAATGGAAATGTGTTCTGACATTCTGCTTTACGTTAGTATTGCTGACATGATAAATGTGTAGATCCTTTTTTAAAACATGGTTGTTCATGATTATGTTTGTATGCATGGTTATGCAAGTATTGTACCCAGGCTCAAAAGTAGGGCTGCAAGATTATGGCCAAAATGATGATCACGATTATTTTGCTCTATATTAAGATCACGATTATTTATCACAATTATTCATTGATTTTAGGGATGACTTATTTTTATTGCACTTCAAATTTAAATAAACAGGCAACTGCTTTCACATCCACGTTGTGCTGCGTTTCTACTAATGTACAAATCTTTGCATCAAAATAAGACAGGACCTTAAAGTGCATCATCTCATGGAAGCAAAATATAACATTTTTACCCGGAAAGTCCAGTTGTATGCAGGCTGCATATCACACAGGGAGCATCAGAGCGTTTTACCCATAGACTGTATATAAGAAATGTACGTAGTCATAGTGATGTCACCCTTTGGTTTGTGGACTGCCGTTTTGAAGCCTCGAGTTTCGCCGATAGGGTGCCGCCATGTCAAGTTTTTGCAACTAGGAAGTGCTCAGAAGTGACGATACGGCAGAGCTAACGCCAGTGTGTGGAGCTAGCTAGCTTGCTTAGCTAGGTGCAACTGTAACTCATGTTAACTGTCATTTTAACAGGGCTGATGACTTTGTCTAGCAAACAGCAGTCTTAAAACTGAATGTACTCACCAGAGAAAGTGAACATCCAACTTCTTATAAGCTCTTTCAATAAACACTGGTGCTGGTTAAATTTACACAGTGCCGAGGATATGAGTCGGCTCTAGCCTGATTGACAGCTTGCCATGGTAACAACTTGTCAATCATAGATAATCCCACCCTAAAATAAATGGGACCATAATTTACTAAATGAACATCATTTTGTATTGAAGAAGACTTGAAACTAGCGACTGAGACCATAAACGCATCAGGAAAGTGTTTACTGGGGTAATTATTCACCTGAGAAGTAGGGTCATTTTCCCATTATTTCTAATGGAGCCGGACTTCTTTTTTTGCAACAGAAGAGTCGCCGCCCTGCTGGATTTTCAATAGAATGCAGGTTTCAGGGTCTTACGCATTGGCTTCATATTGTAGACCGGAAGCTTCCCACTTGGTTTTACCTGCCTGATTTTGCTGACATGTTTAGATTTTGTTGATTTGGTAATCAGTGCTTGCTTTTTATGCTTCTTCTATGATTAAGTAGGCAATGAAGATAAATGGTTCTTTTATCTGTTTTAACTGTTTTTTTGTTGATTTATGATCGGAAGTATTCACAGTGTGTTTTGATTTTGACTTCCTGCTCAGTTCGATCTGCTCCGTGCAGCTTGACGCAACTTCTGTCAAAAATAGACTTGTGTATTCTTTGCGGAGCTGAGCTGAGAGCTGCATCTGGCACGCTTGTGGCACGCTTGTGGCACGCGCTGCATCTGATGGATCCCAAACATTGGCTAGAAGGGCTGCAACCAGCTCCGGATCGTGGACTGCTGTCTACTCTGGACTGTAGCAGTAAGAAGGTGCGTGTGCAGCCAAATCGCCCCCTTGGCTGTAAGTTTAGGAAGCACTTGAGATTTGATATGCAGCAGAGTTTTCCATGAGCGGAGCATGCATTTTAAATGGCAATATTTCATGTTAATGTTGATTTAGTTGTGGGAAGTTAAAATCTGAATCGCGATCAATATTTGATTAATTGTGCAGCCCTTCTCAAAAGTACTTGCACCTTTATGTCATGTACAGCAGACTCTTAGTAAACCAATTAGAGAAACTGCTTTTATCGGGCATGATTGATGCCAGTTTCTAATTTAAGCACTGATGGATTATTTCTCTTAATCCCTACCAATTGCACCACAGGTGCACTTTGCACTGCTGATCATCAAAATACCAAACACAGCCTGTCCGTGTTTCGTACGTCATACACCTTGCACAATTGACTGCACTTTAGTGATACACAGAAATGGGGTCTCACACATTTTCTTCACACCTGGTAATACCTTTCCACCTTGTGTGTTGCTGTACCACTGGGAGCACTCTCCCTTCTGTTAAAAAAAAAAGTTGGAATAGAAATGGAGGTTTTTGATCATTTATGCCGTGCCCAGAAATTCACCAAATTAAGGGTACGTAACCTTTCAGGCATAAATCTGTTTGCAGACACAGTTTAAGCTTGTTGATGTTTTTTTGTTCAAGACGCTCTTCACTTCAAAAGGCAGCATATTTCTACTGTCAGAAGTTCTAGTCTGATCCTTCACTCAAAACACAAAGCAGCCAAATGCAACAATGAGCAGGCTTTTTACAGTCCTATCGGAAAGAGATTAGAGGAACATGCATTTCCTTCTTTGAGCTTACTTTTCAAACTCTGCCTTCACGTCATTACTTAACCACTGCTGGAGCAGTCGTCAAGGCTGTGAGCTACATACTGTAAGTAGTCCCAGTCAGTTTGGACATGTTGGTCATGGTTTATATTGGGAGCTCCAATTAGATTGCCACAACTAAATAGCTCAGTAATGTAGCTCACTGGGATGATTTTTTTACAAGCATATTCTCATCATCCTTCTCTTTTCAGCATTCTACTTTCCCTCAGAGCATTAACAGAGAATAAAGTCTGTTAGAGAGGAGATGTGCGGGAGGCTGAATGTAGTTCAGTTTGTTCAGTAGTATGTCTTTGGAGAGCCCCCAAATAGTGAGGGTTTTTTTGTTTTTGTTTTTTTCTTTGAAGAAGAAATGTGCATGTGTGTCACTGTTATTGAGAGAGAAAAAGCGAGAGAGAGAGAAAGAGAGAGAGATAGAAGAAGTTGACGTCACTGCCAGTGTGTGAAGGGTTTCTTTGATTTTCAGGAAGGTTCAATGACAATTTGACAGGGGTTGAAAGAACATAGAAGAAAGTCATTTGCTGCAGACAAAAGGCTTCTACCACATACAAATAGCTATTTATCCTCTTCTCCTTTTTTCTTCCTCTCCTCTCTCCTCTCCTCGTTAGATGTTTGGGCAGTGCTCATCAGACTTTTACACTATAATTTAACATAGTGCTATGACTGGACACCTCTGACTTAACTGTCTTTCTTACTCTGTCCAAGCAACATAAACAGCAGGAAATGCTAAGCTAACACAACTGCAGGAATACCACAGAGAGTGTAGCAGCAATGGTTTGTTGGTATTTGTAAACTAGACTTGATGGATAAAGGTACAGGGGTTAGCCCAAAACCAACAGGCACCAGTAGCATTATCTCCTTGCAGCACAAAGCAGCTTTGCAGGCTGCTTCTCAACTGCGACAGGTTGAATATGGCCTAATAAAAGAGAGACAGAGCGGAAATTTCACCCAATTCAAGTAGATAAGAGGGTATTGTTTCAGCAGCTCATGGGCTTTTTGTTAGAAAAATGTGAGAATTTAGATTGGCCAAAAGAAACACAAAATCATTTTCTTCCCACCCTCTTTTTTTCTTTGTATTTGAGGCCCGTTCTCAATGCCCGTTTATAAAGACAAGCCAGGGCGACAAAATGAATCCTGAAGATTAATTAAAAATAGTTGATGGGGGTTTTGACAGCATGTATATGTACATGGGGAGAGAGGCATGATACCCTGTTGGTGTGGTTTGGCAAAGTGCCAATACGAAGTTTTTATTGTTATTAATAGTACAAAGAAAACAAATATATGTAATTGCTTATTGTTTGAGTGGCTAATTAAAAATCTGAAATGGCACTCATATCTTTGTTGTCCTTGTGTTCATCAGTGTTGCTTCATGTGAAGCCAAACACTGTGTACCTGGAATCTTTATGCATTTATCTGTATGCACCACACACTACACCACTTTATACATATGTGTTTCTTTATGCACATCTCTTTAGGGACACAGAATAGAAACATCCATTCTACATTTGTGGTCATGACAATGTCACGGCAGAACCTGCAGTTATCAGGCTGTGCTTCAGAGTATTGCCAGTGTTCACATGATTCGAAGTTATAATGCCCAGTGGTCTTACTGGATAAACAGTTGTCTGTTTTAAACTTAGCCCAATTTTGTTACTTGGTCCATAGAGTCTGTTACTCTTGCAGTTGAATTTATTTCTCCACAGGTGGGCACATTTCTAAAAACAACATTAATGAGAATACATTAATGTGAAAACACCATGATACCATAGTGGCTTGGCAACACTGCCAACGTGGGATCACAAACGAGGGATTGAATAAGTTAAGTTAATAAGGGATGAGTCAAGTTATATAACATTAGAGTTAAGTTCTAATGGTTTTAGCAAAAATAATTTACATCTGAAGTAATATGTATGTTAATGTGTTACAAATAGTTTTCTCTGTCAGTGTAATTGTGCTCTAATTGTTGCAAGGTTTGAAATCACTTTTGTATTTGTGCAGAATTAAATGAGACCAAACTGCACTGATTTACTTGTGGAAATAAGACAAATATACGGTAAGTACATTGAACAACATAAGCGTGAAGAAGCCAAAATTATTCTCAGAAATTATATAGCAATGCGATATATAAATATGAAATCTGTGTCCTTGGTGTGAACATGTGCCTGGCTCTTTCTCTGTCACTGATGTAATATTCCACATACAGTCACATTGAGGTCTTGGCTGTATGATTTGTGATAGAGGACAGAATCTGTAATATTACCAGATTATATCACTTTCAGTGAAGTGAACAATTAGGAGCAGTGATGGAATTTGTATGAGTATCAAGCCATACTTGAAGATATTCTGTCTTTTTAAGAATTCTCTCAACTCCCCAAATGCCCTGTCGGATTGCAGTGTGATCACATTGGGCCGTGCAGAAATGGCTGAATTGGAATCTTATCTTCTTCCATCTTTCCCATTACGGGCAGATTGAAAGCCCTGCAGCGGTCCTCTGGCCCAGTCCCCAGTCAAGACCGCTTTTTAGACTGAAATTTGACAGCTTCTAAAAATGTCACATTTTGTTGTTAAGATGCACTGCCAAGCACTTGAGCCATACATGCTGTGGCATCAGCACCAGTTCGGTTGTGAAGCTTCGCTGACCTTCCCTTCACTCCTGGGCATCACCCCTGGCACTACCTGTCTCCTGGTGTCAGTATGACATTATGAACTTGAAGAGCCTGATGTGTAGCAGTAGGCACAAAGCCCCCAACCCCCTTCCCTGTTTCGTCCCATACTCAATAGACAGAACTACTGTCCAAGCTAAGTAAAATAAATGAAATTACAGACACAAAGATGGTACATACTGTATTCCCTCTATATTTTCTCATGCATGTAAACAGTGTTCTTGCTATTTTAATATAATCAGTATATATCCTGCTGTAAGATTCAGCTTTGATTTATTCAGAGCTGTGGTTGTTTATTGTTTTGGCTAACTGATTAAAACTGATTTTCATGTTAATAGATTTCGAACAGTGCCAAAAAACTGCACACAAGCATGTTTGTACATAAATGCCTTTGTAGAATTCACTTTTTTTGCTAGGTCAGACGTTTTTGAAGCACAACCTTGCAGGTGAGTGGGAGAAAACTAAATTTGGAAAAATTAAAATGGCTCTGCATGTCATGTACATATGCATGCAGATGTCTCTGAATATTGAATTTTCAACATAACCAGACCGAAGCAGTAAAATCCAGTCATTTTTTACCTAAGCATGCCCTAATAATTTAATTGAGTTCACCTAATGCCGCATGTAGACTTACTAACCCATAATATATGTCAAAACAGGCAGGTGTTGTATGAAGAGGTTAAGCAGTGGCGCTACTAGCATGGGCCTGTCTGGAAGGAGGTGGGGGTGGCTTGTAAGGATGGCCGGTAGGGCAAAACAGAGAAACCTTGTGGTATCAGGATGAACCGATGAACAGCGTTTCTTGCTTCAGTTGACCATTCAAAGGCACGTGGATGGAGTATATTCTCAAGATTCACTTCAAAGTCATTGTTGTTCCTGTTGTAGAAGCTCTTGAGATACCATTTTTTAAGATAAAGTAACAAAGACAAGGCTACAATAAGAAGGCTGCAAGAAGGTCAGATGTTTTTATGTCTGTTTACCTTTGTTGTCTCGGGCAGTACAGATGCCCATCTCTCCGGTCTAGTGATAATTTCAGCTGGGCATATGAGCCAAAGCTGCATCTCAGACACACTCAGGGGGGCAGCACTTCACTGACATAGGAAGTGTGTGTGTGGGGGGAGACCCCTGCTGCCCACCATCTGGGCAAATGGCAGGTCTTTATGCCCGTATGGTAGCCACTGAAGAAAAAGGGCACAGGGGCATAGCAGGAAGCTCCGAAGACAGACAGAGGGGGCATTTGCAGACACAGGTCATTCTTTCCTGGTAAAAGAGCCACTCAGTAACACCTGTGCTCCCACTCCCCTCTGCCCTACTTCAGACATTCTGTCAGAAAGCCCATGCTCAGCAGAACTACAGGCTCCAAACAAAAGACTTTGCAGGCTCGGCAGAGTGCGTGCAGGTGAATAACAATAACCACTTGTTCAGTTATTCATATATTCATATGTGTGTTCGTATTTAGCCTTCACTGTGAGGGTGATGAACAGCGTTGGCTGAGGCTATGCCACACTGATGCAGGGAAGCACTGGTTCACTTTCACTCCTCCAGTGCGGATGTAGCTACTGGGCAGGGCGACTGGTCAGGGTGTCTTTTTCTGGGTCTAGGGTTGGACTTGCTGGGTAGGCATGTTAAAAGAACAGTACTCCTAATGAGCAGAAATCAGACACATTGCTGTTCAGCTGGGGCAACAGAGCGAGAGAGAGCGAAGTCAGTAAGAGCTGTGTGGCAGGTCCCTTATGTTCAGCTGATAGATTAGTCATTGAGGGCTCATACAAGCAGCAGGCAAGCAGCAGTTACCAAAAAAAGCTAATAGATACTCACACATTATTTGCTGCTTGCTCCTCCCAAGAGAGGCTCCATACCCATCCTCTGAAAAGCATTACGTGAGCATGTTCAATCCCGCACTAAAATCTCTCCCCCACGGCTGTGGTCTCAGTGCACCCAATCCTTTCATCCTCATATCTCTCAATCCAGGTAAGGCTTGGTTGGAGACCAGTGCTCTGTAGAAAAGGAGAAGCCTTTGGCAGGGCAATCGATTTCTGTAAAGCAGAATATACAGTATGAGTGACCGTGTCAAGTGAAAATGTAAATGGGCCGAGCTCTGAAATGATCAGGCTGCTTCAGTGTGCATGGATCAGGGAGTATGTAAGCACGAGATAGCATTTACCCCTGGTTTTAACTAAAGCACTCAGACATTCTCCTCTCCACAGCCCTGTACTGTAATTCCCTCTGAGTGCTCGGTGTGTGAATGTGAAGCACTGTTATCAGCCTCTACCAAATGCATTAGACCTCCTCTGACCGCTGAAACAGACCACCTTGTTGTAGATCATTCCCTCTACACAGAATGGAGGTGATGAAGAAGTTGTAAATTAGGATTGTATAGTTTCATGCTCCCTAATGATTACTGCACCCCTGGGCTGCACAATCACTCCCTCTCTGCAATTTTGAATTAAATACGATATATGCCTGTCAGTGAATAGAGAATTAAATTGATGGTATTACCTGATGTCACCCTTGGTAATAATATATGGTGATGACACAGCAGACTTCAGCCCACTTCGCACTTTTTCTGCATGGCATGTGGGCAATGAGCAAGGTTGCAGCTTTTCAGCGAGTGCAGAGAGTTTGAGGTAGTTAGTTTGATGGGACTGGTTTGTGAGTGCTGTTTAGCTATTTGGGGCAGCTCTTTTCTTATTGTGATTATTTTGGCACAAGGATGTGTGTTGGCGGCAGATGCACCAAGGAATAGAGGGTTCAGTACAGTACATATAAATCTTTTTTGTTAAATGAATTGTCATGCTTAAAAAAGAAAGAGTTATATGGTTTAAATCAATATAACATTGTTAAGATTGTTTTCCCATAGAGATGTATGTAATAGAGCAAATGTTTGCAAAACCACCGCAGTCATCTTTGTTCCGTTGTTTTGCTTTGTCAGTTTTACAGCTAAGTTAGATTACAAATTGTACAGGATTACATTGTGTGATGGTATCAATACAATACAATTCCACTGGAAGCTTATAAATGGCAATATTTATACATATTATTGCCAAATGGTAATTTGGAGAAAGAATCTCTTGCCTGTCAACACTACTGCATTACATAATCTGTCTGTCTCACTTCGTCTTTGCTTTGTCTATCCCTTTCTTTGTCTCTCTCTTTGTTAAATCCACACTTTAACACTGCTGAGCTCTGAGCTAAGGCAAGTTCTTCAGTGCTCCAGCCTTGAATTAGCTTTGATACCATTAGATACCTTTGATAAATGTATTAACATTGGCCTAGCTCCTCCTGTAGCATTCCTTAGTGCCCACTTGGCAAACAATGTTAAATATCAATTTCTTGTCTTTTTGTATTTGTGTGAAAACATATATATTCTTTTCAAGATTTCCCCAAACGTGGATTCAAACATACTTATCTAATGACTTTTGGATTAGGTCTATTTTGAAGGTTACATTTTTACATTATATCACACTTTCAAGGAGTTTGTGGCCCTGTATAGATAAGATGACAATGCGTTGTTTCTATCCTCCCTATCCAAAACATGTCTTCAAAAGCAAATAAACTCCATCAGCCGCTGTTCGGATTGGTTGAACTGTACTGACAATCTGTTAAAGTGCAGAAGAAGGACTTATTTTCCCTTTTGTAGAATTTGACAGTGATAAAACTGGATTGTAGCAATAATGGCTGTCATGGATCAACACCTAGAAACATTTTACTCTGCTGATGTGGACATGAATGGGATCCAAAGTCATGTCTCCCTCTGGCTGACTGCCAGGACCTTCACAGGAGCTTTAATAAATGGTTTGTACCAGCAGACGGTCCTTGGCTTGTGAGTGTGTTTCTGTGTGTGTGGGTGCGTGCATGTTTTAGTGTGTGTGTGTGTTTATATGCCATAGGGATTTTAATAAGGACTAAGTGCGCAAGAACCCTCCAGAGAGGGAGAAAGACCAATAACCTACAGTAGTGCATGGCGCTACTAAAAGGGTTGAAGGAACACTGAAGGGGAGGAAGCAAAGGTGTACTAGCTATTTATTCGCCGCGCTGGGGTGCACATGAATTATTCAATGTGACATTCATTCATAATTAAGTTTTTTTAATGGATAAATAAATAGGCAAAAGTGTGGTATGGGGAATGGGTTTTTACATGACACATATACGTAGATGTGGCTTCAAGTTGTATTTAATGATAATACCTAAGTAAGCATTTAATGAGGGGAAAAGCATAGCCAGTGCAAACCTAATGCATGTATAAGTCCAGTGCGAGTGCAATGAGAGAGGGGTTACTGATGCTGCTCAGCAGGGAGTAATGAGTTCAGTAGGAGGGCTGCCTCAGGCATAGAGGTTGGTGGTCGGGCAACTTACACAAGTGTTGGCACCAGCATGTGGGTGGCAGCTCTGACACCTTGAATGGGAGGATAGAGTGGAATTTTGTTGGGATCTGCTGGTCTTAGAGAGAGGAGATGAACCACAGTTGGTGTCTAGGTGTGCTGCATATAGTCAGTAGTCCCCAACTGATACTGGATTTTTAAGACCAACACCGATTTGACATTTGGAGATTTTCAAATCCGACATTCCGATGTCATCCGATATTCTTTTCTTCTTCTTTCCAGAAATACATGACATGAACAAAGATCATCCCTAACATTTAAATACACAGTTGTGCAGTTATGAGACCTCACCAAGATAACATGACATAATTCAGTTTAAAAATAAACTTTTTTTATTGTTATAAATAGTACTTAAGAACAAATAGAACAAAAAGTTGTAGGGGATTTGTGGCGTTCTAAACATGTGTGTTTGCTAACATGGGATTTGGTGGGCAATCTATGCAACTACAACACTCATAACATAGCTAATATCGGCTGATAATATCTACACGCCGATTTGTCAGTCAGGGTCTAATATTCAGTATTCTGAATGCGTGTCTGATTTTGGTTTAAAATATTGTGGTGTGCAATGAGAATATGATGTATGAATACATCGTACATAACAAAATATAGCCATACCTTGTACATGCAGTAGAACCTGTGTGTGAGGTTTCATCTTTTGATCTCTTTTTATCATGTCATGCCTGACAGCATATGTTATTCTTCATTTTCATCACTGTCGTCTTGAATCACAGAGCAGATCTCTGAAGGTGTCACTATTTGCCAGTTCTTTCATTGTTTTCCATTATATCCAGGACAAGACATTTCTGAATTTATTCACTATAACATAAGACAAGCTAACTTTGGTGTCATCAAAAATGAGTCTGATGCACACAGCTTTTCAGTCCATTTCCAAAGTGAACAACCTGTCACAGCATGCTATGAATTGATTCTCTGTTAAAAGGGTTTGAATATAATTAAAGCTACTGTTTGCTACTCAGCAATCCAAGTGGATCTTGCCATCACACTGTGAGTTGCATCTCAAATTTGTCTCCCTGAACACTATTAACACTATTTAACTTGGGGGCATTCATTTAATTTGCTATAATTGCTTTAGAGCCCCTCTCTCTATGCTCAGCCAGTTGTCTGTAGGTTTAGGGGGATGTCGGCATGTCTGCATGCGTGGTGCTGCACAATATTTCTCACCTATTGTGTCCAAGCACGAAACCTCAAGCTTACTAGTAATATTAATGGTATAGCTGGTGTTCCAACTTTCTGCATCAGTTTTAAAATAATCCCTTGTTATATTTACATATCTTAGTCTTCCAAGCAAACACATTTAAAGGCCTCTATACATTTTTTTGAGTTAAGACCTCTATAGTATTTTCTGTTACTGTTATGTACCATTGCCATGATGTAGCTATCTGATAAATAATAACATTACAAAGCAATAGCAGAACAGCAGTTATGTTCCTATCAAGGAAAACAGTTAACATGTTGGGGATGTGAGGTTGGTGGGGGGTGCTGGGCAGGTGCTGGGACTCCTTAGGGAGCTGGAGGTCACATTACCATACAAAAGCCACTCTGCTGGGTAACCTTTCCAGGCGCTGCTCCCTAGCCAGGGGGCCTGCAGTCACACACTGGCACTGCCACAAGTGTCTCACCACCAACCCACACATACACGCACAGGCACACGGGTACACAAATCTCTCATATTCAGCCCCTGAATACCCCCTACGTTCTCCATGACAGAAACATTGCTTGTATAGTGACATGAAATATTTGCACTCTGGGAACATAAATCACAAGGGACAGCTCTAAAGCAAAACAAATACTATGATATGGTCCATTGCCATCATAATGCACACTAAAGGGAAAGGCATTCATGTGGAATTTAGATCCAAAGCCTAACATTTTATCTTCGCCAGCAGTCTTTCGCTCAAATCAGCTCCTTTTTTCCTCCTCAAATCCCTAGAAAAGCAAGGCTGTTGTCATTTAAGCTCCACTCTATTTACAACTCGGATATGCCTTAGATGTGTGCGAAACACAACAGTGAGGAATGGGAGCGGTGGACTGGATATGGGTAGCACAAGTGAGAGTCTAGAGATAGACATTGACTTTGCCTGGAAGCATGTGGAGGTTCTCCTGGTGGAAAGGAGGAGTAACTGGGGCGAGAGAGAAAGACTGAGAATGGAGGGAGGCGCTTGGTGGGCAGCTGCAGAGTTAATGTCGATCAAAGGGTGGAGGTTGGGCTGAGACAATGGGTGGTCATAGTGATGGACAGCAACATCAACAGGGATTTAGGTGGCTCCTACAAATGAAGCAGGTCTAATGATGGAGGGTTTTTTTATTTTGGGAGGAGGAAGAGAGGAGAATTTCCAGAGGATGGTGGAGACAGGGAAGCATGGAGAAGCCGGGCGTGTTTTCCATTGAGGCTGATTTTGAGTGACAGGTCATAGGGATGGAAAAATATGTGTTGTGTTCCACATGTGTGTGTGTGTACCCTACAGGTAACACATGCGCACCATGTAATTATACTCATTACACGGCAGGCTGTGGATCTGCATGATATGCTAGTAGACACTAGAAAAATATCTGGATTGTTGACAGCATAGTGGCACAGGAGCAGCGACAGTCAACTACATTGTTTATGCTGCAATTACCAAGACTGAATTCAATCAGTCAGGCCAATACGCTTTTTTATTGCAATTATGCAAAAGACCTTACAGCTCACTGTGTGGTGAGACGTGATGTGCAGTAGCTTATATTGATTACTTTATTTGTAAAATTAAGTCTTTAAGAAGTCCCTGTCACTCAGCCCTCACTGCAGCCTGCATCACATGCAAGCACTGCACCCTCATGACAATAATAACTCTTAATATAATTGATGTAATATGCCACACGCAACAATAAGGTATAACATCTAATCACGGTAAGTAGTCATTGCCAAGCTGTAATTAAACTGTTTGAGACAAGTGATTACCAACCCTGATAAAGAATGTGAATATATAATAGGGGTGTTATGAAAATACTAATACCCCATAGCTCTAATTGCAAGGCAATTCTTTACTAATATTGACTTTGTATCTGTATTATCATCACATTGACCATAACATGCTGGGAAAGAACACAAATACAGCAAGATGAAGCCCTTCTTCACTTTGTTATGCTCTACTACACATTGTAATGTTAACAGCAAGGCCCTGCAGTCTGACTGGGCTAATGGTGTGCCATCCCATCAGGCCATGCGGCCAACCAGAACATGCAGAGAGATTGTTCACATCAAGCCTGTTGGCAAATTAGCCAACACGCATTAAGCTGTGGCATTATGCTAAAGCTGTCTAAATACTACTATATGCTTAGTGACCAGTGAATGATTGCTGAAGTCCACCCCTCCTTTCCTCCCTCAAGCCTATTGGGATGGGTGTCTGTCCTCTCAAACTGGAGTGATAGAATTAGCTGTCGCAGATTCCGGTGCAATGTGAGTTAACATGAAGCAGGCTCAAGAGAGACATGGAAAGGGTAAGAGTGCGACTACAACCTGAAACATGGATTTTCCTTTCTTACTGTAAATGTGTTTATAGTTATTCACTATATAGCTGTCAGATTTTAAATATTAATATTTCACGGAGTGGCAGCTGGAACATTTAATGGCAATCAATAGATCACAGCAGGAGAAGGTATTTTTCACAGCGTGATCTGTGATCTGACAGACATTTTCCTTTCACTCTCCTAATTAATTTCGTCAGACACCTACAGAGACTGTAGAGCTGTCGGCCTGCTTGCTGACCAGAGCTCCTGTTCTTTAGTCTAAACTGCCCCGGCCTTTCCTGCAGACACGCCACTGTACACCTGTAGTCTTTTCATTTCCTCCCACCTTAATGAAGGTGCTTGTGCAGCTGATGGACATACAGACTCCACTTCTCACCTTTACTGTATGCCCTTCGCCATAGGAAGAGTCTTGATGAGGGTGGGTGTAGACCTATGAAATAGTTCAGTTGCTAAAATACTTCTTTCTGCCCCTCTTTCTCACTCTGGTGTGGAAGATCTGGCAGAGTGGTTAGGTTAGATGCATTTGCAGAAGAAAATCTGGCTCTCTTTCATGCTTCTGTGGAAGCACACACTGTGTGGCAGATAGGAAAAGGCAGTGGAGCACTAAGTGGGTAAACTTTCCAACTTCAAAATACATGACTCGGATGTTTTCGTCATCCAAAAAGCTGAGTATGAATTTGGATGTCATCTTCTGAGAATTAATTGCATGTTGTTACAAATACTGTACTAGAGAGAATTTCCTGAGAGCGAAGTGTTTTGTATTTAGGTAGTTAAGTTTATATCTGTTAGAGAACATAATTTATTGGGGCATCAGAGTGGCCTAGTAGTCTAAGACACATAGCACACGACTGCGTAATGTCCCCAGTTTAATGCGTAACATACCTCCACCTGCTTTGTCCATAGTTCTTGTTACAACCACAGTGCGCTTGTTAAGCCAACAGTGAATTGTTACGAACCAGCATATTTACAACAAAAGCTGTCTGTCTGTAGTCTAACTGTTTATCTTGGTTTGCTATTTACCTTAAAATTTGGAAAATTCTTGTAAACTTAGCTGCTGGCTGAGACAAACTAGCCCTCCTCAGGAGGGACGAAAGACTCATACTGACTGATGTCTGTGTTTTTTCATTCTTTCTAATGTGAATGTTACTTTTGCTGCTCTAGAAACAACATTTAGTTATTTATTTCTTTTGATGTTTTATTCAAATGATAATTAAAAAAACATTAATTTAGTACGTAAAATAATCAGTAATAGTTTTGACAAAGTAATAGTCCTACATTCAAAGTTAACAGCTGGTAAAATAAACAAAGTAAACAAAAATAAACAAAAACGTTGATTGCTGTGGGTATAAAGGAATTCTGTAAACTTTATTTTTTCACAGTTGCATTTATAGTAACAATTTAGATGTGATGTGATGAAAAGCTTTGAGAGTGCTTGAATTTTACATTTACAGATACACATGGGGGGGTCCCCTTACAGGTCCATAGACTGGACCCCATCTTGGAAACAAGTGCAATGCAGTCCCGGTGGGGTGCGGGTTCCTCAACTCAAAAAACTATTGATCTCACTCTGTGTTGACTAGGTGTTGGGTATTTTTTGGAACTACTTTAACTCTGTTTTGTACCTTGCAAAGAGTAGGTCTACTCTGGGATCCAGTTAATTTTATCCACGTGTAGTTTGCTTTTATTAATTAAACAGCCTACAGGTACACATCAGGTTCAGCCAGAATAATAATTGATTTACACTATAAACACAAAGTTTGCCCTATTGATTGTTTCTTCCTGTTGACACTGTATTTACATAATGGCTAATTTAATAGTTTAGGAATCAGTGGACTTTTTACAATAGTTTGGTGTTTTTCGTTGAATTACAAGTAAGGTGTTTTTTTTCTCCAGAGAGTGCAAATGTATTTCTGAAATACACAAAATTTGACAATGGAATAATATACTGTTCTATTCCATAGTGTAAATAACTCACTTACCTCAGTTATATGTATTGTGTTCACAGGTAAATATGCTTTTAAATGTACTGCTTGGTACCCATATGTTCAGGAAGAGGAGGTCCCAGTTGTGGTCTATGTTCGTGCCAATGGGGCATATCTGAGTGTGGGCAGCAAGATTGATTGCCGAGACAGCCAGCAGAGCAGAGGAGGATCAAACATAGAGAGAGGTTCTACTAGATTACACAAGGCTTGTCTGAGCTCAGGATTTCCTCGCCTTTTGTTGTAGAACCTGGCTTGTGGAATAGCAGATCAAAGCTTCACTTGCAGCATCTCACGTGGCATCATTTACACATCTGTGAAATCCACAATCATAGAGAAGACTATGAAACCTCTCCTGCATTCATTAATGTAGAACTTTGACCAGAGACAAAGGTTAGGTGGAGGACAGAAATGGTCCCGCTTTTGGAGCAGCATTCACAACCGCTCATTAATTCTATTTCTACTTTGAGTATTGGTTATTTGCTTTCTTCTTTTCACTCAGGCAAGCTCTCAATTCATTAGCCGATCCACTATGAATGTATTATTCAACACTAGTTTGGCATTGGTGAGAGGAGTGTATTTACCATAGCTCATGAAATATGTATCTGTTGAATGGGTGTCCGTGTAAGCAGCTGCCCGATAAAGTCATGATGAGGGAGAGGTTTCTGTGGCAGTCACAGCCAGTCACTCAAGGACAATCCCTTATAGCTGTTTTGGTTGTGTTGATTGTTGTGTTGATTATCTTACATTAAAGCTGTGGTGTGCAGTGTAGATAACAGATTTACCTCAAGGTGTGTTTCTGTATCTGGGATAACTTTTTTTTCACATTGCATGTTGAAAGATAAGCATTTCAACTTTTTTTACTAAATGTAAAAGCTACCTAACCATTTAATTTATGGGTGGAAAGGGAAAAATGTAATTCCTGTTACACACACACACGCACAACAGACACCAGCAGCCATCTACGACAAAATGACCAGATTTGTTAAAGTAATAGTGAGGCCAGGGCATCCATAAAGAGCTGTTTGTTAGATGTCAACTGCAGTAATTATAACAGAGCTGGCATGGCTGAAACTGTATTGAGTGGCCTAATGGTGTCTATGGAGAAAGAGCAGAGTATGGGCCCTTTTTTTCTCTCAGATGAAGTGGCTCGCCACAAAGATGAATGATTGCTTTCTCTGTGAACTCCTGGGCTCACGGGTTGATTTAATTGAGTTGAATTAAACCTAAGCCAGGTAGAAATGGAGACAGAGAGAAAATCTATGCCGTCGATCTATAAAAGCCTTTTGGGCTTCGATCTGGATTACGTAGATTATTTTCCTGTCTGGTCACAGTCACACTTCATTCCTATCCCTATAGTCTGTATTCCTTAGTTACGTATTGTTTAGCTGGGACGGTGGTGATGGGTGCCCTCGGCTGGCATGTCACCAGAACTTGAACAGTGGACAGAAAGCATCACCCCTTCTTCATGGTCATAGGACTTTTTAATAAAAAATGAATTCCTGCTGGTTTATCATGAGGCTAAGATAGTACCTAGCAGTTAGGGGGCCACCTTGGATTTAGATTTGCAAAGAAAACCGTGAAAAGAGCTGGCACTGAAAATACATGTTGTTATGTTCTGGCAGACTGGTAGAGACACCCCTGTGGAGCTGCTTCTGCCATACAGTGCATCTTCTATAAATATAGCTTGCTGACGGTAAAGTAATTTCATTGACGTAGTTACCTAATATGGAGAATGCATCACTTCCTGTATATGCTGAGAAGACGTGTGCGTGACCACAAGGTCCGAAATGCAACAAACTCTCCACAGGGCATATTTGATGTTTAGATCACACTGATTACTGAAAAATGCTATGATGAAAACAATACATTACACACCTTTAATGAGAAAAGAACGGTATTGTTAAATGTGTTTGAGTTGAATTTAATAAGCTAGGCAAATAAAACTGAATACCTGCCTGTAAAACAGGCCAGCAATACGTCACTTGTAATTGTAAAGTTGTTTGTTCCTGTCGTATTTATTGCCAAGTACCTCAGCAAAAGTGTTAAATGGAAATTTTAAAAAAGCCATGCAGTAATTCAGCAATCAACGGATGATTGGGGGCATACGTTGCTGCCTGCCAACAGACATGGGGCCGAGCTGCCAAATCACTCTTAAAAGGAAGCCTGAGCAAAGGGGCTTATCTCAATGTGTTGGTCTTTCTCTCCTCCAGCACGTTTTGCCATATGTACACAGAGGCAGGGGCACGATCTCATACGTCTTTCTTTGTCTGTATTTGTCTTTCTGTCTTTATTGTGCTCTGTTCTCTCTCTCTCTCTCTCTCTCTCTCTCATCACTGCTTTAGCCCTTTGCTCCCCCGTTACCCCCTACATTTCTATTGTGCTCCTGTAACAGGGTTGTCATCTCCTAAGAAATCACCTCTTGTTCTTGACAATTTCAAAATGACAAGTTGACTCTTAAAATGTTATGATTAGCCAACATTGTTTGAGCTTTCCTTAGAGTAAAGCTGCTTAGGGGCAGCAGATAAAGCCACGTCGTATACTTATCTGCTGTATTTCAATCCTTCTTTGTATTGTGGCAGCTGAGATGATACGAGGAGAAGAGGGCAAGATGATCCTATCCTGCTATATTCATTTGAATCTAAACCTGTGCTGTTTGTTGGATGGTAATGGAAAGCTATACTGTGAACTGGACATAGACACTACCTGCCCATCCTCTTGATCAAACAAAATATTATATGCCCAGTGTTGAATTATACTTTGTGCCAGGGTGATATTTGCTTTGGTTTTAAATCAGAGTCCTTGTGTTACCTGTTAAATAATGAAAAGAATACTGCTGGGTTCAGTAGAAGTATCATAGGGAGGGTTTTGAATGGATCTGGCTGCCAGTTGTGCTTGCATCGGCTTGAAGCCCCATAGCATTAACATAACCAGAGAATACAGTAGATCGTTGGAAATGATATCAAATTCTTGAGAGACCTCAGGCCCATTTCAGTCCTTAGAAAGTCAATGTAGATTTGAGCGGGTTCCCTTTTTAGATATTGGCTGCTCTTTGTACCCATACCCATTTGTACTCTTTGAGTGTTGTTGCTTGCTTACAGGTGTATTGAAAGCCCATGTCTTCTTTGTCCTTCCCAGCAGTATGATGGAAAATTAGACCATGGGTCTTTCTTACACTGAATTTCCTTTAAATGCCCTTTATTCTATTTTTGCAAGGACAATAGTGTAAAAATCGACATGTTTTTAATACAAGTTTCTGAAATAAATCAGACTCTTTTGAAATATTCAAATTAAAGATTTGTAATTTTTTTTGTCCGAAATAACTTTGAGTTTTGTTTTGTCTGCTAACACTAAACTGATAATTTAGTCATCAGTAGCAATGCTCATTACATTGAATCCTTGTGAGTTGTGTCCATATGCATCACATTCTATGTGAATGTTGACGGGCAGTTCTTTTGCCATCCATAGTGGGCGTTAAAACAAGGCAAGGAGCTGCATCTTTTGAGACAGAAACAGATCCATAAGTTTTGAGGATCATCAAAATTACTGCCCAGTGGATTATTAAACTATAAAACAGGATTGTACTCTGGAAAGTTGCCACAGCAGCAATATTTGCATTTTTCGTATTGGCAATCGCAATAATATAAAAACAGCGTTCATGCATAAGTAATCTACCAGGAATGTGTGCTGGCACGTATTTGATTGGCCATCGCAGTGCCTTCCAGGATGAAATGATGTTGCAAAAGTGGAGGCAGGTTCAACTTTTTAGCTGGACAACCTTGCATGTGTGTTATCTGGAGCCCTTTGCTTTGGCACTCCGCTCTACTTCAACAGACAGGCCTCATTCAAATGAATGAGCGGGCTGTGTTTTGAACATGGCCTAACTGCCTGGGTATGCTTCAAACAAAGTACTTTTAGGATTATCAAACAGCGCCTAGAATCCCCTATATTAAAATAGTACTGTGATGCATCCATTTATTTCTAGGTAGAAATTCTCACAACATTCCTACACACCCTGTCCAACTAATGCTGCACCTGCCGCCAAGATGGAAAGGGCACAAGTTACCTGAAGTAACACTGGAGGAATACTGTCTGGCTCTGCACATTTAGTTCAAAAATAGCAGCCCTTAGTCATCTGAGCTCTATCTGTTTGTAAATACAGATAAATAAATAAATGCATAAGGGTCTGTCAGACTCAGCATATTTTATTTCTTGGCACCTCTTGTGTGTGCTGGTTATGCTGTCTCTTTTGATGATTCCTCAAAAATGCAAGTGACTTGTGTGTGTGAAGAAATTGTGAGGATGGGATGAATGAGAAGGCAGAGCTGTGTTCATAAAAGTTCAATCCAATCATTCAGGGAAGGATTTTTTACTTTGTCTTTTTCAGTGCTTAGTTAATTTTAAATATGCAGGCTATTGCTTTGTGTTTGCATTTCCATTAGATATGGGCATTCATTTCTGGTTTTAAAAAGTGATATCAGAGCCAATAAAACCTAAAATGGTCAAAGCTGTCTTATTGACATTTAGGGTGTGTTCACAGTGTCAACTCATGCATTGAGAAAACATTCCACCTTAAAAGTTGCTGTTAGCTGCTGGTAGCCTTTGAGAGGCAGTCTGTAGCTAGCTAACTAAAATTAATTACAAATAGGAATAGGCAGCAAAACCTTTCATTCATCATTCACACTTTTGCACACATTTGCGTTTAAAACAAGAAATGACTTTTGGAATCCACCATCCAGTGGCAGGAGGATGAGAAAGTAAATTTTCTAAGAATTGGAACTGATGAAGACGATATTAATCAAAACCAGAATTGACAAATAAAATCTAAATGATACCCAGAGTTACCACAGATCTTATAAGGGTGAATCAAGCCTTGGTATATGCATGCAAAAATGTGATGAACTCTAGCGTTTTGCATTTGAGTTTTTAAGTGACTTTAGTTTGCATGCATGTGCGTACACTTGTGTATTTGTTTGTGTGTTTTCCTGTTTTACGTGTGTGCATGCTCCCAGAGGGGAAACAGGCTGTGTGGGGTGTTATCTGCTTCTACAGAGGGTGACAGCTAATCACCAACCCTGACAAACACTGGGGGAGAGGGGAGGGGAGAGAGGGGGAGAGATGACAAACGAGAGCGAGAGAGAAAGGCAGAGGAGATGGCGCTGGGCAGGCGGATTGGCATTTGAATTCCACTGAGTAACCACAGAGTGCTTCGGATCCTGTCATCACAACCTCTGTATGGGTTTGGACCTGAGCTGGACAACCGCACAGCCTCCCATCTGGCCCACTGACAACTAATAAACCCCCATCAGTGTAGGTACACACCAAGATAGGAGGCCGCTGAGAAAACATTGCGACAATTCTTGATGAGTTGAATAAATCTTTGTGTTTGCAGAGTCTGTCAACAGCGGCTTTGATCTCCTACCTGCTGCTCATAAATTCCCAGCCTCATGGAGAATATCTACAGAAGGGTTCACTAGCTGTCTTTATTGCTAGGGAAGGCACCTTTTCAAGTGGTACCTTGTCAGGTGTAAAGACATCAGCGCATACAGTATCCACTAACGGTGCCATTAATCGTACCCAAAGTCTATGCTGTATGCATTTGTAGACTGTTTGCCTTGCAGATGGGCTGATGCATGCTGAGTTAGTGTGAGCTGCCGGTGTCGCCTGTTGACACAGAGATCAGAGGGCTGTGAGAGATGGAGAGATGCTGCCGTGAGATGGCGGCAGGCAGGCTGCACGGGGAGAGAGGAAGAGAGACGAGATGAGTTGAGGCTCCAATCTGGTTTGCGCGGAAAAATTTTAGGATGATGCATTCCCCTTAGCTGTTGTCATTTATAGGCACAGGAATCTACATAGCACTCTACTAAACAGGCAGAAATATATCACAGCTATGCCATTTACAGAGTGAATGTGACAGTACTTTTGAAAAATACAATTTAATGGACGTTAATGACAGCTCAGTTTGATTACCAATAGTAGGACTGAAATATCAATCCTTTTTCCTGGTGGTCCAGTGGCTTCCGGCCTCCATGTGGCTTCTGGCCTCCCTGCTGGAGCCAGCGTGGGTGGCATTATTCAGACCAACTGGCTGCAGTCTGCGTCGCTGTGATGGGTGTCATGCTGGGGGCCTCCACATGGGAAGACCCTCATCTGCTCACAGTGTCACACCTCTCACCACTTTGCTCTCTCTATCTGACCCTGTCACCAAGACAGAGAGTGACAGATAGAGGCAGAGAGAAACCGTGCAAGAGACGGAGCGAGTGGGTGGCATATTCTTTTAGATAAGGCATAGCTGAAATCCTCGCTAAATAAAATTACAGATAGCTGTCAGATGCTTTTACCGAGCGCACTGCTTGAAAGCACGCAAATGGCACTATCATTGAACAAGTCAAAGGTCCAAACTACTCGAGAATTGAGGTTGTCATTCATGTCTTTAAGCATAAGAGCCAGCAGTCTGTTTAACAGTTTAACAGTAACACTGTTATGCGGTACAGATCAGATTTAGTTGACCATATATTATAACTAATGTATTTTTTTCCTTTAATATTACTTCACTCAGATTTTAACCTTGGGAGCGGTGAGTGGGGAGTAAAACCATTGTGTTTATGTATCTTATCCACAGATGGCTTGTTGTGGGCTGGTGTGGGTGACCGCACAGCATCTGTGTTTGAGTGTGTGCGCATCTACATCTGTGTACTTGTGTTGTGTTGGGTGCTAATGACAGTTGGCATTTGGCCACTATCAGTGGATCGTTAATTAGTATTGAGAGGTTTGGGGGAGCAGCACAGATTCCCCTCTATCTCACAAACAGATGTGTGTTTGATCTGCTAACCCAGCTTTCACACACACGCACACTCGCATACACACAGTGTCCATCCATAGCAACTCTCTGACATATGGAAATGTCTATAAGCAACTCCCTGTCAGCATACTGATATTGACAGCAATAGATCCAACTACAGGAAAACATCAGAAAACTATGGATCGTAGTGATGTCTGTCGTGAGCTTGCCAGAGAAAATCATAGAGAAACAAAAACAACAAGAGCATTTTTTCTTATAGATTTTACAAGAAATGTTTTACAATCATTTTCTTATTCTCACAAACAACAATAAAGCAGTTAAAATGGCCACTGTAAAATGTCTGCACATGGTGGGACCAGTAGTCTCTGAGCTGCTTACTTCAAAGCAAAAAATAACGACTCAAGAAGGACTTCACTGGTGGACGAAGAGCGGTAATGAAAAGCATTTGTTTATTTCTTAAAGCCAACCTTTAACAAACCTCTACAAACTCAAAGACGCTGGAGTAAAACATTATTATAGCTCTCACTAATGTCAGAGACTTGTCTATTCAGTTAATTGTAGCATAGTTGTCCTGATGGAATTGCTCTGTGACCTTTAGTATTTTTATTTCTCCAGCCCTTATATTTGCTAAGTGATGGTATTCTGGCTGATTAGCACACCCTTGTCCCTCCACACACACACACACACACACACACACACACACACACACACACACACACACACACACACACACACACACACACACACACACACACCATTACAAAACACAATGTATTCACTCCCAGAACCCCACTCCCATTGTTCTGCTTTATAACACTGGGGAAGGAGCATCAGTCAAGTATATTAGCTGGATCCTATTACTGTCACCAGATTGCCTCTCTGAGCCATCTTAAAGAGCCCCCAGACAAAACTTCCTGTCATGTTAATCCAAGCTTTAATAAATAGAGGGATGTGTAACCATATTCAAATAGGGGCTCCCGTATTTATGCTGACAAAGAGAGACGGGCTATCGCAAAATGACAGATGAAAGTGTTTTGCATGAAAAGGAGGAGAAAAAAAAGTTTTTATCTGTGCTCATTCTCTCCCATTCTGGGGAGAAATGTCAAATTATTGAAATGGCCTTTAAAAAAAAGCTTAAGTCTAATCTAAGTAAAACACTGCAGGTATTAGGGGTGGTGGCCATTGTGAGTGAAATGGATGCCATTCAACTCAAGCTAGCAGCTCATTCCATCCCTCTTGTTCACCTATTGATATCAAAGTACATAATACACACCTTGTCTCCAAACAGAGATTTATGTTCATCGGACCTGTGAACATTAGAGCATACTGAGCACTTTCACAGATTCATGAGTTTGTTATTACATTTTGTTTTGTAGACAGGTATACAAAGTGTCATTTAGTTAAAGCTCAGGCAGTCACAAAGATGTAGTAGGAGCCCTTGGCATCCCTGACGATTCTCATCACCAACAAAGAGCGCAAAATACACTTCCTCAATTGAAGGCCATCTCTTAGATTCATGTGTGGAAAAGAGCAAACACACTGTTGCTATCACAGGGAATGACATACTCTCTTTCAGACTAGGTTCATTTCTAGCTAATCTTCCCTTGACTTGGCTTGAAAAAATCTGTTAAGCCAGAGTTTCACTACCGCGTGTCTGTATATTTTACTATGCAGTGCAGAGACTTCCCATTTTAATTAATAAGCTGATTGAATCCGAACATGTTTGTTCGTTCCTGCTGTGTGACTGAAATGTTCCATGTTTGCTGAGGCTGCACGGTTCTCCCCGCTGCCTAGGCACATGCAGCATTATTAGCAGGCATCCCCTTAGAATTTTTGGCTATGATGGAGCTATCAGTTTCTAAAACTATATCACCAAAATGTGTTTTACATTGCAAAGTAAAACTGAATAACAATATTCAGATGAATGATGGTCTGTGTTTTAGTACTAGTATTTTTAATTATTTATGTTAGTATTAATAATTTATAATAACCATCAGTATTGATAATTAGTAATAGGAATTTTTAAAAATAATATAGTAAATTTAGTGAATCGCTGTTAATCTTAATATATAGTATTAAATCTGGTGCTGCGTTTCTATTGGTATTCCTTTCAGACCAGCACTATGCAGACAATTAAATAAAGACTGAAAGAGGGATGGATGAGTGAGTTAGAGAACCAGCTGAAAACTTTCGAAGACCGTTTTTCTGTGAATCACTGAGGCATGTCACTGCCTCACCCACAATGCTTATTTCCTGCATGCTGATTTTGACGCTTATAAAATGCTGAGCTAGCCATACCCTGAGCAAACAGGTAGCATCAATTAAACAAACATTTGATTCTATGTAGAAACAGTTTATAATAGATTTGAATGGGTGTGCTTTGTGCCTCAAAATGATGAGATTTAAAGTTGGCAAGCACCTTCATGTGTGTCAGAAACATTGCCCTTACACTTTTACTGCTCAAGCAATGGAAACCGAAAAAGCATCACAAAAGACTGTAAGTGAGATTGACTGTCACAACATATAAATTCCAAAAAGGCTATTAAATATTAACATGAAATAACACCAGCATTATTATAAATAGCACAAACATGGAAATTATTAGAAAGGTTATTAGAAATGAGTGACTTTAATATATATTAAAAGGGCAATATGTCCAGTAAAAAGTAATATGCCTGTCCCCGTGTTGGCTATGCCAGTGTAATCCCTGTCATCATCTGCAACTTCCTCACACGTTCAACTCATTTGCCCATTTAAACAAATCTCTCCCCAGCCATCCCTCTCACCCTCGGCTTCATGTTTTCACACATCTCCCCAAACAATTTATAGTATCCTCTGACCTGCTTCTGTCCTCCAGTCAATACTGCTTGCAGTTATATTTACATTAGCAAGGAGGAGGGAAGAAGGGGTGGATGATGTAATGTGCCGTGTTTGTGTGTGTGTCTGTGTGTGAATGTGTGTGTCTACTAAAAGAGAAATCTGATTGGCTTTCGAGTAGGAAGGACATCGTTTTAAATAAGTCCTCAATGTTAAACTGTTTGCTCTAGGGCTTAAGGATTGCTCACCTCTCCAAATACTATTTTAGCTTGAAAGCACAATATTTCCCAGCCTGAGCTTTCACATGGGAGAATGAGGGAGGGCCCTGGTGCAGCAGTTTCATGGAGGTGGCTTGCAGGCATACTCCATTCTGACAGAATGAGGAGGCACTCTGCAAGAGTGTGGCGGAGAGGAAAGGGGCCCTATTAATAAAATGACTCCATAATGGGTAGTTCCCTGCAGCTTGGCAAAGGAAGACAGGCGGATTGATGGACGAGGCCAAGGCCTACTTCCTCAAGCATACTGAGCTCAACTGTGTGGACATGCCTCTGTGAGGCCAAACACAAGGCCAGACCCCACAACATACTGGAGCCCCATTCATATAGGAAGGAAGAACCTTATAAATGATTTCCTGTTTTGTGTAGAAGGGTCAATGTGGCAGTTTTAAACGAGCAATACATCATATCTAAGCCTAGTCGAAAGCTCTCTTGAGCTTTCACACTATATGAAAGGTTCAGGCTTTTTATTCAAATTTTGCAATACACAGTGTAACACAGATTGGCTGATTTGGAGGATGCAGCCAGACAGAATTTACCTTAACTGTAATTTTACTTCAAAGTAAGAAAGGTAAACAATGACTCACTGGGTTACAGTATTACATTTATATAAGGCATAATTGGCATTACTCAAGAGAGCAGCAGTCATATAATAGTATTTGCCCAGAAACAGGGGGGTTGTTTACAAGAAAAGGGTGTAGAAATATGATATGATGTGATTTTTAACTGCTTTTTTGTTTTGCGGCTGGCGTGGGCAGGGCTAGAGATGCGCTAATAAAATATTGTTTTGCCACAACAGTGTTACGCTCTGTCCTAACAATATAGCAGCCTCCTGAAGGCATCACTCCATCATCCTTTCATTACATTTCTTTGTAACAGTACATTGATTAGAGTGGCCTCAGCATGACTGCCTTTTTAATTGTGTATTTGCTGATCTGAAAGCTGCACAGAGCGCCGTGGTAGGATCTGTACTAACCATTTCAACAATGCTCTGAGGCATTCTTTGACACACAAAGTTCATCGTTAGAATATACATCAGTTTGTATCACCATAGCGACCTCCTTGGATGCCGAGCAGGGGACCTCATAAATATGTAATCCTGACAGATTTGAGGAATTGTCTTCCTCAAGTGTTCCTCTCAAGCTATTTTGTTAATGTCAACATGAAGGAAAGTTACTGGAATAAGTGTTGACATTCAGCCCATGGTGTATATCATTAATAATTACATACACAAGAATTTCTGTCAGATGACTGTTTAAAAAAATTCATTTGAATCACGTTTTTCTGTCGCTCTCATTTTTCGGTAATTAGGTATAAAAAATAGATGAGTGAACCCTCTAAGCTCATTCCCTTCGTGCTGCCATACAGTGGAATTAATTCAGAGTGTAATCATATACAATGTACTGTATGACAGATTTTCAGTCATTACTCAAATATCTCTGTTAGTAATTAAAATGTTGCATTGCTGGGGCGTCCTTGTGGCTTCTTGTGTTTCCTCTCTCAATACTATTGACTGACTATTATTATACTGAAAAAGTATAATAATTTTTTTTACATAGTTTTTAAATCAATATGGAAATTGACATTTGTAGAAAAATAATAGCTACAAAACATTTGAAGGATCCAGTTTTGCGAGAAGAAACTATAAAACAGACATATTTACTGTAAGAAAAATAAAGAGAAATGGGGTAGATAGAGCAGACAGCAGATAAGCACATCTTCACCCTACGCTCCTCACAGTGCTTTCTCTATCTGTGTGTATGTGTGTTACATTTGCACTCTGGCCTTGCATTTTTATCACTTCTGCTGAGGGTTGCCACTCATCCATTATAATACTGAATATTCCTTTTGGGAAAGAGAGAGGTTGTGTTCCAGATTAAGCATAGCTAGCGCAGCCTCTGCTGTGGACCTGGAAAAAAAATTTTGGTCCATCAAGGCTCACTCTTAAGAACAGTGTCCTTTTTGCCCCCTTGTGTAATTGCAAGAGCTTATAGGGAGCTAAAATTTTGCCCTCTGCTCCTCGTTAAACCACCACTTGTAAAAGCGCTCATGCGTGGATGCAGCACATTGCAGCTCAACGTTCCCAGACAATGGTATAGATTTCCTCTACAAAAGAACAATTGAAAGGGTTGTCACAAATTTGTCCATTGTCGCTGGGTCGCTATCATTTCTCTGTTAATTGCCATCATTGTAATAGAATATTAGATGCTCTACACTGCAAAGGGGATGTTGATGAAGGGGCAGTGTCAGCTGAGTTTTCTCCTTGACCGTGACCCATATCTGTCATAATGTTAATGATAATGTGATACTTCATTGATCCCTGTAGGGATTTTTTTTACCCCCTTCACCCTCTCCACAGTGCGACTGTGGTGCAGGTTCAGCTTCAGAGGTACTGCCCCTGGAGAAGGCAGGGTTTCAGTTTGTTGCTCAAAGATACTTAAGTAAAATGGATGCTTTTACTTTTGATTATATTGGGATGGAATGATTCAAAGCTTTTTACCTGTATTTATCGTGACTCTCATATTGATATTTGTGTCTATCAGATGCACCCGCAATGCTAAGTGTTTTTTAAATTATTTTTTGCCAAAGAAACAAGTTTTTGTAAATATGGGTAACAATTTTTAAAACAGAGTGTTATAGTTAGTTCTCCTACTGCAAGTTTTCTTTAGGTCAGTCCATCTACATATTTGGCAGGGTTCTCCAAACACAGGCTGCTGGCTAAATCCCAGACAATTTACATCTGTCTGGTTATTGCTTTTATATATCACGTTGAAGTCCCATTTTGAAAGGGGAATGGCTGGATAATGTAATGAGCATGAGAAGCTGCTCCCTGATTTTGCGTTTAACCAAGTTTAATTGTCCAACCTTCACTGATTCTTTCCATGCACTGTAATGGAAATTAATGTCATAGGTATCCTTCAGTTGTGCAATACAAAGCCTTTAGCTAAATAACAGTTAATTACAGTCATTTTAGTTGGATCAAGCCTTTGCTGCGCCACTGTCAAACAATTATCTTTATCAATTATTGCATGTTTTTCCATAACGTCATGGCTAAATCCAAGTGAATTTGGTATTTGAACAATACCTAATTACCCAATAACTTGATTCATGATAAATGAACATGATTCATTTTATAACAAGAAAGTGTCTTTACTTTAAATTGTGATGCTCATACTCCCTTTTTTCTTTATGCCCATAACCAATGTATAAATAATGCTGCTCCAGTTTCAGACTTCATTGGAGGACATAGATTAGATATGTTGTGACGATCCTGGAAAGTACTGTCCGTCCCAAACATTAGCATTGTAACTGCAGCTGTGTTCTCCGCTGTCTTGCGCAGTTTGTCGCTAGCTCCCCAGCCAGTGACGAGCTGCCAAGTGGGTTATTTTAAAAGACTGATGGAATTAGCATGATCATTTTTAAGTTGAATTAGCCACATATAGACAAAAGTAGCTTGTAAGCTTTTCTAAATGAATGCTCTTTTGAGCATTACCTGGTGAACTTACGCAAATAGCACAGACTGCGCCTTGGCAATGTGAACAGAAATCCCAGTACTGACGCCAAAATTGCCTGATAACTGCATACACAGTTATTTTCACTTAGGTAAAAGTGAAGTTCACAGCAAGAAATAAATCTCTACGCACCCAATACAACCTGCACAAAGCCCCGCTGGGTGCCATCACAAAAACAGAGCCCAAAGCTTCAACAAAAGCATGGGTCCCAGGTCACTATCTGCGGCTCAGGTCTCCGTTCCTTTGGCTTCAGATATGATCTATATCAGTGTCACCCCCAAATTGCAGGAAAGCTCCTCTGGTAGCCTTCAGTCGTGAGCTGAATGTAAATGTGCATTTGACACCTCTAAATCGCTGTCATAATTCATTTGCAGAGCTCTTAAATCTCTCCCTGTCACCTGGCACCTCTGCTGTTTTCCTGTCCAAAAACAGAGCACATTAGCCTTTATTGATGCCTTTGTCCTTTGATACATAATTCATCATTCGCCAACCTTTTTTTTGGGGGGGGGAATTATCATGTATTTTTCTGAGGTTACTCAAACATATGGATTGATACAGACAAAGAGGATGCACCTGGTGGTAGTTAAGTCCCATGCTAAATGACAGGAACAGAATACATGTTTTTTTTCTCGCCACTCAGCTCCATTACTTTCAAATGAAGTCATATTACCACAAACAACCAGATATCCTCAGTGAGTCATTCATTGGTATGTGTCAGTGCACCCATGGTAAATTGATTTAAATGCTTCAAATCAAACAGTATTTAAAGAGTTTCAATATTTTCTTGAAATTTACCTCAATGACTCAGATGAATAATTTTCACTTTAAAGGAAACTAACTTCACAAACTAACTGACAAAGAGGGCAACAAAGGCAATGACCAAACCTTTTAAGAAAAACTATGTGCTGTCTGTAAACCTTCCAACCTGCATTACATACTGCAGGAACAGCACTAACCAATCAAACCACCTGTATATGCAACTAAGTGCAGTGCTAACTTTGAAAGCTGCAGCTAGTCTGCTAACTCTTAGCATTTGCGTTTACCAGTTGTTTGACCAGACACTAAAGGGACAACACCTCAAAACCTAAACCCATCACTCTCTCTAATGTAAGATCTGTTACTGTGAATTGATACCTTTACAGTAGAGATGTACCGATCATTCGGCTGCTGACTAGAATCAGACACTTTTCAGTGTCACATATACGATTCTGTGCCAGTCAATTTACTGTCTGCGGCACAGACACAGTTGTCACAAACACACTAAAACATATCGTCTGCATGGAATTTCTTCACCATTATGCTCTCAATTTGTAATACCTGTAATGTCAAAATGAGCCGTGTTTCCCCACACGCTTTACTTGGGTGGAACACCCAGATATAATAAGTAGAATTATAAAAAAATAACCGACTAGAAAGATGGTAATGTATTCTTTCAAATATTTTCAAATAAACCATTCAAATACATATATCATAATAATTTACTATAAACATACAGAAAGAAAAGCCAATGCTTATTCATCATGAGGATCCTAATAAATAAATAAATGAATAAAGCATTTCCCATTCAAGAAAAAAAAAAATTAAAAATGTTTGTATGCTGTCAATTCTAAAGAAAGAAATCAGCCAGCCAGACTTCAAAAAAATTGGACAGTTAAATTGGCTAACGAAATTGCAAGCCGTGCATCTCTGTTTGACAAGTTGAAATAGATGGATTCCAAGAAAAGGCAGTTTAATTTATTGAATAATTACACATTTATTTAATCAATATTAAATGTTAGCTAATACTTGCCCAATCACGTTGTAATGTAATTACAGAATGGTATCAAAACACTACCTTTTGAAATGTGAGTAAGAATGATATTGCTGGTAAGCCAGCTATTCACAAACCTAATACATTGTCCACTCTTTTTTTAGAAGGAGGTTATTTGGTTCAGATTTGTTTGCTGCAGGTTTAGTTAAAGAGCTGTCCGGCCTTCTCCCCTCCAACTGTCTTCTAGCAGACCTTCTCTTTTTAAGTGGTCATGGACTGTTCCAGTGCATATACCACAGTGAAATAGACTTTTGCTCTTTTCTTCATTGTCACAAAAGGCCAGGCACTTCACTGGAGTTCCCATTCCCTTTTTACATAGTGATAAGACAGCCATTATCCTTTGAACCTTTCTTTTCACCGAGCCAGGAGAAAAGGAAGAGTGAAAGAGAAGGAGGAGGAGGACAGAGAAAGATTTCTTCCCTGAGGTGAGCCTGGCCTCACCTCTGTGTGGCGGGCTTTTTTGTGAGCAGTGAAGAGGTCCTTAACCTTCTATCAGATGGAGGCACACAGTTGTGTTCTGCTTGAATAACTACATTGAAAAGCCCTGAAGCACGGGAGATGGTTCTATAGACTCTGCAAGTGGCAGAGAGAGAGAGAGGGAGTGAGAGTGGGGGGGTATGGGGGGGGGCTGTATTGTATGACCTGCTGGAGTGTGACTCTCACATGATGTGCACATTCTTTGTTAAAGTGCCCATCAGTGCTTCACTTTGAATCTGTTATTTGTTGTATGGGTCTCGCTGACAGGATGGTCCTCCTCTAATAATGTCACAACAACACAGTTCACACATTTATATAATACACTTCCTTTAATAGACCTCACTTCATTTTACAAAGTAACAGTCTGCGCTCTGGCTGTGAATGGCTTTACAGTCACCATCAATATCACAGTACCGATATTTGAATGTCATGTTGCATGAAGGTGCTCGTGATGGTTGATGGCTGATGTTACTGTGGGCTGTTTTTACAATTCAAGCCACTCTGATTTCACATGGATGTCTTGTGCTCACTTGTTTACGTACCAACAAATTAAGTGATTACAGTTTGCCACCTAACAAATCAAACTTATTGCATGCTAGTACAGAAGTCATAAATAGTGTTATGCTGTGTCCATTATTTTTGCAGGTGCTTGTGGGTATCATTTTACATTTTGATGAGTTTCATCTCACATCCGAATCACAGAGTAGACTTCACAAAATTGTTACTAATCAATCTCTGTCATAACAGCTGTGTTTGAAGGTGGCGTCTCCATTTCTTTGAGTCTTGAAGAAAAACAGAATATTCTCTGCTGTCCACTTTTTCTACGCCTCTACTGATGCATGTACAAGTGACTCGTTTGGGTGTTTCTGTATTACTGATATTAGATGACAGAAGTCAAATGCTATAAATTTTTGTCTCCCATGTAAATGATCACAGGCTGTCAGCCATACTTGTCAAATTAAACGTTTACCTTAGTTGGTAAACATGCCATTCCATCTTTTTTCTGCAGTGGGGCTTTCACGCTGTCAGATGCAGAGACATTAAAAACTGGTTTCTGGTGTTTTGAGCAGAATTCCAGCCAAAAAAAGGAAAGAAGTGAATCAAAGTTTTCTCACATTTAATTCCAGGACAGTGTAATTACCTGGCCAGGTACTAAATGTAACAATTGAGTGTTCTGTACTGCAGAAATAACTATCCATAAGTCACTCTGTGTTCTTCAAGCTCAGGCAATGAAATCACAACCCACTGCACTACAAATTCCAGTTATCCCACTTCCTCTCACTTTAATGTGATTTCCATTAGATCGGCTGGCATCAGACAGAGGTTAGGTTACGTGACATTATAAATGTCTGTTTATAAAACTGTTGCTGCAGGCGATATTGCTTGGCAGCTGCTTATTTGTACACTACTTTTATATTTTTTCCCACCACACTGTCATCAGATTTTTCAGAGACACAGCAAACGCAATTATTTTTGCTGAATTTTCCTTGTGCCCGTGTGTTGTGGCAACACAGAAAACAGAAGTACAGAAGTGAAAGACAGGAACACAGTTGTAGCGCTAGAGAATTTACACTCACAATCAACAAATCATTGCTATTTTACCTTCAATTTTTATCCGTTAAACTTCATATAGACTGCCTACTTTATTTTGTGCTCCTGGGATGGGCTTCAGGAAGTGATGCTTTAGTTTAATTGTTTATTCAATATAAGTGATGGTGCAGTCACTTAAAGCAGACAACACAAGGTACGCTACTCACTCCCTGATACAAGACACTATAATTAATGCATTGCATGTTAAACGCACCCTTCCTAATGTTCGCAATCACGGTGTGTTCCCCATCCGAGGCTGGTCAGAAGAGATTATTGGCCCAAATGATCCCATAGTGTAAGTTATGGTTTACAGACATAATCTCAAGGCCACCGACTTGATCAGAGGCTCCTGATTTCCATTCCATTCAACATAGGGGAGCCCGCAAATCAGAAACCTGCAACAGCCAATGAGAGCGAGCTGACCAGGTAGCATCACCAACGTGTTGTGTATTAGCTCACGCTTTAAAATGTATTAGTCATGTAGATTCCCTCTTCTCAGCCGTGAGTTTATTCACAGATTTATTCTCTGTTTTGGTGCCTCCGTGTTTGTTTACGTCTGAAGTCACGTTTAAAGTTTTGTAAGATCCCAAGTCCCAGAAATCGCCACACTGAAATTGTTTAGGATAAACGCCAAGTGTGTGGGCTTGAATCTTGACTGAATCATCTGGTTTTCCATTATTTTTTTCTACTTCGATTAAAATCGGTTAATTCTATCAGTATGTCTGGGGTATCCTGTTTTTATAAACGGTTAAGATTGATAAATCCTGTAGTGTGCAACAGGCATAATAGGTTTGTCTTAACTTCACCATTATCTGTCCAGTGTTTTGTTCTGCCATAGCTGCTGCTGCAAACATTTGTGCTTCATCTCAGTGCAGGATTTTATAAACCCCGCTGCTACGCCGGCATCCACCTGTGGGCTCCGATTCCCTGCCTACTTCAGGTGCTGAGTTTCACAAGATAATAGATGAATACATTGTGTTAAATCTAGGCATACCATGTGTATAAGACACTTAAAATGCATATGACTGTTGCCAGCTATATTTGGCAATTTTGGAAATATTTTGGGGAGGTGCAAATAAAGTGCCCGGGAGCCGCATGTGGCCTGTGAGCCATGCAATGAGTAACTGGGGCCCTACATGCTGTGCCAACGTCTTGTGTGCCAAATGTGTGGCAAGAGGGTGGCATGAACAGTGTGCCAGCACTAGTCTGCCTGGCTGCCAGGCACTTCTCTTTATTCAATCAGACAGTTCGGCTTGAGTGAGACCCCTATTCTTGTATCTTCCCATCTCCTCGCGAAGCTTTGTCACCCTCCCATGAAAAACGCATGCTTGTGCAGCCATCTTTCCCTCTCAACAGCATCAAGCCTCCTCTGTACACCGTTACACTTACCTAGAGACCATAACCAGGGGGAAAAATGAGTGTTTCCTTTTTTTTCTATCTTAGACTGCTCTCTAACCCTCAGTTTTTTTATTTTTCTCCCAAGACAAAATCACAGAATAAATGAGCATGCCTCTCTCTGTTTTTTAAGCATTTCGTCATAGTTATAGAAAGCAGAGTGTGTCTAGAGATCTGTTTCTTAGGGATGTGTGAAGAAAAAATGCTGTCTGTCTGTGTGTGGCTTTATTGGACATGATGAGGGATGATATTATGGAGGATGCTGCTGCCGCTGTGGTTGTGAGATGAGGAAGGATCCCATTTGTCTCACGCTCGCTTAGTGTAATGTGTCTATCTGTCACCCTCCCCAAGACCGGACATTGGTGTTCATCAAAATAAACATATTGTCCCCACAGCTCTCCATTTTTTCACTGCTCGTCGTTATTTTTAATTTTCTCCTTTGTTGCCAGTTTTCTCACACATCTATGCCACATCTCATCCATACAATGAGTGAAACCACTGCAATTGCTTAAATTCCTATATAATCATAATTTACAAGCTACATACAGGAAGGGAAATGGTTACATGACCATAATCCTGTGATCACAGAATGATTATGTAGGAGAGAGGTGCTTAGAAAGAAGTGTAAAGTAGCGACAATATATATTCTAAGAGTAATTACAGTGAGTAGAATGAGATGTGAGAAGGTGAGGTACCTGCTGAAAAGATTAAGCTAATGTCAGTACTTCTTTCTTATGTCTTCCAGGTTGACGACGCCATGCTTATGTTTGATAAGACTACTAACAGACATAGAGGTAAGTGCACAGCGTCTGCTCTCTTTTCTCCCGTTTTTTGCTGTGTCTTTCTGAAAGGTGAGAAAATAGTCATTTTATGTCCTTTCCCCATGAGATAACACAGAACAGTTCCAATCTTACTTGATATTAGGTGTACCGTCTGTTCAACAATGGGAGCGTGTCAAAGTAATCAATAAGCTGGTACTGTGTTTAGAATGTTTGAGCATTAGATGGTGTGTGTGTGTGTGTGTGATGATGATGCTGGTGTGAGTGTTTCAGAGAGGCGCTTAAAGGGTGTGATGATTGTGAGATGGTGGGTGCTGTGCAGTCAGATAACAGCATCAGATAAGGCCCAGGAGGAGCACTGACTTTATCGCTATCTCTCATCGGCTCCTTATCTCAGATGAGGGGACGTTTCTCTCTCAAGCAGAGGACTTTCCAAAGACAGGTTTCCTTCCCTGCACCACAATGCAGCGTTGTGTATTTTACTTAACCACTAAGCACATATAGGGCTGTCACTTATCCTGAGCCCTGGGCGAGATGGCTGTTATTGGCTATGAATCGTCACATAGGTACGTTAAAGGAAGTTTTAGGAGACAGACTGTCCCTGTGTGTATGTATCATGGTGTGCATGAGTAGTCGACAGGCACTGACAGGTATTTCCGCCAGAAAAAGGAGCAGACGCTTCCCTGTTTGTCACACCAGGCAGCTCACTTGTAGGCAGAGCTGGCATGGCACCATCTCACTGAACCGGGCTGAGCGCTGTTTTGCCATATAGATGTAAACATTTGCTTGCAGTGAGCTACTCATCCTCTCAACCTGTATAAATGTTTAAGTGCAGTTGGCTTGTATCGAAAGCTGTATTGTTTTGTGTGTGTGCGTGTGTGTGTGTGTGTGTGTGTGTGTGCAAACTCTACTTTCTACTGTATCTTTGTGTGTGTGTACTCTGTGCAACTGTGTAGGCTGTGCAGATGAACTCTTTGAGTCTGGTAAACAGTTTCTAAGTGTGGAACATGTGAACTATAGTGGAAGTGATCTATGGCTTTGAGGGGATTTTGATCTGTAGTGACAGAACCCAGTGTGAGGTCTACTTTGAGACGACGGCTTTTTTCTCTCCCTCTCTTATTTCTCACTCTTCTCTCTCCTGTCTGCTGCACTGCCAGCCCTCTGTGAAAGGGGATGGACGCCACACTCGGGGTGTGTGTTAGGCGTTTGCCTTTGGGCTGCAAAATGCCCTTCAAATGAAGACAATGATGGAGAAACAGCCTCCTTAGCAATTTTTCTGATGACAGGGGACGTATTTATATTGAGTGTGACACAGAGGCAGGTGCAGTGCTTCCTACAGTTGCTGTTTCTTCTTACTAGCATTTTGATATTTTGTTCCAGTAGGAATAAGAAATAATAGATATTTGCTGCTTTCATCTAAAAAACACAACAGGTCTTCCAGATGAATTGCATATACTATTACAGACCCATAAGAAACTTTGAATAATTCATCACAGCCATTGGTGTGATTGTGTAATATTAATGGCTCAGCTGCCCTGTGACCACACAAAGGAAAGGACATTGAATATATTATCAGTGAAACCAGTGCCTGGGCCCACTTTAACACTGCCTACAGATCCAGGGATGGGCATCTGGCAGCCTGCAGTTTAAATCAATTTTCCGCCCTTGGTCATTTTTATCTTACAGATTGATTCATGAAAAAATAATTCCGGATTTTTCTTCAGTACCGCAATAGATAAAAATAACACATTCTTTATTTAACAATCCAAACGTTACACAATGCAATTCTTCGAAAACCACGGCGCCTAGTCCATAATTAATAGTTCCGAAAATAACTGTTCATGCTTTTGCGAAGCACTGCAGAAAAGAGCATATTTCTGATAACTAACACAGGTGTTTTTCTTGCTAATCTGGAATGCTGTCATACCTGCCACAAAGACACACTGTAATTTACACGTGTGATATCGAGCTTAGATTGCAAACAAATTTTATCTGCTCTGACCCGAACCCTAAAGCAGCAACGGCAGCCTAAAAGTTTCTGCAGCGGTATAACAAGGAGAAAGCATGTTAAGATTTAGTTATGCTTGTGTGAGGTAAAAAAACAAAACAACTTTTGTTTCTACAGCAATTTAAACACTCCAAAGAGAAGAGACCAGATACTTACAGTATGTTATGGAATTGTGTACAAGTAAGTGAAATAATTCCTTCAAAAAAGAAAGGTCTGGTGGCTGAGGTCAAATTCACAGCAAGGTGATCTCTTGTTGGGCCTGCTGTGGCACGCTCTGACTTCACTTCATTTGAATGTTAACGTACCTCAGTGCCTTTTCATTTTGCCCTATTAAGCTTTTTTTACATAGAGGCTGTATTGTATATCACTATAACGCATTGTATTTTGTTTGGAAGAGTTTATTGTGTATGAAATGCATGATCGACACTTGATTGTAAGTGTGTTTTCTTTGGGGCTGTGTTGAATTGGATAGAGGACAAACGTCACACTCCACTAGTAGCAGCATTGTCCTTCAGACGGTCCCTGCGAGGCTGGGCGAAACGACAGCCAGAGGAGACATTCTCTACCCTTCTCGTTTTCTCTGTACCGCCGCCCCCCACCCCGCTCTCTATCTCTCCCAGTCATTCAGTCTTATTCTTTCTTCTTTTTCTTTACACAGTCCCACTATTTCTGTCCCCACACCATCTCCCCACCCTGCCTGTCTTCGCCATCTCTCCGTTTCTCTCGTCTTTCTCTCTGTCTCTCTTGCTAGAGGACACCCGCTGTAAGCAAAGCTCCTCACAAAGGCACACGCTGCACACCATCTTCTTGGCATTTAAAGGAGTAGAATACGGCCAATTGTGTTGGAAATTGAACTCTCTAAAGCCTTCCTTCCCACTGCAGCAGCTCATTGTGGGTGAGCTCAGTGTCTTTGGTGAGCAGCTTGGGCTGTCCAGAGGTTGATGCCAGAGGGCGCCTATTGTTCCACGTTCTACTGCAGTGTCCCTGCCACCCCTCCTCCTTTCAACCTTCCCTTCTTCTCCTGACACTCATTTTGTCACAGAAAATCAGAACTCTGTATATTTGTAATCACATATTTCACAAAATATACTATATTATTACTAATTCTTTTATTTCTGGAGTTTTTTTTTCAGCAGTGCATGAGGTCCAGATTACATTGTGTGTTATTGCATGTGTGTGCGTGTGTGCTCGCTCCAAAACACAGGTTATGTTCTTAGACAAGGCCATGAGCACAGCAGTCACGGACTACACATATCAGTCGTCATTCCCACCACCCTCAACATGACTTCACGCCACCCCTGGATGACAGGACGAGCTGTACGGGTGGGAAATAAAAGCTTTTGAAATAGCCCTGAGTCAAAATCATTCTGTCATCCATTGCCTACTCCCGTCCCACAGGCTGACATTTTATCTATGATCTAAGATGTGATTTTACTGTCAAACACAATTGGTAGTGCCAAGGAGAGTGTAGCTGAGGTGAGAAAAATGACATTTCTTAGCGGAGGGGATGAAGTCTGGGATGAAAGAGTGGCAGAGTGGCAGCTATCGTTATCTGCAAAAGCATTGGGGTTTAATTGGTAAGTAACAGGTACAACAGATGATAGATGAATTCTTTGTTTTGCTGCTCATACGGAACCTTTATTAAAGGTGGGGTATGTGATTCTGGAGAAATCCAATGCCAGGACAAATACCACGATGTAGAGTGAACAACAACACAGCAAATAAGGTAACTAACATTAGCTAATTACCAGAGGCAACACACCAGCTCTCGACAACGATAATCTCAACTCTCCTGCTACTATAGTTAACATCTCAACAACAGCATGTCTTGGCAAACTAGAAAGCAAGCTGAATGCCCTTGGGCAAGTCATTTAACTTTACCTGACACGCAAATCATGGCTAAAAAAGCCCTTGTCTCTGAATTTGACAAAAATATGTGTATTGAATTAAAATGACGGACCCCACCTTTACGTTCTACTCTGCCACACCAAAATTAGTCCTGTTCTCTTCATCAACACATCTCTCTGTAGCATAATTCCACGCCCATAATCCACACAGGCCCTTTTCACAGGGACATATAGAGTATAGACATACACTCCCTCTGTTTTGATTATTCACAGGCAGCTTCTCAGCATCACGCCTAATCCACACGAATCCAAATAAGATAAGTACATACAATGCAAATGCTAAATTACACTCTTACAATTATAAGTAGCTGATTAATTGGGTCAAAACTGCATGCCACAGTGATTGTTTGAGTCATGCTCTGCAAAAGTCTGTAGTACTAAAAAAATCAATGTCAGCCCTGCAGTTTTCATCAAGTTTTTTAGTTAATTACTATCGGTTCAAATATTGAAGGTGGCACCTACATGCATTTTGTGTGATACACATGCTCTCTCACCTTTTTTTAATTACACCATTAAGTAAGATGATGAAATCCTAGTGTAATTTCTTTCATATTGTTTTACAATAGTTTGTAACCAGACAGCACCCATTAGTGTAGCTTTATGACAGTGTGACTGATTTTAAGCCAAATTCCTTCTTTATTTGAATGATGCAAGTAATAGTAATGTGTGCAGCAGTGTTGGGGACCAGGATAAAGAAATGGAGGCTGAATTGTTTTTAGTCACAAGGCTGCTTTGTATGAGAGAGCCACTGAGCGAGGCGCACATTAGAAGCCATGTTCCTGGAGAAGAAGAGGATTCTTGGTTTTGAACGAGGACCGGGCCAAGGCTGTGTGAATTTGTGTATAGCCTTTTTTTCTCTATGGGCTTAAAGGGCTGGTTTTCTTCTTGGCAGACAAATAGAAGACTGCATTGTGTGTGTCTGTAATCTCTTTACCTGGATTGGCAGCAAAGCTAGCAAGTGCAGCTCCCAGTGTGGAATTGGCACTGAGGAGTCAATGTCACACTGAGCGAGCTGCCTTCCAAACAACCAAAAACTGGTTGTGTGTCTGTGAGACTGTGCGTGGATGACAGCATGCAGTTGTTGTGGGGTTTTTTTTATTTGTGTCTTTGTTCATTTTATAGGTGCATGTTATAGCCCCTACCTAAGCAAAGCAGACATTATGCCTAGGTCTATGAATATGCAACACAGTGCAATTTTCTTAACAGTATCATATTATAATTTAGTAGTTGTGATGTTTTTCTTCTGTGTGTGTTTGTCACAATTTCAAAACTATGCCGTATAGAGTAAAAAGTCTCTGACCCAGGATACACAAGCTCATACAGTAACAAAGACTTGAGTGGTATAAGGTGTCATTATACACCAACTATCTGACATAAATTTGCCTCTCCTGGCTCACTGGGTGAGAAGAAAAAAAATAATTGGCCTCATTATCTTTCATCTCTTTGGCATATTACATTCATTATTTTATACAAAGACTGCCAGTATGAGTCCTGTAACCTGGGAAGCAGAGCTGCACTCCACAGGTTAACTGTTGCTCCCTGAAAAGCCCCGGCATTTGACGTCACCACAATGCCTCATCAGCCACCAGTGCTAGGGATTGAACATGGCCGACTGAGCAGAGGATGTCTGTCTGCAAAGTGATTGCTGGCTCATTGACTGAGTAGGAGAGGAGGTGAAAAGGGAGTGGGCAAAGGAAACAAGTACAGTTAGAAAAGAAATGGGAAGGAAAGAACAGGATGGAAAGAAAGGGGCGCTGAGCACAAGAAAAGCAGGAGAAGTAGAATGAAGGCATGGTGAGGGAGAAAAAGGGAAGGAAATAAAGAAAACGGAGAGTGCCTCAGTGGGAAGCCTCCCCCTGCTGGCTCCTCTGGCTGGAAGCTGCTGCCGATGGCTTCAAAAGAGCGCCAGGCAGTCTAGGCCTCCGCTTCTAGCAATTAGAGATCACTCCAGCGGATGCCTCCTGGCCAGCCTGCAAATCCCTCAAAAATACCCTCTGATTACTACTGTAGGACACAGGCTGTTTACCAAATGGATCTAGCACTGCTGAGAGTGAGGTTTGATAATGCCTTCTTTTGTTCAGGCAAGAGAGGGAGCAGGGTCATTTGAGTTTTAAAGATGGCGCGACTTCAGAGATGAATTTCCACCAAGAGAAGGAAGAAAAGTTACCCAATTCTTTAATTTGTCATCCAAATAGCTCTGCATGCAAATGGCTAGTAGTTTTTTGTTTGTTTTTTTTTACAAGAGAATAAAGCCTATTTGAACAGAGCTCAAATACAGTATCTGTTCACCAGCACTTTTGCAAGGGCCAATCCCTTTTTAAACAACTGAATCCCTGTTGGTTCCACAGGCGTTGTAGTGTTTACAGTTTGTAGCTCCTCTGTGCTCTGTGACTACTGTATAGCAGCACTGATGCAGAGTAAAACAATCAGCCGCTGTGCCTGACTTAACTGATTGACACAGCATTCACATCAAGCGGAATCAGATAGTCCTGCACTTTTCCTTGCATAGCTTCAGTCTTCCAACAGGGGCTGACATATTCCTCATTGTGTTCTCTCACCTTGACAGACCTGATATTAGCGATTAGTGTGAATGTCATTTAAATGGCAGAGCTAATCATACGCTCTGGGTCTACCTCCACCTGAGGGCCCCTCGCCTTGGCCTAATCATAGTGACAAAGGAAATGATGTGTTTAGCCACTCTTAATAACTGCTGCAGCTCATCAGCTCCTGGGCAAGCTGAGCCAACCTGTGCCTCACTGGGGAGTAGGGATGTGCATCTCTATCATCACACATCGATGCATTGCCAACGATCTGATTCAATGAGGATACATACGAAGCAGCTACCAATGTGGTACGATACGCTTCACCCCTATTGCGATGCAGTGCGATTTAATTTACCTTAGTGCGATACTATGCGATAGAACACAATGCAAACAAAATGTGATGCTATTCAATTCAATATGGTACAGAGTTTAAGTTTATTTCTTTGGATCTTCCTAGAAGCAACATGCATGTAGGGTTTTTTGTGCGATTAGAGTGTAATTCACTGCTGTTACTTACTAGGCCAACAGAAAGAATGCCAGCTCACTGTTTTTCTTGCAGCTTTTTATTTCTCAAATATTTTGCCAACATCCGGGAGCCCGTCACTTAGGCACTCTCTTTTTCTCTTCTTAGTTTTCTCCATAAACGTTCTGTTCGGCCTCTTTACCTCGGCCATGCTGAGCCCGGTTATGCTGCCCAATCGTCTGGCTCCGGCACAACACCAGTGCCACTCTCCACTAGCTGTTATTTTATGGTAAAAAGTTACACAATGTTGCTTGAAACTTGAGTGGCAAGCTAGACAGCAAAGCTAGACCACAACCGACACTATCACTTAAAGTAATGTAACCAATGTCCAAGTGTGTTATCTAGTGGGTTTGCACCTCTGTCTATAAAGCCGATTTCAATCAAGTTGAAAACTTAGCTAGCACAAGCAAATATCAAACAAGAGCAACAACACAAGACACAGCAAACCAAGTTCTTACTAACTAGTCAAACAGAAAGGGAGCCAGCTTGGCATCTGTTTTGCATTCTTTCAGCTCTTTTAGCTCACGCCAACGAGTAAAAGCCATACCGATATTTACCGCTGTGTCTCTTTTTTTGTTCTTAGCTTACTTCGGTCTCTTTGCAGCCTCTGCCTTGATACTGTATCTATACTGAGAATATCAAGCTAGCTTCTTCAGACTTATATTGTACATTATATACTATTTCCTTCTTCTTATAGCATGCTTGCTGAAAAGTCTCCCTATTACAGGTCAGTGTACCATCAAAGGTTTAAGCTATAAGATAAAAAAATACATAAGTAAGTAAAAATCATAATCATTAATAAACATGCCACTATTACTAAACATATTTGGTTGTCTTGTACTGTAACTAAGTAAGCATTATGCATTTTTTTCACAAAATACACAAAATGTATCAAACAAAGGATAAAAAAAAACCCGGACCTAGACCTTACCTTAGACCTCACATATTTAACACTGAAATAATATAAGGAAGTTGCAATACATTGCTCAACAGTCCGGCTTGCAGTACCGCTAGGTTTAGCTAGTTTAGGAGGAATCAGTCTAAATGTACACAAAAATATTGATAACAAATGATTGGGACATTTTTAAATAATAAAGCCATAGGGAATCTACTAATAATATGTAATCATACATCTTGTGTTCATCACAATCGCATCAAGAACTTTTATGCCGCTGTACTGATGTAAATCGTTGAATCTTAACATCCCCACTAGGAAGGCATAGCATGAAGCAACGAGCCTGACCTCTGGCCATGCTACTTGCTTTTCAGCGTGTGTGATCTATGTTCTGACTTTAGTGACCCAACGGACACACTTCAAAATCAACAGAAGCGTTACAGTAGAAGCTGTTTACATCACTGCAATGAGCCCAATGAGGTGTACTTGACAGATAGGTGATTACAAGGTAAAGAATCCTCCTCTCCTTGTCACATGTCTGTTTTATTCTACCCATTGCTGACATCTGCCCCTCTATCAATGTTGATGTAGTGGTGTGTGCTTTATTTAGGATCAAGTATTCCTCATAGACTGGATGGTCTTGGTTTTTGAATTAGAGTCTGCTGTGCAGGCCCTGCATGGCCATTGCAAGAGGATGGAGGATGAAGGCAGGAGATTGTGGAAGAAAGCCTGGGGTTTTAATCTCTTCCCCATGTTTATCTCACCACCAGGAGACAAACCGTGTGCCATTAAAAACATCAGCTACTCCCACTGGTTGGCTGCACAGCCGCACCTCTGAAGACGTTTGAAGGACAAAATGAAAGGGACAAAAAAAGTGCAGAAAGGCACATTTTGTATGATAGGCATGGTCTGATTTCATGCACTGGAAAGCCATATTGATTAGAATTTGCCTTGGATATGCAGCATATGTGAATGGAAAGACAGTTTGTTGTGCACACAGTCCACACTGCATATTTGTGGTATATAATCTCTCTTAAAAGCAGAGAAGAACTTATTTGAACAAAAATAAGCAAACATCTTTGGCCTCAGCTGCCATGGGGAATCAGTCTCTTCAGGAAATGAAAATGCCAGTGTGGAATTGTCATCATATTGAGAGTTAGCCAACCTTTGACCTTGTAATACCCCCACAGCCTCTCTATTTGTGACCTGCTGGATGCTCTTAGAAAGTGAAACCATCGGGGAGGATCTACTGCTCACATCATCATCGCCAGAACACCTAATAGTGGATTTACCAAGGTTAAACCTCCTGTGAGATTGCAGCCACCGTGACCTGGAATACTGAGTTTACATCCACTCACACAAACACACACAAACACAAGATGTAAGGCGTGCACACATATTGCTCGTTTGAGACAAGAGAAGCTCCTCTTAATCTGGATAATATGTAGCTATTACAAAGTGTCAAAGTCAAGACATTTAAAAAAGATACAACAAGATGTTTATATAACTAAGGGAATATTGTTTTTATATCTGATATGCATTAGACTGTTACTGAGACAGGCAGGGAATGTGGAAGCTTCCTTCTGCATTGTCCCCTGTATTTACAGCCCGATTGGTGCCTACCCAGGCGTCTTAAAGCTGAGCGCAGCACATGAGGGAATTAGCTAAGTGTCTGCTGTGCTGTGTTAGTAAAATATGTCGCTTCTTGTCTTTGTAACATTTAAAACATGCTGAACACACGGGCATGTTTTTGATAGCCTTCACACCCACAGATGCACTGCAAAAACATCTGTACTCCCCACAGTTCTCCTCTATTGAATAGGCAACCATTTTGAGATTTTCAAAAATTTCTACTTATTTTATCGATATGCAAAAGAAGAAGAATGCAATGTTAATTGGAAATGACTTATCAGATTAAATTATAAGAGACGTGGTTCCTTTTGTTTAGGTGAAAAGGAAATGTGTTATTTTTATTCCATAGAAAATTAAATAACTGCAATTAAAGAGTTCACATGCGGTTTATGGACACATTTACATTTTTTTTTACAGCTTTGTAACATGAAATAATGTTTGTCAACTGTTCCTGATTTTTATATAAAGAAATCTGATATATCATACTATTTCTCAGTACAGTTTAACAATGATTAGTCTCTGATTTATATACTTTACAGGCAAATGAGTGTACATGTAACTTACATAGATGCATTTAAAACCAAACAAAAAACACAATTTATGGAGTTGGAGCTGTTTTGTTAAACAGTATGTGTTTGAGTTATAGTGTGATAGCATACACTTCGTATAAAAAATTCAGGGTAAGAGCTTCAATGTATCTTCATTATAAGCTATCAAATTCCATTAAAAGAGGACAACATCAAACTTACTATCAAGTCTCAGCACAACTGCTTTAAAGTTAGTGCTTCTACTATCCCCCTTAAGTGTGATGGTGGTCAGAATACATCAACCCATCAACCCACACAGCTAAAAATCACAATTCGCTGCTGAGCCACAGCAGTCACTTCTCACAGAAAAAATGCAAGCTGAATTAGATTACATCACCTCCAGTCCAGGCATCTAATCTTAGATTAAAGGGAAAAAGAACAATCTCTGTTTTTTTTTCTTACATTTTTTTTGTTCTTATTCTTTGTGGTTTGAGGGTCAAACGTGGTATCTTATGTCATTCGAAGTGTTTATCCAGCATGCCAGTCATCCCCCATTTCAAAGCAGTTCTCCCACCTCCACTCTACACTGAGTGACAGGTTTGATGTTTATTTGACCAACTTTTACTGTGTTACCCCTACTGTATTTGCAGCTGATTGGCCTCCCACAGGCCTGCTGGTTTACCACTTAAACAGTTGTAGGAGGCTTTTTTTTGAAGTGGAAGAGCTTTTTATACAGAAGCAGCCAAAACAATCATAGCACTGCAGGGTACATCCTGGCAATGACGGGTATGGTCCCAGACAAGATAGACTTGTTGTTGTGTTTTTTGAGTGTGTAGCCTTAAAAAGCAGCAAAAAGAGCAATTTTGTCTGCCGTCATGAACAATGAAGCATCGGTAATAACCAATGATTCAGAAAGGGCACATGGTGTCTGTCCCCATATTCACCAGCAGCCTTCAGGCTGCTTCATGTATTTGTAAGAATAGGAACTTGACATGTCTGAAACTGACACACAAACACACTTAAACCATTATATAACAATTTCTTCCGACAGACAATAAAGATGCATTTGAATATGGCAGGCTTCTTTACATCACAAGTGACCAACAATGTTTTTATGCTCCCTCATCACACAGTTGCTGTGATGACCTGTGATGGTCAGTTCTGTGTGTGTGTGTGTGTGTGTGTGTGTGTGTGTGTGTGTGTTTGTGTGAGAGAGAGAGAGTGTGAGTGTCCCTACTCACTGTAATAAGGGTTAACTAGCCAAGCGTAAGTGTCAGGGTGTAGATGCCTGGCTCATTAGGTACTATGGCAGGATAATGTATGAACAGAGCTCGCGAAGAGAGAAAGACGTAAGCAGCCATTGTTCTTTCTCTTCCCTCTTTCCTGTCTCTCCCCCACTGCCACCTCCACCTCTTTTTTCCTCGCTGCCAGTTTCTTCTTTATATGTTCGCGCCTGGGGATATTTAGGCTCCCTGGTCACATTATGCCCTGTTTTTTGATGCAGAGCTGCCACTCCATGGGTTTATACCATTTATTAATAAATGAATGAATTTATTGGTTTATTAAATTTAATTCATTACATCTTGCATGATGCTTGTTTTGCGGCTCTGTTGCTCGATTGACAGGTTGCCAGTCATGGTAAGATTCCATATCCCATCGGCGTCATGCAGCAGCACGTTGCTAATTGAGTTGAATGCGTAGCTCGTCTCTCCTCAGTGAATCCATCTGTCGCCGTCTTGTCATCAGTTTGTTCGCACTTGACAGGTTCCGAGTCCGTCTTTGTGTGTTTAACTGTGCGCTTCTGTGTAGGTGTGCTGTGAGTTTTTTATTTATGCAAGTGAGTGTGTGTGTGGCGTATGAAATGGGTGGCTGCCTGGGGGCCCATTTTCTGTGTTATGTGCCTTGTCCCGCTGCAGAGTCCCACAGAGAACAAGCCCTCAGCCAGCCACCCTCGTTATATGACATTGTCCAGTACACACATATTTATACTCAAACAAACAGGCAAACACCAAATCCCAGAGGATACGCACGGGCGCAATGCATAATGATCTGCAATAAATCTGAATTTGTGAAATTATAGGGGTCAGGGATGACATCTGACATCATTAGGCTTATTTTTTTGGCTAATGCAGCTTTCCCCAGCAAAAACCTCACAGCTGTAAGAGACCCTTGACATGGCAGCCCATCAATAGTTCATGAGGTTACAAAGCAATGCATGTGGGATAGTGATATGATTAATAAGCCTTGTGCCCAGTTGCCTTTGTTTGGGTTTTGCCTTCATGGAATTGGCAGTGTAATTGGAGAGAGATCGAGAGAAAGGCTTACTATTTGTGTGTTTGTGTGTTCATTCATGTAGAAACCACATGGTCGTGTAAATGTGCACTTTTTGGTCCTGATCTATATTGGGCTCATGCTTAGAGAGACTGAACTTAAAAGACAGTGTGTCTGTGTGATGTGTTCTCTCCATCAGTAGATAGATGACGTCTACAGTGTATTTTACCGCCGCACCTTCATCACTGTCTTTCATCGCGGCTGCCAGCCCCTCTCTGCTCCCCGCTCTGTTCTCTGAAAGTTGTGTGTGCGAAAGGGATAGAAAGAGAGACATAAAGAGAACGCAGGCATGTGTGAGGAGGAGAAGGTGCACGACGCCGTGTACGTTGATGGCACTTCACACAGCAGCGTGTGTCCTGGCTTTGATACAGTACGAGCAAGCTGTAAGACTAGGGCAAATAAAGACGGTGCGCTGCTTGAAAGAGGAGGTTGACTGCGCTCCTCTGTCAGCAAGCTTTGGGAGGGGATTCTGTCTAGAGGAGAGCCTTGAATATTTTGTAGGCCCCCGAGTGTTTCTCGATACCTCCAGAGGCAGCTTTTCTGTCTGCCTGTGTGTGTGTGTGTGTGTGTGTGTGAACGGTTGTGTCTCTCTGTGTTTGTGTACTTAGAGCACGTGGGAACCAACTCTTTACGCACTACAAATGAGCAGCTGCCTTATCATCAATCCCACCTTTCACGCTTATGTGAACTTTATCATAACAGATACTTGCCTACACTTAGGGTTGCACACGTGCATGCATGTGCATGCACACGCACATACAACCACATGACCTCCCTCTTTCCAAACTGCCACATTTGAAGAGCAGTTGCGTCAAAGGCAGCTGCCTCTCATCTCACTTTATCTCCGTTATCTTTTCCTCGCTTTCTCTTCGTCGCCTCTGTCACTTCACACATTTTTTTTCTTTTGCTCATTCCCTTGTGCTTCTACCTCTTTGTTTCCTATTCAAACTCTTTCTCACCCTTGTCTCTCATTGCTCTCCCTACCTGCCAGGTAGATTCTCCTCCAAAGAGAAGTGATGTTCCTTTGTTTTATTTTTATCTCCCATTTCTGGAGAGTTCACTTTTTTTGAAATGCCGCCTCAAAGGATCCATATCACAGGTTCTTCTCTGTCCACCAACCTGCAAAACCTAGCCCCCTCCACACACACACACATACACACACACCCCTTCACCCCCACCCCCCACCCAGTCCATCAGACAGCAACAGCAGCTAGCCTCACTGACTCCTGCCTCATTTCTCATAAATTAGTCTTACCTCTCACACACTTTCTCTTTTGTGTCTCGCTCTTACTCATTCCATTCTCCCCATGCCCTCTCCCGCCTTCCATCTCTCTCTGGTCCTCACATTTCATTTTTCTTCCTACAAATGCCACACAGCAGTCCCTTAAGAAATGTCATTTCTGTCTTCTCCTTTTGTTCTGTAATTTCTCCATGTCCCTCCTCTTCTCTTGGGAATTCATTTATCGTTGGCTGTTCTTCTGTCCCCAGCTCTCTGATCTCTCTGTCTCAGTCTCCCTCTCTATGTCTGTCTCTCTGTCTTTGTCTATGACACTCCCCTTTTCCATTTCTCTTCTTCTCCCTCTTTTTCTCTCTATTACACACAGTTAATTCAGGGCAATTGGGAAATGCCCTGTTGGCATGAATGTTAGGTGAGGCATTTTTGCCAAATCATAGTATTAATAACAACACAAAAGAAGTCAAATCCGTAGAGTACTAGGACTGTGTAATTTTTTTACATTTAAAAGCTTGTACTGAGGTTTTTGAATGATACTTCAAATGTCAGTCGTCATGTTTTATGACATCATCACCATAAAAAAAGAAAATCCTAACAAAATCTTCAATTTGAATAAAGTGATGGATTAAATGAGTTAGTCTTCTGTGTTGAGTATAGACATAATGAGTAGGATTTGTTAATTGCTGTTTGTAAACACGATTCAAAGTTGCCCTCCCCATACCAAATAGCGAGAGAGCTAGAGCAGAGGTGGTTAAGCGAGCTAGAGAGTGAATGAAGAGAAAGACTGGTGTTAACGAGAACAAAACAGTGAATCAAAGAAATAGAACAGAAACAATCTTATGCAGTTACCACTGGAATCTAATTCTGCAAATAGTAAAATACTAATAATACTATTGTTGCCTAATTTTTATTTGCAACTGCGCAGGAATACCTAGTTTACACAGAACAAATAGGCCTTCCAAATAAAACAACAGTTGATTTGGAATTTGAATGTCAACATTATGAATGAACCTTTTTCGTAAACCCCTATAGAGTACAGTAAATGTCTATTTTGTTTATTTTGTCAAGAATCTTGGATTGACTGAAAGCAAGAAATGTCCAATATATCCAATTGGGATAAAGAAGTTGACCAACAACAAAAAAGGCAACACCAGTAAGACAGCGATAGTTCGGGCCCATTCACTCAACAAAGTGATGCATCATTTGGAGAATTGCATGTCTTTTCATGCAACATACAATAGTCTGCCGGCAGCGAGGGGAAGTGCTGCAGCATAGCTACTTATTTTTTCTGGAAAACACAATGTGAAAGAAGTTAAAAAGAGGAGGAGAAACTGCCCGATACTGTACATACATATCCAACCTCAATGGGCCAAGACAATGAGTAACAAGGGGTTTAGAATAAATTCCGGCCTTCCCCCGGGCTGGACAAAATCGATTTATTGATTTATCATTTCAGGTGTAGTTGTGTTACATAAATAGTTTAACATAAGTAGATAATTTCATGGAATGAAATGGAACACCTGAAAACTAGTTCAATATTGTCTCAAAACTATTCATATTTAAACTTGCAGGCTGATTAACGCCAGTCCCATCAGTAAGTGAGCCTCTTTTTTTTGTCACAGATACCATTGGTCAAGATTGCAAATTAGCATCTACACTCATATTACATAGCCAGCAAGCACAGAAAGAAGTCATTTTAACCCAGAACAATTAGTTATGTTTTCTCTCTGGTTTTTGAGAAATAGTACTTGTTACAGAGAGACGCTCAGATCTGCCATGGATGCTATAGAGAAAATATTACCAGTATTGGGTGTTTTTTGTTGGGGTTCACAGGTTCAGGTCAGGTCAAAAATCTATTTTAATGTATGAGATATCTGATATGCGTGGTCAGTTGCAAATGGCCGAATTCTGCTCTGCTTACGCTGGTGGTGGACTTTCTTTGAATTTTTAACATGGCTTTACAGAACACTTACAGCAGCTTGATATAATGCCTTATGATTCTGTTTTGTCAAACCAGAAGTGACTCTTCCCTGGTGGATCTCAGTGAAAAGATTTCACTTGAGAACAGTTCTCTGGCGTACAGGCATGCAGGCACTTGTGTTCCATCAAAATGCTAATAATATCATCTGCAATATCCAGGGCAATATTATTGTAGTGCTAATTGGTGAAAAAAATTGTTGATGCGAGCACCTGCCCTCCCCACTACTCAATTATTTTTAATTACAATGGCTGAAATAAAAGGGAACAAATTGTGTAATGATCAATATTTCTTCAGTGTGGTGACAGTTTTGCTTTAGCACAGCCATGTGTGGCTCATTTAGATGGCAGGGAGATACTTGTGTTTGAGTCGAGCAGCACTAAGTGAATGTGGGTTCTCAGGAGAGGAACTTCTCTCCCCTTGGTTTCATGCGGCATGATTTATTCATCACATCAAATGTCTGTAGAAGTGGTCTTTGGGCGGTTAACATGAGCTGATATGTGCTGTGTTGCCCCACACCTCCTTGTGGTTTCACACTTGAGAAGGTTGCTTCATCATACATGTGTGAGAAGGAGAGTTGGAAAAAATGAAAATTGAGTATGTATGTATGAATAGACTGAACAAAAAATGATAATTGCAGAAGATGTGTTGGGAGGGAGGGAAAATCCCTTATTTCGAAACAATCCCTGTCTTCCAGATTGTCAAATTAACTTTTTCTGCAGAAGTGGCTAGTGAGAGGGGGTAATTAATAGCTTCTTTTTGGGAGTTCTTTCGTAGTTATGTGTCAGTTTTTCTGGCTGCCTTCAAAGTGATAATGCTCACCGGCTGTGGCCCCCGGGGACTGCTCCATCTTATTAACTTGTCTTTGGAGACAGGGCTGCCATGCAGCCTGCTTTACTGCCTGCAGGGATGGAGAAGGACCACTAAGTCTTCTGCTCCAAACGTTCACGCTCACTGTGTTTTCTTTGTATTCACATGTGGATGGGTGTGTATGAACTCACATATCAACTGACACAGGAAGGGAATATTTACGCAGTCAAGGGATGGTGATTAAATATAATCACTTAGTCTTTGTGGTGCAGTCAGAGGCTGTGTTTAACTTCACAAAGTTGTTAATGTGGCTTTAAAGAGGCTAGTTCCAGTTAAGGAAAGACAGGTTGTGAGTCAGGATGCACACATCTAACTTTTTCTCTCCAAATACTAAATCCAATAACTCATCTCTGGGTATCTGCCCAGAATGTGTACAAATCTGATACCAGCACTCTCTTTCTCTCACATTTAAAATGTATGTACTAAACTGCGTGGAATCATTTTTATGTAAGGTAAAGCCAGGGATTGCTGCGGTACTAAAAAACTGCATTCACTGTTAATCAGTCACGTCGTGGCCAATACCCAGTCTGCTGTATAAGGTCAGTATTAGGGCAGACTGGCATTAGGCACACTGATCCTTAGTTATGAGCGCAGTATAAGAAGCAGCAGACCAGCATAATAGAATATAGTCCTGCTGTGATCCATAGCTGTCTTCACACAGAATAGTTATAAACGATTTTACAGACAATTCAAGTAGCGACATCGACATGCAGCAATGCAAACCAAGAATTTTAGGGCAGACAGATGTATACATTGCTGCAGTCAGCCTAGAACCGTCCTTGGTGCCTGTGGAGCCTGTCTGACCAGTGGATATTACGTGTTGCTAGCTCTCAATCCCTCACTTTCTGCACTAAGAGGATGCTTTCACGCTGCACTTTTGCTTTCTGTAAGCTGTTGTCACGGCCGCCGTGTTGTATGTTCAGGGAATAGGATTGGCACAAACAAGCAACGTGACATGTGAAAAGAGAACTATCCACGACACCTGAACAAAAGCGCGTGTTGGAGACCTCCAAAGCTCAGATGTGGGAGGACAAACACGATCGCTGTGTGAATGTGTGTGTGTTCACACTCACCCGCCTATAATGCCATATTGGCTATTTACTTTCCTTATTTTCACCAGACACTGTTAGTTTTAGTGTGTGGCAGTTTTTCATTGTGTTTTATACAGGCATCTTTTATAGTGCCACTTGTAATAAAACACAAAATCATCTGGTACTCAGGTTAAAGCAGCATTCTCATGAGCAGGAGGAAGACAAATGGCAGTTGTCTGCAGCGCAGCCTGTTAATTCTCACACATAAATTCAGACTGAAATGACACACTATATGAAAAAAGAATTGTCGCAGAACATTGAATTTAAAGTAGGAAAT